>JAFBJQ010003491.1:159876-231148 GCA_016785345.1 Trinectes maculatus
AAATTATCGATCACCCGATCCAGTCCTGTCACTCCGATAGCCCGGTGCCATAATGTAACCTACATATTTGATATGGGAGCTATTTTTAAAGCTCGGGTCTTTCAACTATATAAAAAATTGAAAAGGACCAGAGGAGGGAGGGAGGGAGTGAGTGATGGAGGAAGAGAGGGGAAGTGACAAGGAAAGGAGAGGAGAGGAGGGCACAGATAGAAAGTGAGATGGTGAGAGAAAGTGGTTCATTGTAAAAGAGACAAATGTCAGAGGAGATGGGGGGGGGGAGTGGGGTCGGCAGGAAAGTGGGAGGAAAAAGACTTGTGATAGAAAGAAAGAGAGAGAGAGCGAGATGGTAAATTGGGGAGCGGTACAGAGAGCGAGTGAGAAAAAGATGACCTTTTATTGCCTTCACTCACTCAAATAACATGGCTCTCTGTCAGAACACAGGGCGACCGCGCGATGTCGTAGTTGGGGAGGGTGAAGAAAGGTCAGCAAAAGGACAAGCCGTTTAGATGAGCTCGCAAAACCACCTGGTTTCCAACGCCAGAGAAATCTTAAACCATAACGCACAGTCCCTCCAAAGACTTCCTACTGTTTTTACAAATTCTAGTTTGCCACCGCACAAATCTACACACCCTCTTGGTGAGTTGCGTGTCCATCATGAAGTTGTGTACGTGTTTCTCAGCCTTGGTCAGCTCCAGCTTCCTGGCTACCACGGCAACCACCAGAGCCGTACAGCCTGCGCCCTGAGAGAGAGAGAGAGAGAGAGAGGGAGAGAAAACAGAGCCTGGAGTCAGCTGGTACAGAGGAGGGATTGGTAAATCAGTGGCTTTTGGCTGTGGAATTAGCCTCGATGATTGAACAGAGCGAGGACAAATATGAGGGAAGGAGCTGCATGACAGAGGAAGTGGAAGGGAGAGGGGAAAGGATTAGGAGGGATAGCTCTGTTCCAGATCCACATTTCCAGCCAAGTCTATTTTCAATTCCAATCCATCTGGTGTGAGATCCCTCCTATACTGCTGCTATATGGAGCTGAAAAATATGCTCCATATAGATACGGAAAACACCAAAGACTGACGCCACCTGATCTCATTTAATTAGATGCTGTCAATCTAAATTGCACGGTGTCAGTCTTCTCCTGTCAACACGGGCTCCAGGTCTGCAGGTGGAGTCAGAGTAGAAAAGGCAGAATGGTTCGTCTTCCAGTTTGACCCACATGTAACAAACGGGAAAGTCATTTGGGAGAGTGACAGCGGTCGCTCATCCAGAGAGACAGGAACAACAAGACTTAATTAACTTTCAGATTAGACACTGTTTTCAATGGGGCTGTTGAGTGCTCCCAGGTTCCTCCTTCCCTCGGGCAGGAACCGAGAGGGAAAACGGGCAGGAGCGAGGAAAAGATAAAGCGAGAGCGAGGAGCTGTGAGTAAATACAAATGGGGAAGGAAGGAAACATGGCGGGAGGGACGACTGCGAGAGGCCAGGGTGTGTGCGTGAAACAGGAGGAGGGAAAGATGGAGGGGAAGCCAGTGTTAATAAGGTCACACATCTGATAAGCAATGAATTAAGATGAAGAGTTTCTAATGAAAATGCATGAGCGCCCTTCCTTCCCGCCGGTGGGTTTGTGTAACTCACAGCAGGAGGCGAAACGAGAGAATGAAGGAGACACGAGGAGCGGAACGCAGGGAGTTAGCGAGAGCGAGGGAGCGTGCGGCGTTTGGAGACGTGTAGGAAATAGCCGAGGCTTCGTCGTGCGCCCTCTCGAAAGATAAGGCAGGTTCGCCGAAAATAACTTTGGCCGGGTTCAGTAAAACGTAACGCACAAACCGGCGTTAGTGCCCACATCCAAACACTCTATCTACTCTATTTGTGTTTATTCAACAACAACAACAAAAAAAAAACTATGAATAAAATATGATGAAAGCCGACGGAAAACCCTCAGAGCATTCATACATGTCTGTGCTCCAGGGAAAAGAGCCGTCTATGAGTCGCTACAGCCGGTATGGACAAGTGCAGTGCCTCGTGCATGCACCCTGCTGTGTGTGTGTGTGTGTGTGCGTTTGTGTGCATGTTCAAATAGTGCTGCTCGGTCAAAAACAGTGGGGTGCTGATTGGCTTGTCGTGCCAGCGTCTGAGCGTATGTACACGCATGTACTTGTGAGTCTGTGCGCGTATGTATGTTTGTGTGGGTCTGTGCGTGTCTTTATGTGTGTGTGTGTGTAACAAAGTTTGTTTGTGTATACGCCTGCATCCATTTGATTCCAGCAGGGTTCCCTGTGCAATCTCCACAGAGCGACACGGCTGATGATGGCTGTGCTGTTGTGATTTGTCTCATACGCCTGGGTGTTTCCCCGGCTCCCTCCGCCACAGCACAGTCATCTACCTCGCTGTCAGAAAACAGGGAATCACATAAGTGTGCCTCTGTGTAACATTTACGCTCTCCAGGGAAAAAACGAAAAACTCCATCTCTTAGCTTCATTCCCAAAAACAACAGTTTCCAGAAAGAAAAAAAAAACCAGGTCTGTAGGATGCCAGGAAAAAGGGGGCAAGATGTTCAACATAAAAAAATAACAATATGCTCAATTAGTGAATTATGCAAACACACATGCCCCAAAACATAAATGTATTATCTGCTTTAATTTGGAAAGCAAACCTCTTGCATTATGCAAGTAGGATAAAAGCTCATTTGATGTCGTCTACCACCCTTCACCTACCCACACAGACACATGAAAGCACATGCATATACACACAAACACCTTGCACACCCCCCAAGTAGCCTCGGGGCAGTGGTATATTCCAACGATGTTGGCCTTTATGTGTTGTCATAGTAACAAGGATGAGATTTTCTCCTATAGAAAGTCATTACAATAATTTTCGACCAAGAAAAAGAATGGCGTCCTGTTCCCTGCCCTCAACCTGTTGCCACTCCCCACCACCCTTCCTGTTTTTTTTCCCCATCTCCTCCGTGTTTTTCCCACGACCTGCTGCGTCTGCTCTCCTTCATGCAAGCGACTCACTTTCCTCTTCCGACACGCATCCTCACTGCTCCTCTGATCATCAGCGAAAATAAACCGACTCTGAAGAGTGCGTTTGTGTGTGCGACAGGGGAGGAGAGTGTGTGTGTGGGAGTCAAAGCGAAGAGTGTGTGTCAAGTTCTGTGTCAGCGTTGTGTGGAGGATGCAGTCTGTAGCAGTGGGCTTGGGACGACCATGTATCCGCCCCCTGTTTTGTGTCCTTGTGTGTATTAACACTACAGTAAGAGTTGTACTCCCAATACTAAAGCACCGATTGGATGATTCATCCAACAAATGGGCATTTGGTGTGTGAAAGTGCGTGTTTATTCACACATGTACAGTTTTACAGTTTGGACTGAAAGACACAGTGATACATTATGTGCAAAACAATGTAATTACTAAAGGGAAAAAAGCTCTTTTGGATTTTTAAGGGGACATTAAGGGCTCTTTGATTCCCTCTCAGGAATTTTCTTGAACCATAAAGTGGCAATCATTAAACAGCCTCTTAGTAATTTAATTTCAATAGTCAAATGTGATGTTTGCCACTGCACTTTGTGTTAATAAAATATACTTGTGTAAAAATACTACTGCTATATTATACTAATACTTTGTTTTACGAGAACAATATTTCACGTTTTTTTGAACTTTGATGTCTTCTTTAATGCGCCAACATAGTTTCTTTAAAGTATATTAGTAAGTCATATCATGGCAAAGAGTCGTAGTGTCTACATGTAGGCTACACTGCTAAACGAGATGATCACTTTGACCCATTTTTTTTACACAAATGAAAAAATGGAGGGGGGAAAAAAAAAAGCAATCAAAGCAATGAGAGGAAAACGGACGAGTGAGAAAACCGGAAAAAGAAATCTGGTCTGGAGAGGGAAGAACACATGTAAAGGAAAGCAAATAAAATAGCAGTCTGCGGCTAAAACGCTGATACTAACAGATGGTGGATGGATGGAAATAAACGCACAGCCTCGGGCAAGGAGAGATGGACAAGGTCCTCCTTGTGGGAGATGGAGGGATGTATAGAAAGACAAGACTAAGAAACAGAGGTAAAGAGTGGCACAGAACAAAATGAGTGACAGAGAGAAAGAGAGACAGCTCGCCCACACACACTACACTACACACACACACACACACACACACACACGCACACACACTACACACAGATGCAGGCTAATTCAGGGAGGGTTGCCCGAATTTCACAAATGGCAACATTTCTCTCCCATATCACAGCATGCTCTCTAATCTGCTGACCTTTGGATGAGGAGACGACAGCTCCGAGGGGAGGGAGAGTGACAAAGGGAGACAGACAGGAGAGGCCGAGGTGGGGGGGGGTACTGACCATGATTCCGGTGAGCAGACACACTCCTTTGCCACAGTAGGTGTGAGGAACCATGTCTCCATAGCCGATGGACAAGAAAGTGATGGAGATAAGCCACATGGCTCCCAGGAAGTTACTGGTCACATCCTGGGCATCGTGATACCTAAAGGCCAAACACCAGGTAGATTCAGAGACTGAAGTCAGTCAACAGTGAAGGATATAAACAGAACTGATGTAAACAACTGGCTCAGTATTAATATTGCCCTGTCAAGCCTCAAACATGCGCGTTTAAAGTTTTACCTGACACAGAAGACAAACATGAAACGGCAGCTCTTGCTTTCATCATCACTGCCCTATGCCCAACGCAGTTACCATAGCAACCAAACCTCGTACAGATTAGAAACAAAGTTGTTTTCTTGACAGCTATTCGACAGAAACACGTGAATACAAGCCTTGAATATTAGCGATCGATGTATTCGCTTTCGGCTCTTTATTCTTTCGCCTGAGGACAAACTCTCTGCTAATTCTCACATTTACGCCTGAATCCAAATTCAGAGTACATAATCAGCTCTGCTCTGCCGCGCTATATGTTGAAGAAGGTAGCGGTTCAAAGTGTTCAAACAAACATCTTCCCCAAGATACTAGTGATATTTTTATTTTGTATAAATTTAATAAAAACTCAATTTTCTGGAACCTCTTAAGGGGAAAACTGCTTATAAAGGCTGATAAACTGATGTTTACAGATGGATTATGTCCCACACATGTCCCACACTCTATTTCCTGCCAAAGCACATTTGATTTCTCCGTCTAAATCCTCATCCATGAGCACACAGTGAACACACACACACCCATATGGACCGGCTTTGTCACTGACCTCTCACACACTCGGACTGTCCAGGCGGCGATGATCCACAGAGAGATGCTGAAGACCAGCAGCACCGTCCCGGGGCAGATGGTCATGAGGGTTTTCATTACAAACCGTGTGTTAAAATGTACCTAAAAACGCACAAACACTTGCACTCAGTATAGCAATGTAATCGTAATGTGTCGTAATAGACTTTTTCTTTCCAGTGGTCAGTACTGCAAAGCTCTCATCCTGTGCACTCATTCCCACAAGGACCTGATGTCTCACTAATTAATCTTCTGAGTGGCTTTTGATGGTGACTGCACTCTGAGAATCTCAGTAATTGGAGTCGAGATCAGGGCTCGCCCTCTGACCGGGGTCAAACTACACCGTGTCAAATGAGTCATTTGCCTATTTTAGTGTACATTTGTCAATCTGTGGCCCATTTGTCCATAGGGGGCAGACTATCAACTTCAGGCAAATGAATCATCTGAGAGCAACAGTTCTGCCCTGGAAGGATAAAGTAGCTGATAAATAAGTTGTCATGTTAGAGCTTCATATTGATGACAGCTTCACCTCCACTCTCTGTCGTGGCCTGAGGGTCAGCATAGTATCATTACAGACACGCTCTCAAACAGCTAAATTAATCATCTACTCTGAGATCCACTCCATCGCTCCCAGTGTCCTCCCTTTTATCAGATTCTAACACGCGCTACATCGCCCCTTTATGGTTTCACAGTAATATTCTAAGTTCCAGCTCATTACAAACTATAATTTCTTGCATGGCATGTGTACATATCCTCACACTTTTATAGCGATCCCATTTGAGGACTTAATTTTTATGGCCTACGCGAGCCCTACGCAACATCTTGTTCCCATTTCACGCCCCCCATCTCATGTTGCTCTATAAAAGATCCACGGTAGCTTACGCCTAAGTCTCTGTTGACAAGCTAACGAGAGGAGCTGGATGGGATTTGAAGTGGTAGATTAAAAAAAAGACAGGGTGACCTGAAGGACAGGGAAGACGGAATAACTTGGAATAGTTAGAGACAGAGGCCAGGGATGAAGCGGACAACACGGACACAGATTTGATTCGCAGGTGAGGGCCCTCGACCTTAATCTCGGTCTGACCTCTGTGCCTATTTCCAGCAAAATGTTTGACAACCACGCCCCTACGTTCATACTGCACAAAACCCATCTGACCTTATTTAGGGCACCTATACTCCTGGAGGAGGCGTCGGTGAAGAGTTTGCTGTGCAGAAGCATGACTCTGGCGATGAGGTAGAGGCGCAGGAACATGGGCACGCTCAGCACCATGTCCAGGTCGGCCTCGGCCTGCGACGGTGCATATGAGAAGGACAGGCGTGCCCGCCACTGAAACTTGAAGTCCCCGGGCACCGGATGCACCGCAGACACCAGCAGCTCCAACGCGATCAGCAGGACCCTTTCCATCGTCATGGCGATGCGCCAGTCGTCAGCTCCATTGTCGATGACAAAGAGCTGCAGGGGCAGGAAGGACATGAGGGGAATTAAGAGAGGAGGAGTTACACTTGTTTAATGCGACTGTTAATCATGCCCCTGTGCTAACACACTCCACTCATCAGTACAGCTGACTCAACCGATGATTAAAGGAACCAGAAGCAATCTGAAGTAAATGTCTCTCGCCCGGGATGTAAAACACCATCCGTCTCATCTGCCATCCATTCAGTCTCCATTTTCCCATTCAGTGCGCGACCTCATTTTGTTTAACCTACAACCTTGTCTTACTCAAATTAAACCAAATATGCCAAGTCATCGAAAGCCGCCGCCGCCGCAAGGTAGCACAGGTTCCCAATGACCACTATGACAATGCTTTTCTAAAAACAACCACTATGCGAAATAATGCCCTTTGATTGCAGCTTAGCCTCTTCGTATGTTGACATGTTGTGCTCGTAATTGCTGTGGTTACATTTAATATTACTGCCGAAGCTAGTAGTTATAAGGACGTGGTAAGTGGTGTTTCATTACGGTGGCCCTCCTCCAGACTGCGCCGACAGCCTGGACGAGGGGTTGGGGGAGGTGGGGTGGATGAGAGGGACAGAGAAGGAACGGGAAAAAGATGGATGAAGTGCAGAGGAAATGGAGAGATAAAGATAGGAACAAGGAGCTGTTGGAGAGGGGAAGTCGATGCAAAGGGGGAAAGAAACTTTCGAGCATAGAAAAACTGTTTTAAGAATAAAATCGAGAAAAAAATACAAAATAGCATAACGGAACTGGAAATCAGGCAGGTTTACCAGATGCTATGATGCCACAAGTAATCGCCCGCATTAACGATTGCTCTTTATCACATGATTCATCTCAAGGGCTTTGAGCCCACACAAACATTCACGTTGGAAAACAAAATGTTACGATGACAAGTCAAACATCGGAACAAACGGGTGGCGTATACAAATGGCCACTGTCGTGAAAGTGGACAATGGACGAGCACATGTGGATGGAAAGCCTGCATGTTCCATCATTATCTATATCTGGCTCAGTGGGATGGGTGTTCGTTTTCCTTGTTCTGCTGTTGTAACATGTGTGCACACATGTAGGCAACATGTGTGCACAAACATATATAGCCTACGCACATGCCTGAGTCATTGTGTATGCTATCATTTTCTACCAAGGGTCAAACACTGGCTGTATTCTTCAGTGATTTTAGTGTGTATGTGTGTATGTGTGTGTGTGTGCATGTGTGTTGTGTGTACAGTGCTTGTGTGTATTTGTGTATGCCTGAGTGAGTTTGAGAGAGTGTGCAGACCCAGCCTCATCATGGTGACTGTTGCCAAGGCAACAACATCAAAGAGCAGCCAAGCTTAATTAGGATCCCCAGCGAGAGAGAGAGAGAGCGAGGGGGGCGGGGGGGGGCGTTCAAGAGGAAGAGAGATAGGGAGTCAAACAAGAGCTATAGCTGAGGTAAGAAGAGTGACGAAGGAGATTCAGGAAAAAGACGTAGAGGTGTGTGACAGCGACTGAAGAAGTACAGAGAGGAAAGAAAGGCTGCTCTGCAGGGACCTGTCATATATATATATATATATATATATAGCCAAAAAGCTGGTTCCCCTGAGGTAAACCGCTGAGAGCCAGGGCTCATATTGTTTCTCTCGTTTAGGATTAGACTTATGCATGAAGTGGTGTAGAGGTTGAGATGAGGTTGCAGGAAAACGCAACCTAATGCAATGTCCCACTTTATATGAGTGCAGTGTGGCTGTGCTTGTTTGAGCCAGAGAGGAAGCCACCGAGCAGCAGGTACATTCATTCACACTGTGCTTTCTGCAAATGCAGTGTGTGAGACAGAGCTGCTCCGTCTTTCCTTCCCTGACTACCTCTGCTCTTCCCCCTCTTTCTAACATCGCTCATCCTCTTTTCTTTTTTTTATCTGTCAACGACATCTCCTCAAATCAAAACAGAGGTGATCCGGTTCCTTGCCACTGGAGGAAATGAGTGCGTTTCCCTTCCTCTTCCCTCCGCCCTCCCCTCCTGTGTTAACCTCCCTCGCGCTCCTGCTGTTGGTCTTTTCCTGGCTAAATCGCCACGAGGAAGGGATAAATAATTAAATTCCATTAGGAAAGTAATCTGTCAATGGGAGCGAGTGAGTGCCACTGCCCCTTCATGACCAGGACCGAGGGGAGGAATGGGGGGGTGTTGGTAAGAGGTAGAGTCTGTATTGTCTAGGTGTGTGTGTTTGTGTGCGTGTGTGTGTGTGAGTGAGAGTCGTAACCTGTCAAATCTATCAGGGGAAAAACTCAGGGGAAGGTCAGGGAACAGCTAAATTAAATAAAACTGGACATAAAGAACAAGCGCACAGGAAAAATAACCCAGATCATGCATGGAAAAACAGTGACTTCTGTTGTTTTCTTGATTTCAAGTCAGGGGGACAGCAAAAAGCGAAAAGGCCAGATGGAGAGACGGGAAACAAACAGGGACAAACAGGAGGAGTGTGTGAACATGACAGCGTCAAAGATGGGGCCGAGGTCTCTTCACAGGTGAAGGTGTGAAGTCTAAAAGGACACTCTCCACCTGAAACAACACTGCCCCCCCCCCCCACGCTCCCACTGCTACATCTACAACCTGTTCACGGAGTTTGTCACCTCTCCATCCGTCCTCCAGAGACAACCATGCCTCAGCCTCCTCCAGGCCCTGCAGCCTGGAGGAGGCCGCTGCAGCTCTGTAATCGTGTTAAGTCCCTCATTGCAGATGTCTCTCGTCACGGAACCAGACGCAGTGCTGGCCAGATGAGTGAGAGTCGTAACCTGTCAAATCAATCAGGGGAAAAACTCAGGGGAAGGTCAGGGAACAGCTAAATTAAATAAAACTGGACATAAAGAACAAGCTCACAGGAAAAATAACCCAGATCATGCATGGAAAAACAGTGACTTCTGTTGTCTTCTTGATTTCAAGTCAGGGGGACATCAAAAAGGAAAAAGGCCAGATGGAGAGACGGGAAACAAACAGGGACAAACAGGAGGAGTGTGTGAACATGACAGCGTCAAAGATGGGGCCGAGGTCTCTTCACAGGTGAAGGTGTGAAGTCTAAAAGGACACTCTCCACCTGAAACAACACTGCCCCCCCCCACGCTCCCACTGCTACATCTACAACCTGTTCACGGAGTTTGTCACCTCTCCATCCGTCCTCCAGAGACAACCATGCCTCAGCCTCCTCCAGGCCCTGCAGCCTGGAGGAGGCCGCTGCAGCTCTGTAATCGTGTTAAGTCCCTCATTGCAGATGTCTCTCGTCACGGAACCAGACGCAGTGCTGGCCAGACCCTGCCGAGCCAACAAGCCAGACACACGGGGAGATTCTACACACAACTGCACACGCACACACACACACACACCATCAATCGCAATGCACAGATTCAGGCAAATAAGCCGGAAGTTCCCACAGGAGGGAAGAAAGACGAAATCTCAGTCTGGGATGAGACGGCCGTAAACGCCGAGTGAAAAACATGCACGCGTACGTTTACATGCAGAGTCACACCTATGGGAAATGTCTGGGTCCTACGGCGTGGAAATCTGTGAAATGGTGAGAATAACTGGGTCTCACACACACACACACACACGCACACACACACACAAACACACACACACACACACAGATACTATAGGCCTACGTGAATATGCAGGAGGAGAGAGGCTTCCCTTGACTCTAAATGCAGCTCCGAGGGAGCAGCCCTGTAGCAAGTAGGGGAGAGGGTGTCATGGAAGTGGAAAAAAAAGCGTTGGTAGTGTGAGCGGTGTGGAGAGTTTCTCCGCCGTGATGTGTGCGGGATTTTTTGATGTTGCCTAATTTGCCACTACACAGGCTAAAAACAGCAACTGCAACGGAGAGAGTGAAGACAGGGTTCCAGCAGTGGTGCCTCGTGGGCAGGAATCTCCTCCATTCAGACCAGATTTAAACAGTTCATCATCTGATATTTCCCAGGGTGAACGTGTATTATGCAAAATCTGCAAAACATCATGAGATGACCACATACCTGAATGGTAACCTGCGTGTGGAAGACTATTCCTCCCTTTATTTTCCCTATATCATCTTGCCTCCACTTTAATTGCTGCGAGTGCCCGGCCATTGTCTCCGTTATCAATGGCCAGTCCTGCAAAAGTAACCAGATAACACAGCAGAAAGTGCTCGATTGCACTGGAGAAGCATCCCTTTCTCTCACTCTCACAGACGCTCTATTTGATTCACTTCGACAATAATTCAGTTTGGCCAACCAAGTCTGGAATTCTGGCAGAGCTAAAAGTTTTCCTTTTCTTTCAGAGCGCTTTGTTTCGTGTGTGTGCGTGTGTGTGACAGAACGATAAAGACAATGCATGAGCTGGCAGATTAAAAGTAGAGAGCAGACAGCCCTGGCTGCGACATGAAACAGGAAGCAGAAAAGTGATAAAGTGTAAAATTCCTGAAACAGTCACTTATATTTCATTCCCTTTATTCAGCCTGGTTCAGTTCAGTGGCTCAGTGAATCATTAATCCTTGTGACTGGCCCAAGAGCCACTTGTAGACTGTGATTCATAACAACAACTGTCTTCAGCATCATTTTTATTCATGACCGGTTAAACCAATGCACTGTTCTTCACCAGTCTCAGTGGACAGGAGTGCAGCGTTAACTCTAAGACTAATGGTGCGCAGTTGTGCAGATTAAGCAATTATTTATGACAAGCTCTCAAAATGTCAGCCGAGTTCATGGTGGTGAAAACAATCTCTCAACAAATTTTTAATTTCTAAAAGGTCTCGGTAAGACTGATGAAAAATGTGTCAACATACAGTTACCAAAAAAACAAAACAAAACCCAAAACAATCTGTCAAGAAACTTTATAAAGAGGTAGAAAGCGACGGTAAATTAATAGTGAGAAACAAGTAACAGTGATTTAAAAAAAAGAAACACACAGTCTAGTTCAAACTGCATTTACAAAATCAGACAGTGCTGAGTTTGTGTGGTATTGTGCTGCATGTTTAGCTCTATGAAAACACACAGTCATATTTATTCTAAAGATATTATTAGTATTATTGCATTAAATCATCAAAAGAATAAGAAGAGTGCCTCTTTTTCACTTTTTGTTACTATAATTATTATACAGCAAATCTAATTTGGCTTCAGTTTAATATATTAAAAGTACACTGTAAAAAAAATCAGGTCTTAATTTTCTTTTTTTCTTTTTGCTTTTCTTTTCAGAAAGTTACTGGCGATAATACTGGCTGTGTATGTTATATTAAAAATGACTGTTCTATTCTCGCGTCCCCGTAAACCATGACAGTGGGACAGTGAACCAGCGTGTTCAGCAAGGAGGATGGAACTGATGCAGATAAATGGAAGTTAATCATCGATAATTTAATTGCTGCTCTGACTTGTCAAAACGCCTCCTGTGAAAAGACACTGTGATAAGTGGGAACAACTGAGAACGCTGACAACATGTTACACTAATCTACGTAGCCAGGAAAAGGTTGTGACTCCAGTGATGAAAAACTATTTTGGCAGGAAATATGTCACTCTAATTTAGTCGTGTGCTACTGAGTTACACTAATTTAACCTGAACATAAAGTCAACTAATAGCAGTCAGTGTGACAAGAGAGAAATGAAACAAATTCAGTAGTGTGTCTTTGTGTCGTTGTGCTGATTAAGCACAAATCCACAATGTTGTCACTTTGACTCTCCCCCTTTGCCTGACCTGTCACTTTTCTCTGTGATGCTGAAATGATGTCAGCCCAGAAGCTTTTGCAACAGACTTCATGTTCTTGTCATTTAATAAGAGGCTGACAGGAACGAGAAATATATTTGTAATGTGTGATTATTGTCTTTTATTTTTAATAGTCGGTCAGGAAGAAGAGTAAAGAGACAGTGAGGAGAGAAGGAAGAGAAGATAAACATCCAGAACAGGAGGGGAAAGATGGGAGAAAGCACTGTAGCAGGGAAATGCTGTGTGAAAAAGGGAAAACCTGAGTGGGCTTTTAGGAGAAGACAAATGCAGGTGAGTGTTAGAGTACAACAGGAGAAGGCTGGGTAGGAGAGTCCAACGCTTAGTAACAAGGGACGGGAGGAATCAGGAAGAAAGGATGAGAAACTCAGCAACAATTGAATTGAGGCCCAGTGGAGGAGAAGCGAGACAGATCTAATCTGATAAAAGATGGAGAAGCAGGAGAAGAAAGACCACGAGAAGCACACTGATGGAGGTAAACAAAAAGTACTGGGAGATAAAAGACATGAGCGGAGGGAGAAACTGAGGTCAGGGGAAGAGAGAGAGAGAGAGGGAGAGAGAGAGAGAGAGGTGGTATAAATGCTGGATAAAACAGATAACATCATTTTGTTCTGCAGCTCCAGCCCTCTGCCCAAATGTATACATTATGTGTGTGTGTGTGTGTGTGTGTGCACATGAGTAACTGTGTGTTGTGTGTGTGTAATATCCTGTTACATTCTGGGCGAAATGCTCCAGCAGAGTGTGTCATAATCTGAGAATGAGATCTTTATTGAACAATGCCTTTCATTTTGCACGACGTTATGTCTCATGAAGAGTGTGTGCGTGAGAATGTGTGTCTGTGTGTGTGCGCGCGCCTGTGTGTGTTATCCAACAACACAACAGAGACAAACTGGCACTTCTTATGATGATCATGTATGTTGGTGCGAGCAGTAAGATACTGAATAACAAAATAAACACGCAGATAATGAAGCATATATGGATTCGAGTGTAGCCTGCATCCATGAACACAACTACATCACTGCTGTTATGGTGACAACAACAACAAAAAATAATTTTCACGTTTCTGTTTAAAAAAAAAAAAAGTTTATGCAGTCAGAGTCAGGCTATAGCTGTTAGAAGATTAGTGCTCAACTAATCTAAACTAAACAGAGCCTCACTTCACTTTCATATGATTAATATTTCATTAAATTTACCGATGTGGGTCACTCTCACCTCATCTGCATCGTCCTCAGCAGCAGCAGCAGCAGCAGCAGCAGCTGCTTATCATAAGGTGTAAAAACTGAGTGAAGGGCTGCCTGCCCAAAACCAAACAACAGACATGATTAATGACTCGCTGGTGATAACAGTGCAGCATTTGTTTTAGCAAGGTGAGTGGAAATGACTTACATTCATAGTGTGACCAGAAACTCAAATCTGATTTTATTTATCAGCAACGTAAACAAAATAATTAATGATAACTACCCGACTAATCGAAGAACCCGACTGACCATTTGATTGCAGTGTCTCTCGTCTCAGTGGATAGTAATGGTGTTCGTATATCAGTGGCTGGAAGTGACGGCCAGAACAATGAAAATAAGACCGATGCTGTAATAAACCAGAATTATCCTTTAAATCTGTAAGATGCCGTAGGGTAAAAAAAAAATATATAAATTATCACCTTCCCTGCTGAGGTTATTATCAAGAGTCGCTCCGGGTTAAATCCCAACCTGACGCGATTCCGACCCATACCTCCCAAAACTCCTCACTTCATTTAATCAAAAGGAATTATTTTTCAAAGAGATTAACAGAAGACTATTATCTCTCTCTCTATCGCTCTCTCTCTCTCGGTGTGTGTGTGTTGGCCTTGCAGTGGCTACTCTCAATCTCTTCTCCCATCAGTATTAGTGTGCCTGTCACATGCGGCAACCACAGTGTGCGTGGGTGGACGACAGACTCCGTATGTGAATGTGACATCAAACTTGTGAGCAGGCACCAGAGCTCTTTTATCAATGAAGGTAGGGTTAGGGCTAGTTCCACAGTGAGATGACTCCCTTTCCCTTTATGCAGCCTAATACACAGCAGCAGCAGTAGTAGCCCGTTATGGAGTCTTTACCAGTCTATCAGTCTCTGTGTATGACGGTGAATAAGCAACAGCCATTTGGTTATTGATCCAAAGATGGAGAGCCTGGACCTCACAGGAGAATGCATCAGAATCCCCATCACAGACCAGCAGGAACTTTAATAGACATTTCCAGCAACATCCCGGCTGTGATGTAATGAGAAAAAGAGCCACAAACCCAAACTAATATGCAGTTAGATTAATGAGCGTGCCGCTGTGATTTAGCTGCTAAGAGTAATAGCTGGTGTGGGGGCACTCATTGGGTCTGATTTCCGCAAGGCTCCCATAAATAGTCAATGTGCATCGATTGCAAATGGCTTTAGACGAAAACCCGAGCTAAATGACAGTGGTACCCTTCTATTAGTGAAATGACAAACAGCAAAACAGATATCACAAAGCATGAAAGCATTTTCGGATCGATTGTCTCAGTCTTACAGGAGGTTGAGTCCGTGTGTGTGCGTTTGCATACCGCGCAAGTGGGCGTGAGAGTTTGCATGTATCTGCGTGTTCTATTGTATTAAAGGGTTGGTGTCGGCTGGGGTGTGTATTTACTTGATGCAAAGCCATACTGACTGTTTTGTCGATCCCACAAAGACTCTCATTAATGTCATTAATTGGCTGTAGCCGACACACAGCTGGGTCCCCTGGTCTCTCACGGAGCCTGAGGGACCGCGGCATAATGTGTGCGCTACGGACACAGCTCAGATGTGCTTTTGCTTATTTGGAGAAACCCTCTCCTAAACAGAGGGTATTAAAGGAATTGTTGCTATTTTTGGAAATGGGCCTTCTTGCCAAGAGTGAGACCCAATACCACTCTCATGTGTCTTCACTATACATGAGGCTGAGGCCAGCAGCTGTTTAGCTTAGCTTATCAGCACATTACCACCGCCTGTGTGCCCAACAGCGCCTCTAAAGTTTAATACGTGCCATCAAACGGTGGTTTCTTTGACGCCCTTAAATTTGGAAACAGTCCCACATGAAACTCCTTATTAAAACCCTAAACAGCTGTTTGGTAATTTTTTTTACAGTCGGAGTACGATTAAACAAACAAGATATCATATCTTCATTAGTGAGCGTTCGAGGCGCTGGGAGGCAGATTGTGTTACATTTTGACAAAGCAAAGTTGTCGGTTTTCTTTGTCACGCGGAGCTAATCGCCCTCCAGCTTTAACTCCATACTCCACGCACAGACATTAAAGTGGTATTGATCCCCCCCACACACACACACACTTGGAAAAGCTAAGCTATCAAAGCTGCTAAAATGTCAAACACCTGTGATACCGCTGGTGTCGGAATGTATATACACAGTGTCTGCATGTGTTTGTATAGTCGTACCTGAACTTCCCGCGCATGGTAGGCAATGATGAGGCCCAGCAGTATGACTGTGGAGAGGCTGATCAGACACTTCAGGGCCAGAGAATACATGGAGCTCTGGAGAGAGGAAACACACGCACACACACATTAGTAAGAACTTGCAGCACAAACCTACAAATATATTTCATATTTACTCTTTGGTTGATTGGTTTAATATTCAGATTACAATGATGACAGACATTTTGGAACCATCGCACAATCTTGTCCTGATCAAAGTGTGGTTGAACTTGTCCCCGATGTCCCACAGTGTCCTCCTCTGCTAAAATACTACGTGCATTGGAGCGACAGTGGCTCAACACAGACAATAAGAACTAAAATCTACAAAACAGACCCAAAGGCCGAACACAAGTGGAACGGCCGTATTCGAGTCGATATCCCGCTGCAGTCAAGCTTTAAATCCTCTACTTGTCTGGTTTCATAGGGTTTATAATCAATGCACTGGGGAACTTCCGATCAATACAACTCATAGCACTTCAGTGGCTTCTTTAACCCCCTCACCTCGCACACTGAGAGCACAGCAACACGTGCACACCCATATATACACAAACACATTCGTAGCTTTCCGCCCACCACTCAAAATGCAGCAAATAACGGTTGTATTCAGTGTTCCTGAGTTACGGTGTCACGGGAAAATTGATCACTAAAAACGATTAGTTTTATCTAGTTAGAGATTGTACTGGAAAAAAACGTCTGAAACGTTGTGCTCAAAACACATCTAAGGTTTGATCAGATCATTCAAGTGGACGTTTGTGTCAGATGAAATGAAATTCCCCGCGGGCCTTCGTCACATACATCACGTTCAAAAATATGGAAGGTCACAGCAACCTTGCCCACTAAAATTGAACCAGTTCATAGTTGAGTCCTGGTGAAAATTTGTTCTAAATCTGAAGACATTTCCCTGAGGCACTCCGGAGGCATCATGTTCACGGGAATGAGATGGACGAACCAAAAAAAACCAAAACACAAATTGCCTCCAGGTAAGGTTTGTTGGGCTGCTGCTGATGTGGATGCATATAAAGTGCATTCACCTGTCAGGAACACTGAGGTTACACATGAACACAACCTGTTGTCCCCTTTGTTAGCAGCCTGCTTAAGTCTGCACGCATCTCAAATGAGATATCTCAGCTGTTAAGTAGGATGCATTTATCACATACACTCTCTTGATCCGAGTGTGCGCTCCAAGATTAGACTCATACTGCTCAGCTCTTCTTTCATGAAATTATTAAGCAGAATCTACGTGGCACTTAAGCTTGGTGAATTCATATTGCGAGCCAGCCTTCTGGAAAATAGAGAGATAGAGATTGCTAGTCTGCCAGAGTTACTGTGTATATTTAGGGTCTCTGATGACTCTGATGTAACTAATTACCATCACACAAACACACAATATAGCTTGTTAATCCTCATGGGCACAGACCTCTGTTGAGTATGCCATTTTGCTATAATTATCAAAATCCAGAATGACTAAATATTAGACTGAATGCCTTTTTTTACCATTTATATAAACACATTTAAATGCACAAATACAGACAGACAGACCCACACAAGGAGTTGTTCATGTGTGGCTTCTATCAGTATGGTTATGGACCCCTGCACACCGCTGTAAAATACCATCCTGCCTTGGCTCTCCGCTGATTTCCTCTATCGGTGTCCCCAAAGCTCCAAATGTCTTTGCTCTTGCTCACCTCCTCCTGTTTTGATCCATCTCTCCTCTGCTAACATCTCATTTGTAGTCACCGGAGCAAACAGGTTGCAATAGAAGCCGACGTTGCTGCGCTAATGAAACAAATGCGGATGGGTTTTCAGAAGCGAATCTGTTTAAATACGCTGTCACGCTGGCGAGCTGAAATGAGACTTGCCGCAATTTTACTTTCTCGCTCTCTCTGCCTTTCCTGCAACGTTAACCTCCATTCATCCTTTGGATGTTCTTTTTTTTTTCTCCCAAGTTTTGCTCATCACATTGTTAGGAGCATTTGTTTCCACTACACTTACCCCACCTTTATAGCAAATGGCTCGACTGTGATGGCGGAGTGTGTGTGTGTGTGTGTGTGCCTTCTGTTCATTTCGTTTTTATTACTTCACATCAATGACAGCTGCAGCCGAGAGGATTATGTTTTCATGCTGTCAGTTTGCGCATCTGTATATTTGTCCATCTTACACGTAAATGCAACATTTCAGGAAAACTGTGAGGGAATGTCATCACAGTGATGTTGCCAAGCAACCAGCAGTATATACACCGGTCAGCCACACCATTAATCGGCAGATCAGTGCATACGTCAGCCCTGTTTTCAACTATTTAATTCTAAACAGCCAGAAATGTGATTTTAATTGTATTTTCTAGTTTCACACAGTAGTAATGATGGCACATGAGGTATTTGTTTCACAAATATATGATATGAACTGAGCAGGCTAAACATCATCAGCTTTTAGCAATGCTAGGCTAACTGTACTTTCTTACGTGCAAAACAACCATGACAGTCATATCATCATCTTTTCAAAATCTAGGTTCGAACACTAAAAGGTCAAGAAATATCAAACCTATTACTTTTGCATTTGTCAACAAACAGAAAACTGGTCAGTGCGGCAAGCACACACGCATGCACACACGCATTCACACATAAACACACTAAACTACAAAATAGATGAGGGTTTCTCCCTGTGTCCCCATCTCTGCCTTTTTATCACAAATGCGAGAACAAACACAACTGACATATTACTCACATAGCACCAAGTTGCCCACTACATGCGTTTTGAATAAACACGAACGTGCGTGTGCATGACTCCGTTGTAATAAGTCAGCCTTGGGGGGGTTCTCTCCATGTCAAAACAATGCCTTCTTGCAATCAGTCTCCAGGGTAACAGGCACCAGACAGAGAAGTGATGTCACCTTTCCAGGACACACACACACACACACAGACAAACACATTTTAGCACACAATCGCACACGCACACACTATTATGGCCCTACACACTCAATTACACACACACAATTAAATTCTGACAAAGGTGTAGTGAACGCACACAATACCAGGTGCATCCACAGGTACTAATACGACAGAGGTGAATACATAAAGACAAACACACCATAGGTGTGTATACACAGAGGAAACGACATACACTCAGTGACGTGAATGTGTATGTTACCAATGGATGATGCAAACTCTAACACACCTTTGTGTACCAACACACACACACACACACACGCACACACACACACACACACACGCACACACACACACACACAGATTTGAGAAAACAAGTGGCCTAGGCTTGTTAAACTGAAAGAAATTAGCATTTGTGTGTTAGTAGCAAGACCTGTGGGATCCACTGTCCCTTAGAGCCCTTTGACTGAGAAGATAAAGAGATTCGAGAGTGGAGGACAGGAGAGGAAGAGGAGAGAGCGGGCGAGAGTTGTACGCAAGTGCTGAGTTGGCTGATAGCTCCTCTAGAGATTACGGTGGCAGTTGGTGAGTTTAACTCCCTGATGGTCCTCGTGTATCGTCTCAGAAGCAGCATGCAGCCACTGTAAGTGGCCTTGCAGGGAAAGGTCTAGAAAGGTCTGCCAGTAAATGCCTGTGAGAAATGTCATAGACTGGGGGATGAGGTGGAAGTAGCGGTGGGGGGAATGAGGGAGATGGTGTAAGCCTGCTGGGATGGCAAAGGCCCCTTGGGGGAAAAGGGGACATATTTAAAAATCACCAGAGGCGAATCATAAACACTTCTCACAAGGAAGGAAGGAGATATTGGGAAAGGGAAGAAAGGTGAAAGTAAACACTGCATCTAATCTATGAAATAATCAATGCTGATGGTGGGCAACAGACAATAAGTGGTTACATGCTCCCACATGATACCCAAACCCTCTGTCTCTATTTCACTCTCCGTGGTGTTGAGGTGTCAAGGGAACGGTGTGACAGGTGAAGTCGACAACAGCTGTGCATTCTTTCAGAACAGCCATGTTCCATCAAAGATCCAAGTGAGTCTTTGAGAAATGATCTATTGATCTGATGGTGACAGGCCACATTCTTGGGTCCCAGGTGTCCCAGGACCTGGGTTATTCTCAGATAGAGATACGTGTCACACAGGGACCCCTACCCTTTAACCTGGTCCTAATAAAAATCAATAATAGTACGTCATAAAAATGTTTTTGGTTGCACCGTCCGCTGTTACCATGTGAGGTGTCAAGGTCCGGGGTCAGTGGCAGGGAACGGTTGACACTCATCATAAAGTGAGAACGCAGAGCACACTGGATTTAAATTATTTAAACTCTGAATATCAACAGACTCCCAAAACTGGTCCCAAGAAAAGTTACTGTAGCAATCTGAAAGCTCTCCCTTTTTTCTGGACTTGGGAGCCTGGGAGCAAATTAAATTACTCCACGTTCATAAATTATTTCACCCTCCAATAGTCTCTGTCATGGCTCTATAACATTTACAGTATTAGAATTTTACCACCATTGCCTTGACTGCTGAATATATACACACATATACATATAGTACATGAGAGCAGTTCTCATCTGCCGGAAAAAACGTGACCCTCAGATCTCAGTCATGGACTTGGTATTTGTTTAATACTTGTCTGAGTTTGGCTGCATATTAACTGATGGTAGTGACTGTAATACAGTCAGTGGACTATCTCAGCTGTAGCTACAGAACATACTGCTGACAGGGCCTCAGAGCCATTTCTCCACATGAATATACATATGCTTACTCACTATATCCACAGTCACGAACACGTTGTCCTCCTCTGTTAACCTCTCTCTCTCTCTCTCTCCCTTTATCCCTGATAACAGACCCACACACACATGCACCATCCAACCCATCCTGCTTAGTTCCATTCTTATTCTTCAGCTCTATTTTTGGGAGCAACATTAGAACAGCTGGAGCTGCTGAAAAAAAAGGGCGCAGGAGTGTTAGTGGTCGGCAGTAAACACGGACGGCGACGTTTAACCTACACTCATTGACAGGAAGAGAGTAAGGAACACATGCATAGATAATGGAAATATGTTCAATACTTAAATGAAATGACGCACACATGGACACACACACATACATACATATATCACATTTCCTCAGAAGCTCTCACTCCTCCTCTCAAGGATGGCTGTCAATACAGAGCGCACGATACGGCACCTCTTGGCGTCCATTTCCAATGTGCACGTTTGTACGGCATGTGTCTGTGGGGGCGGTTAGCGCACGTGGGGGTGTGTGATTACCAGTAATCAATAGGGGAAAAAAAATCATACAAGTCTTCCCCCTCAGACCAGTTTAAAGCACTGCATGAACCTTACCCCTTCTCCGCTATCGGTCCTCCCTGCTCTCCCTTTCATCCTTGGGATCTCGACCCATTTCTCACAACAACCAGCGGGCTTCTTTCCACCTCAATTATCTAAGTGATGGCTTGAGTTGTTTAATGGAACTCCGGTATGCATCTGTTGGAGTCAAACCAAACCGCAACCATAAAAAGAGGATCAGAGGGAAAACTTGGCACATGGAGTTTGAAAGTGACTACACCTAACTCTTCTCACTTTAAAAACGCACAATCATGAAAGAACACCTTAGGGTGCAAAGGTATATCTTCTTCCTGAACCCTGACTTCCTGTTAACGAGATACCTTAATGAACATTATAATGAATCAATATACTGAGAGCAGCTCGGAGGCTGCCCTGTTCAGATTCACAGCTGTCTATCAATCCATACCGCCAGACGACACTGCCTGATTCCGAGGTGGACGGTATTGGTAGTAGCTTAATAACCTAAATCAGGCTTTTCATTATCGCCTTTCCTTTTTTCTCTCCTTCTACAGCGTTTCATTTCTCGCCCAGCCACTTCTCTCTTCCGATCACACTCCCCCAGTTTGACGCCCACTGGAAGAACAGAGGAGCAGAGGGAGAGAGAAAGTGAGGAGGGGTGAAAGATAGGGAAAAAAGAAAGCAGGCATGGAGCTGAATTGGAAAAGAGACAGTTAAGAAAAAAGAGTTGTGCGTCTCCTTTGGGAAGACGAATAGGTCGAGAGACAGGGAGAAATGAGACGGAGAGAGAAACTCAAACCATGAATTTTCATTATTAAAAAGAGACGTCCTCTAAATCGCTGATTTTCATTTAGTGATGAGTGGGAGAAAAAGGCAAAGGAGGAAAAACAGCAAAGCAGAACTGGCAGATTTTACTCACACTGACAATAACAGTGAGAGAGACCAAGTATCAACTGACAGACAAACGGACTGACAGAGAGTCAGAGGAGGGAGATACTGTAGATATGATAAGAGACACACCCATCTGTCTTATTCTAATAGACTACCCGTACATCTGTGATCTCACACAAAGCCTCATCCTCCATCACAGCATTCCTGATCAATATATGACCAGCAATGTTTGCAACTTATTAGCAGAAAGAAAATCAACCCTGTGCAATACGCCTGAGCAAAAGTAATGATGAAACATAAGGGGTGGTGGGGGGTAGAACCTGTAGATCGGGAAGGTGTGCACAACACGATCCTAGGTGCAGTGCGACCCTGTGGCACACACCCGCGCAAACAACCGAAATAACCCGACAATAGCGGCCAGGGGCCGATTCAGCTTATTACACTCCCCATTACACAGACAAATGAGATCCTGGCCTCCTACTGATAATCTGCCCCTTATGTCCCCTGCATTGTTGCATTACCTCACCCAGAAGCAGCAACTGTCAGGCCTGGTCATTACCGTATGCAGCCCCTAACTACATGGACATATCCAGGTCAGAATGAGTGCAGTGAACCAGTCCAGATTCTGTGTGTCCAGCCACTGACCCATCCAACAGGGTGGCTTTCTGACCTGGGTTAGCAATGCGTACTATTCTGTGTCCATGGTCTGAGTCTGCCTCGTGTCGCTTTTAATACCTCGGCTTTCCAATGCTGGAAGCAAACGTGGCCCTGAGCTAAAGTTTGAGCAGCACTTGGCTGTAAAGCAGAAACGTTAAAGGGGAACTTAACTTAATTGTGCAGCTCTATAAAGTCAGAGGCCTTTTTATGAAGGCTGAAAGTGAAGCAGCCCAGGCAAAAATGTCCTGATGTTGAGCTCCTGGTATGGGTCAGGCACTGGGTCCTTCATTTCCCATGGTGCAACTTGAGAATGTCTTTCGCTGGATAATTATACCCTCCCTTCCAGATGAATGCCAATGTTGTTGACATACCAGACCTCATTTTGTTAAGACAGGCTTTCTCTTATAAATCAGTAGTCCCCTCGCCTATGCCACGGTAACCCCGATGACATCAGAGTGACATCATAGGGGTTTCCTCCTTCAGAGCCACAAGAGACATTACACAAGCCGAGTAGCTACAAGTAATGAAGTGATCTCAATATGTAAAATCAGTGGAGTGTTCCTGAAAGTATCACTCGTCCGTCCACTCACCTTTGTGTACACGCCCCATGACAGCTCCGTCTCGATCACCATGACAACGATCCCGAACATTCCGAAGATGAGGGCATAGTCACTCAGCCGCTTCCTCTTCTCGAATAACGCCCTGCGATGTCCCAGTTTATAGCCAATATTTTGGTTCTTTCGTTTGGGGGCCTTCGAGGTGCTGCCCCTGGCCCCGGTGCCCACAGCCCCGACCCCACCTTGCCTGCTGCCCCGACCCTGCTGTGCCCGCCTACTCTCCACCAGTGCATGGTTCTGGTGGTAGATGGACATCTGGTTAGACGTTGAGTCAGTGATGTCATAGCCCGCTCTAGGGTATGGTGAGTCTTCTTTGGATGAAATCACAATCTCTGGAGGACTCTGGAGTGGGGGTTGATTGGTGGAGGACTGTGTCGCCGAGGAGGTGGGAGGAGCTTCTCGTGGTCGGTCATGCCCCCCAGCAGCCGTTGCTCCGGCAACAGCTGAAAAACCACCCTCTTTGGTTTCACTGCTGCTGTCTGATTCAATGAGGTTTCTGCGGGACGCACTAAGGCGGCTCAGGGGCTTCATGACCCCACCTGTGTACTTGCAGGAGCTCATGGCGATCTCTGTGAAAGGGTTACTGTCCCTGCGGTGGACCAGAGGGCTAGCTTGTCGGTGTTTGCAGCCTCTCTCTCGCTCCCTGTCCCTGTCACGCTCTCTGTCCCGCTCCCGCTCCATGGAGGGCGAATGGGAGGAGTAAAAGAGGGCGTTGTAGACCGGGGAGTTGTCCCCGCTCAGGCTGTGCTGCGATCCCAAGCAGGAGGACAACGGGGTGCTGGTGGGGTGCAAGGCATTTGGGATGGGCGGAGGCAGTGGCTGGGCTCCGGAGGAGGACAGGGGTAACTTAGGGAGCGACGCTGGAGGTAAGTTGGGAGTGGCAGGGGATGTGGTGCTTCCGTTCAGACGGTCGAGGCTTGATCCTCCCATGTGGTTGGAGTGGTTGGAGCCTGGCTGGTTGCCAGCGGTGGCGGGGTGGGATATAACACCCAGGGGAAAGAGGAAGCGCTGGTCCTCCTCCTCACTCCCTCCCAGCAGAGCCAAGCTCAGAGAGGGCGGAGGCTCCATGGTTGCAGCTGTGGCCACACACCTGTCTGCAGACAGATACACACACAAAAAGACACAACAAGAGAACTGTGAGGAGAGTTGGGAAAAAGAAAACAACACAAAGTACATAATCTGATGGTCGTGATGAAGTCAGGACAGAGAGCGGGTGTGGAGGGAGAGTAAGGACACACGGTGGTGGGTTCTGGTTAACAGAAACCAACGGGTGGAAATATTAAACTCCAGAAAGCAAGCATGTGTGAAAGAAGGGCAGCAGACCAAAGAAAACCGGTCCTAATTGGGGAATATGTTATTCCACATTTGAGTCATGTGCCCAGTCAACATCTCTCCGCGAGGACACAGATTCCCAGTGTCCTCTCCTCCTCTCCTATCCCACAGTGCTTCCAGCGATCTATGCCATAAAATGTCCTCTGTGTTACATTGTTGTTGTCCGCCTGGAGAATGGTGCACATCCTCTGGCTTTACAACACGGGGACCAGATCAGGCTCACACACACCAAAGACAGACATCATTCCACATCAGCCCCTTTGATGGCAACTGAGGCGCCCGGACGAGTACTGACCACAAGTTGGCTGAATGTGATTGATCCCAAAACAATAACCTACTTTCAGTGTGATATAACCAGACACCTTCACGGCCCCCTCCACCCAGTCTGCTCCTCTGCCCACCTCCTACCTCTTCTCTCTCTCTCTCTCTCTCTCCCTGTCCCCCAGGTCAGTTGTGTTGAATCACTGGCTGGATGAAAATAGACCACAGCACTTTTTCTTTTTCATGTTGTCACGGCCATCCCATCATCTGTTCGCCTCCCCGCGTCCTCTGCTCCTCCACAGGTTCTCGGTGGGGATCGCGCGTCGCGCCCCGCAGATGTTGCCTCCGTCTCAGCGCGCGCGATCAGACGCTTCCTCCCTCTCTGGCATCGCTGGTCTCCGGACGACGCTGCCAGTGGCAGCAGAATAAATCCATGGTGACTGGATTCAATCGGTCAACCTGTGGCGGCCACTTGGACCGCGAGGACAAGGAGGAGCACGAAAAAAAAAGATAAACAAACCAAAAAACGTAAAAGAAAAAAACAAAACAAACAACAACGCACACCTGGACGTCATGTAACAATCTGTGATATGTGACTCCACGCTCAGCTCCCAGCTCCCGGTCTCCCCGGATCCGTCTCTCACTCTCTCCAACTTCTCTCCCTCCTCTCTCCGCCTCCAGTCCTCCGCTCTCTCCCATTGGACGGAATCAGAGGCCAAATCAGCGCTGAGAACAGGTGGCAGGATTCGTTAGGAAGCGAACCAACGTCTATGTCGCTGTACCTGGGTCGAGATGTTAGGTTATTAGGTATGATCCATATGGCACCGGTTACGCACGGGAAAAGTCAACTCCAGAATATATATATATATATATGTGTGTGTGTGTGTGTGTGTGTGTGTATATGAATAATTGATTTCTTAATAATAACAATAAAAAAGAATAAAGAATGTGGCCACAGTCTTTGGCCAGGGAGTCTCTGGAATTCATGTTTAGCAGACTGATCAGTTTATAAATCCACAGCTCTATAGAGTCCATACAGCATAATCCAACCTAATTAGACCATTCAGCCCGGCCTAATCAGTTTAATATCATGGTTTTCTGTGTGTGTGTTATGTGCTCCCTTAATCGGATGAGCGTCGACGCTGTGTGGGAGCGGATTAGACCGTTTCCTCATAACAGGTCATCCTATCCTGCGATTATGCAATCTGACAGACATCAATAAAGCAAATCATATCATGTGACGTATAAGGTCCAGAGATTTAAATATCAAATCACTAGCCTTCTCTATATCAATGCTTCACGCACCCTGGTAACATGGAAAACCGATGGAGAAGCTCCTACATCATGCTTTAATCCACCATATAATGTTTACTTGTTGTTTTTTAATTTGTATATGTATTGTTAATTTGTATTTGTAAGTGGTAAATGTATAAAATTGACAGTGGATTATTTTCGTCATCCCCACATGATGAGGAGAAAATAAACATAGCTATATGTTGTGTTTGCCCTGGGTGGATTTGTGATGGAGAGTCGAGGCTTCAATGACCTGTTAAATTTTTATTAAGTTCCAGGGGAAAGGTCAAAGGTCATGTCTGTACCATTAAAGGTCAAAGCCCTGGATTTATTTAGTCTTAAGATTTAGTTGATTGTTTTTTTTGTAATTTTGTTGTTGTTGTTGTTGTTGTTATTCAGGCTTCTAGTTTGCGAGGATATCATTTTTAACTTAATATCTTTATATTGAGTATAGGTAGGAGTGTAGGTAGGAGTATCGTGACCCAATTGCTTAGGCAGAAATAGAAGGTCAAACCGAAATAACTGCTTGATGTTCTGAACAAATAAAATATTGGCTCTCCTCTGTCTTTACAGTAATAGAAGCTTTGAAAAATATTTCATGTGCAATGTTTATAATATTAAACTCTTAACAGAATGAGCAGTACAGACATGTATCGGACTTCTGTCCCCACAAGTAGTTCAGCGTATTGATATATGTGTGTACAGTGTAGAAAAAGGGAAAACAATAGTGTTTCACACAAACGAGGCAAGAGGACAAGAATCTAGGCTACGTTGTGATGTTACGGCTGAGATATGAGAAACACAATACAATACAGTGAGACATGGTAAATGGAAAAAAAAGAATAGCTTCCTGGGCTTATTGGGATATGAGGATGGACAGAAAACATGAATGATTACAGGCCATGCTGTGTCTTAATATCCGAGACGGAGGTT
This sequence comes from Trinectes maculatus, assembly GCA_016785345.1. Lineage (NCBI taxonomy): Eukaryota > Metazoa > Chordata > Actinopteri > Pleuronectiformes > Achiridae > Trinectes > Trinectes maculatus. Next base: position 186,970 of record JAFBJQ010003491.1, read on the forward strand.
AGGGGGCAGCAGAGTAAGATGGAGAGTTTGGAGCAATGAAAGCAGAGGGCAGTGATGGAGCGGAGGGATGACTGGGCCAGCTGAATGAAAAGGTTAGTCCTTACTCCTGCCCTGCATCATACGTCAGACGTGTTGCAGAGAAACGAGTGAATGAGAGAGTGAATAGTAGAATACGCTGTTGACTGTTAAGTGTTTTGGCTGAGTGGCTGTCAAGCCCCCATCACTAACACCCCCCACCCCCACCCCCACCCCCGCCTCTCTTTTAGAACAGGTACAAAACCTAGTTACTGGTGGAATAAAAAGAGGGACGGCAGTTGCTATGCCAACGCTGTAGTATACAGATGAGTTCTTGCCGAGCCTGATCCATCTGCCTTTCTTGTCTCCCCTCAGAGTTTAAAGGCAAATAAAAGCGTGACCGCAGAAAATGACTCCGTGCGAATCACGCGAAACGTCGAAGCGACAGAGCAAGCAAAGGTACGGCGTGGAAATAAAGGAGAAGGAGACGGATACGCGTTACCAGGAGGTGCGCGAGTGACAGGGGAGATGAATGGATGCGTCTGAAAGGAGAGGAGACCTTCCTCCCACACACACACACACACACACACACACACACACACACACACACACTCGTGTGCACAGTTATTATTGCAATTCCCTCAGAGGCCTTTTCTTCACTTTCCGCTAAATCTATTCATTCTTTTTTTTTTCCATATACATTTTTTAGTATTTCAGGATCCGTGGGCTAACCTGTGCTAATTGGCTAAAGGCTGTAGATGTAATATTTATAAGAGTGGAAGAGATCCTCTCATAAAGGAACTTCAGTAACGGCTGTTAAACAGCAACATTTCTCTCCAGTCGCTGTCATTAGGTGCCACAGGCGACCGATCCCACCGACTCAGGCTGTAAATATCAAAGCCCTGAGTAATTCTTGCATCAAGAAAGCCTTTTATTGCTTATGAATTCAACTCGTCATTTGTGACAGGAAACGTAAACATCTCATCTCCCGTGTTAAATACTTAAATAGTCTCCCTTCAGGGAGAGGAGGGAATAACGCACTTTCATCCTAACTTAAAGCTCAGTGCATTTGTACATTTCGCCTGAGCAAAGAACAAAAAGCATGATGGCGAACAGCATAGTTTCACTTTGACTCTACTGCAAGGTCATATTCTCTCTCTCTCTCTCAGACAGACACCTGTTGTTGAGCAGATTAATGACAAACGTCAGAGAATTGATGAGTAAGTGCATCGCGCAGCTGCATGGCTCGTCTTCACAGACCACTGGGCTGGCCCACTCGATCAGACACACTTTCATCAGTGCCCTGCACTGGCTCCAGTCTATCCTAATGGCTCAGATTGCATTAAGGGGCCCGAAGCTGTGTGGGCAAACCCACCGTCTGAAACCGGCTGCTGTATGCAGATGGATCTCTACGTAGCAAACAGCACTCTGATCCGACTGCCTGAGAGCGACTAATCAAATACAGCAGGGCAGAACACAGTTGGGTGCGTGTGTGTGTGTGTGTGTGTGTGTGTGTGTGTGTGTGTGTGTGTTGGGGGGGTGTGGTGGAGCTTGCAGAGCGCTGTGGTTAATGCACCCACTCTCCTCTTTAAGTGGCAAGAATGCTGAGCAACGACACCTCGCCTCTAAACAACTGTGCCCTTTTAATGAAAGGACACACACACACACACACACGCACGCACACAAACTACAACGAACTACAACAAAATGCTCACTGCTGTGTGTCTTTACATACGACAAGATGTGAAATGTCACCCCGGACTGGCGGGCCGGCGTGCTGCTTTCAAGTGCGTGCACCTGTCATACTGCTAATCATGTCTGAGGAGTTCAGAGGCAAAGTGCAGTTTCACAGTGTCAGCATGGTAGTGAAGTGAAGGCTGTGATGCTGATGTACTGGATGTGTGTGTGTGTATGTGTGTGTGTGTGAGTCAGCTGTCTGCCGACTGAAGAACACTCGTCAGCGGACCAGTGACACGTTCACATTTCCGCTCAAACACACTCTACTCTTCCATTCTGGTGCATCGTGGGTAACTTTAACCTCGCTCCCTAACCGGATGATGACTCTGGCCAGTCGTCCTTCATAACTTTAATAGCAGGACTGTGGGTGTCTCTGCCGTTTTATTGATTTGTCAGCTGTCTGCTGACTAAAGACCTCCACTCAGCAGACCCGTGGCATTTCACATCTCCTGCTTTATATTCAGCACCCAAGAACTTTTTCATTTTTTACGTCTTGACAATAGCAGACAGGAAACACGGGGGGTGGGAATGGGGAAGGAAACAGAAACAAGAAAACAAAGCTCCCCAGCCGGAGTTTACGGTTCCACGACGAGGCCTTGAATCCCCACTAATCTCTGATTGGACAAGTGTTGCTTCAGCCAGCAGAAACAGCCATCAGTGAGCGCGGCATGAGGTCCGCCTGAATCCCTGACGCATATGCATGCAGGATCTCAGATATCCTCCTGATCCTTCACCACCGATCAGCTCCACAAACCTGCCGGACTTCCCCTCGTCAGTGGGCACCTGCCTCTACCCAGCTGATCGTCACCAAGGTGATAGTTATTGTAATGTATAGGGAACGTGGGTGAGTGACAACATGCCTGATCAGCTAGTTTTGGAAAGCAGTGTCAAATATAGGGTTATTTTAATGCACGGGAAGCAGGAAGTCAAGGCCTTAAACCTTTTGACTAAAAGGAATGCTTTATCGCGTCACCATTGATTGAAGAGGCACTTGACCGGCGATGCCTGCAGCTGTCCTGATATGAATTTTTAGAGGTGTTAATAGTGTTCCGATGCTAACAACAGGTACCCACAGTTTCAAAGTGTCAGCATGATAGTAAAGTTTATGCAGGCCTGGTGTTTTGGTGTGTGTTTGATGACTGCGGTCTCCGTGAGTCAGCTGTCTCCCATTGCTCAGCTCTGAAGCGTTGCCTGATTCCCGACATCCTGTGTCTCCCGTGCAACGCGCGTATAGAACCATGATTGTGTCTGTGATGCAGTACAAACAGATGTTACAAATATTTAATGTCATTATAAAAAACTATTAACATACATACCTACATACATACATACATACATACATACATACATACATACATACATGCATACATACATACATACATACATGCATACATACATACATACATACATACATGCATACATACATACATACATACACAGGCTGATAAAATAGTGCTTGTAGCTGTAGTGCAAGATCCTGATCAGCAGAGATGACATGGGTCAATTTCCACGGAACCAATCTTTTCCATAAATCTAATTTCAAATTGAATTGCGGTTGTGTAAAATACCTCGAGCCTTGCTCAAATCATTGTCGTGTATTTCCTGCTTAAATATTAAATAACCGTAACTAAACCTCAGGTGTGAAATGTAAAACAGGTTGCAGGGTCTACACCCGCAATAGTGGCCTTGTGATTTTAGACTTGAGTTAAAATACAATGACACATCTACATGCAGATGTTAAACCCACAGTTAAGTCATGACCGTTGCGATGTCTATTACCCTCACACTGACCAGGTCACCTTTATACCTTGCTTCAGGATTTGTTCCTTGTGCCACACCTTTGATTGCCACTATAAATTCGTATTGGACGCCATAGGTTCTCATGGTCTTGTGTTTTTGTGTAGTTTAGGTTCGAAGCCATTTCTCTCCCCACTGGACCTATACCTCCATTCCCCTCTTCCCTGCTTTCATTTATTTCCATTGGAGAACATCGATTGGGTTGTTTAAGCCCTTCGGTCCGGCCTAATATTTCACTCTCTCTTCCTCTTCCCTCTATCGTGCCTCACTCCTTGCCTCCTGTCATTACTCCTGCCCTCCCACCGTCCAAATACTTTCGACTGGAGAGACGGAATGAATCCAACGTGATGGATCAAAAATCTGATTGAAACCGGCGCACGCTGCTTTGGACAGCGAAAACATGCATTTATATGTATATACAAACTGTTACAACCATAATCTATTGAAATGCTTTAGAAATGTAAAACATTCATGTCCAAAGGGTAAATATATGATATGATCCTTACAATAGTTCCATAAAAGGTATTTTATGCAAATTGTTTGAATTATTCTTTGAAACCACAGTTTTCAGTTGTGTAGTTGGTATATCTCTGCTCAGCCCTCAGTCCTCCAGTGAAACAGACTCTTCAGGGACCATTAACAATAAAACTGTTTTTGAGGCACTTCACTGATTGGCTGGCAGTATTATTGCCATCATCTTTCCCCCTGACAGAAACAAATGGCGCAGATTCAGAACTCGAGAGAAGATTGGGTCTAACTACACTCAAACACTGAACTCATTGATAATGAGACACCAAATAACACAATTTGTGCCCAGCAAGACATCAGCTAGAGCTGTTTTAATGGCTTGTGTATAATTTCAGTGTGTTAATGCGTCACATTAAGACAGCGTTGACAGAGTGCGGAGCATTGATATTGTTCAGTCTAATCATTTTACAACATATAAAATTAAAACATGGCTCTCCTTTAATATTGATAGAAATGATTTTCCTTCTAATTACCTGGTTTATTTATGTGTATGTGTGTGTGTGTGTGTTTCTCTGTAAAGTTTGATAGACTGTACATTTTACTTTCCTAAGACTATTTTTATTGGCAAAGTATGTATAAAAACTTTTGATATACATATTAGCAAAAAGTCCTAAGCATAGAAAAATAGATAGAAACGCAATAACATCGACAAAATCAAATAAAAAAATATAAACAAGAAAACTTCTAAATATTTTAATATGATGTCTTGGTCCAAAGAAAGTCCCAGTGTGACCTGTCATAAAGAGAGCTGGCTCAACTATAAATATCAGATCACTCTCAGAGTACTTTCTCCTCATGCACACACACACACACACACACACACACACACAGCCCGCGGCCCTAAGGTGAAGACAGGTTTCCATCTGCTGAGTTTTTTAAGCATTGCAATAGGCCCTGCAGCTATTACCCAGTCTTAACACCACCATAAGGGAAAAAAAACCATCACTGCTTTCACTAAGGTGTAATCCAAAGATTTACAATGATTTAATAGTCAGCACCAGAGACATTGGTGCATGTTTTTGGTCCTTTTAGACCAAATCAGCATCTGCGCTGACACTATTTCACTATCCCCTCAGAAATTACCCATAAACAACTTTCCCCAAGAACTATTGGACAACAAATATAAAAAACAATCCGATAAAATACCACAAACAGAACAACTCTCAAACTTTGCAACCTTTTTCATTTTTTCAGTCTCTCCAAACTTTATTGGTAAAAAAATGGTCCACTCATTAAAACATCAGGAAAGAAAATTAGACTATTTTAGATGTTTTACAAAATATATACATTAAACTTATACATACACACAAACAAATACATACCTATAATCAAACTCATATTGTGGAGTCCAGAAGATCAAGACCAAAAAAATATTGAATTATAATATTCTGATTTCTTATTCAAACTCTCATTGATACAAAATAATGTAAGTTTAATGACATGCAACTGGTACTGAAAATAATGGCAAGCTATATGTTTTGGTTTTACAGCTTCAGGATTAACGTAACTATTTTCAGGGGAGTGAGTGAGTGACCGATGAGGTGCAAAAAATATATATATATATATTAATTTAGATCCCAGCTTTTGGACCCCACTGTATAACTGTGTGTTCATGTATTTGCATATACCTGATGTATATATTGCATCGTCAACTTACATGTAACAAAGAAAACAACAAAAGGAACATCCTTATTAAAAACCAAACTGTCTTCATCTGGCAGTGCTAGAGGAGATGACATCAGTTGGCCAGGGAAGAGAACCTGCAAGTCTTTAAGTGTGTGTTGACATGTCATGAGCTGCAGACAAGTAGACTGCAGGCAGGACAGTCTGCAGTGACCAGGTACTGAAGACTTAAGGGAAAAACAAGGAGGAATACACAAAACACACACAAGTGGTAAGAACAGAAATGTTGTATTTTTATAAGATCTTGACATCAGTACTTACGGTATATATAAAAGCACAAAAGCACAGAGGAATTGCAGGGCTGACTGAAGGGCTGCACTGACCTATGTTGTACTAAGGGGAACTCTATGTGTTGATGATGAATGAACAGGCGATGGTATATGCTATGGTTATTTCATTCAGCTGGTTTAACGCAAAAGGGGCCTGTTTGAAGGCTTTAATATGTACCGGGAGCTGAAGCCTGAAATGTTGGACAGTGAATGTAAGTCACTGATCTGTCGCTGACTAAAGTGTATGTGGTGGCGAAGAGGCTTAAGCGTCATGTGCATGTCATGTTTGTTGTACTAACTGTATGTTGTGTCCTGCATGTGCAGAAAAATTAATTTCCCCATGTGGGACTATTAAAGGTCTTTCTTCTTCTTCTTCTTGTTTCTCTCATGTAGTAATTGGCATGTATGCACAATGTATGCTGGGACTGTAATGAGCAACAACTAATTGGTTCAATTTACAAGTGGCATCTAAATTGAACAGGACAAAAAAAAAATCTGACTTCCCGTTGAAAGCTCCCCATAGTATCCACTTGCCATTGTATTGTGAATGTATTTTGACGAAGCAGAACAATTCTAAATTGAATTCATCACAATTGCAAAAACTGCCACAATGCGGGGTCATGCCAGGTTAAACACCAATTAGCAGCACTTGTCAGCTCCTTAAACTCTCCTGCCAAAAATCAGACATTTGTCTAAAGAAGCCAAATGATCTTCTGCCATCCTCAAAGAACCGGAACAAATTATTTTAGATAACAAGCACAGCAGAGTAAAAATAATGGCAGTGTCTGCCAAACACTACATTTACAGAGATGAACTGAAATAAACATATAACATATAGTTATAACTGGCAGAAAGGATCAGGATAAAAACAGTAATTGTTTTACAGGCTGACGGGCTAATGAGCTCTGCTTTCCAGCAGCATTTGCCATTGTGATTTGCTGACTTCAAACCAATGACTTTGTCATGTAGTGTTAATTATATTAATCCACCTCCCTTGCCTTGCTCAGCTGTGATCCCGTTCACCCATCAGGCGTCACTCTTCCCCTTTTTCTTTCATTCGTTGTGTTCCTTTCCACTGCTCATCCCCAGCAGCCTGGAACCATTGAAGACACAGTTCTGGCCACTGGCAGCCCATTGTTTGATTGTTCTTTTGATTACTTCACATCAGCCCGAAGCTTGTGCTTTTCCCTCACAACATATTTCTATTACACAGTTTATACTGCACTGTCCTCTTGCTTGTGCTCCATCGTTCCTCCATTTCTATTGCTGCTGTAACCCAGAGGGGCACTTGCTCCATTGTTCCCTGTTCCCTCGCCTGTCTCAAAGCTCTTCTCTTCCAGTGGTTTGCCAATCCAGGCACCATAACCATGGGCCCTAAGAGCTTCAAAGAAGTGTTGCTTTGTTTGCTGGAAGGACGTAGCAGAGATCTTGGCCTGGGCATATGAGGAGATGGAGAGGAGGTCTGTGCGGCCGCACCGCTGACACAGAGAGCGGAACAGAGAGAAGAAGTTGGACTTGGACACACGGGAAATGCCCAGTTTGTTCCTACAGGAGAGACATTAGGACTGTTTAGTTCCATGTTCATAAGGTGAGTGTAAGCCATGAAAAACATCATAGTTTGTTTGGTCTAAATTATATAGTGTTTCACCTTTAGCATACAGCACTGTCTCCTAATCAGTGATTTAATATCAGAGGACTTGCTATTATCCAAAATAAAACTGCTGCCAGTGGGGTTTTCTACATACCCATCCAGTTTGCCATTGGTCCCATCCAGCACCTCCACACTGTGCTGGTCTGGAAAGCTCCAGTTCACACTTGACTCCTTGGTCTTGCCTGTGTGACGTGTGGAGTCATACACACTCACCCTGCCCACCTTGCATCCAACCAGGTGTGATATATGGAGAAAGAATGGGGGCAAGAAAACACATTTTGTTAATAACGGGTTATTTGGCCATTCATTGTGAGTCAGCAGGTCCAAACACAACATGTAAAATTAGTTTTGCAATTCATGTCTTAGTGCGACACCCGCATCACTATGTTTGGAGACAGTAGCTTCAATCAATTTCACTGGTGCAAACAAAGCATTTCAAATAGGAACAAAACAAGAAAATAATCGAAAATCAGGTGCCGTAGTTTTCAGACATTTTGCCTGGCGGAGCAATAGACACACACATGATCTCTGTTAAAGGACGGGAGTCAAATTTATAGACGAGCAATCAAAAAAGCAATTTGCAGGCACAAAAAAAAGTATCTTTGTTCGGTGAAAATTATTTCAATAATCCCAAATAATAAATTGACATATGATAGTGCCTAGCATATTTTGTAGTTACCTCTGGGTGGTTTAGCAAGAAGGGGGGTGGAAGACTCTGGATGAATGCTTCACCATCTCTGGCAAGCCGACAGCAAACAGCACGTGTCAGGTGACCGTGGCTGTACAGGTAGCCTAATGGATCAGAACAACAACGCAGGTTGTAAAACAGAAAATGAGAGGCACAAGTATTAAGATAAACCTGCAAATTCATCCACTTGTTAGAGCTCATTTTGTCTTATTATCTGCCCCCCATCTGGCTATGACAATGATAATGCACCAACAGCATTATTTACCAAGAGAGATTGACTTTAGATAGATAGGATGCAGGAAATGGGAGAGCAACGCCCCCTGCAGGCCAAGCACGTTCCAGCGCAGGATCTTATCACTGCAACTCATTGTCCGCAGCCTCTCTCCATGTTGGATGCCATCCCACGTGGGCACAATGGCACTTGACTCCACTGGGATAGTGCCCTCACCTGGCACAAACAAAAGCCCACATATGCAAATGTCACAAAACCTGCTTTGCATTCATGGATGTAGGTGCAATATTTTTGACAAGACAAATGTGAGTTTCATCTCTCACCATTCTCCACTTTGGTGCGAAGCTTGCCTTGCTTAGCATTCTCAAACAGGGGCTGGTGGCCCTCAACTTCATCCCCAGTCTCACTGCAGGACTTATCAAACAGGGCCCCATCCCCACAAGGTGCCGTGCTATGGGTAAGAAAAAGGAAGACACCTAAGACATTGATTTGAAACACAATAATGACCTGCAGCGTAAAGCAGGAATAACACTGATACATCTGACTAATGGCCAGGATGAGACTGAAACGTGAGACACGCAGAGAGAAACATCTAATACTCCTACCTGATGTAAAGGTGAAAAGTGATATCAGATTTGACCCGCAGCTGGTTTTTCTCCCCTGGCTCAAATATACTGTCATCTGCGCCATCGTAGTGCTTGAACAGCTCACTGTACAGAAATCTGAGAAAAGGAGACATATAAATGTCTCTCAGACTGGGAAAAGAGCAGGGTATTTTAAAACTGGGGGAGAGACACTGATAAAAAAGTAAGATCGATTTTTACCGAAGAAATCCCCTTCTTGAAATGATTTCAGCGTGGCAGTCATTAACAGTTTCCCCCTTAAGGCTGAGTTCCTCTCCTTTAACACAGCGATTTCCTTACAGAGGAAAGAAGAGACACGTTGAATGTCAAAGAGCACAATGCCGCATGGTTCTACACTGACTTAGATCTCTTTTCTGACAGCACGACTCTCAGCACAGAAATCAATAAAACTAAACAACAAAGAAAAAGCCAGAAAACTTTTCTACTGTTGCTACATTTTTCCATATTCTCTCCATTTTAACCAACTCTGTCGTTTCATAAAGAAAATGAACATACCAGTTCCCAGGCTTACAACAGTCCCCAGGCCCTCCCCCTTCCTCATGACAATGGTGGCTAGAATCTTGCGTCCCAGAAGGCTGTGTTGGATACGTGTGGTCAAGGCGTTGAATCGCTGGTGACTCAACATCGCTATTTGGTCGTGCAAAGTGCTGCCACTAACTGGAAGCTAGAGAGAGGGATGTATTCAGGAAAGAACAGAATAGGCAGTTGGCAGAAAGAAATTATTATTGTTATTGGCATATTTAAATTAGCAATCACCGAGTTTATAGAAACAACATACTAAAATTACTTTTAGTATTTTAGTATGTATAACTGGAGAGAAATTTTCTCAGAAGTGCCCAATGTGTTGAGGTATACATATCATAGATTTACTTTAGTTGAATTCCAATGTTGCGCCTGACAGTATGAAGGACAATGCTGAAGTGAAAAGTCAGCTCACCTCAGCTGGGATAAGCTCCCCAGTGCGGGCAGCCTTCTCAGCTTCTCCTATGAGAACCCGCAGAGCAGCATCTGCAGCTTCCTGTTTTCCTTGTTTCTTGTTGGACGCACAGACTGGAGGAAACCACCGTCCGCCCAGCTTAGCCTGGTAGGTGAACCTAAAAGTGAGAGGAGAGAATGGTGATCCAAAATACAAAAAAATACTTTTCAAAGCGAGTGGCAACGCAATCAATAGGTTTGTTTCTTTAGTGCGTGCATGATGTGTGCTTCTTTGTAAATTTATGAAGCTAATGCATACTTAGGCTCATGTGGTGGCCCAGACTGGCCCACCAAGCGGATCTCAGCAGCAAAGCCACGGGCTCTCGCATACTCCAGAAGACCTGACACCGCGTTGTTGTTCAGGTGGTTGATGAGGTCTCCAACCCCTGCCTCATGAGCTGCTCGCAACTCATCTTCAGTGAGAGGGAGCAAAGCACACGTTGTCCCAAGACCAATGCTATCACTATCGCTGGAAGAGCCGAGGGGTAACTGAGGCTGGAATAAGAAAACGGCATTGAGGGGAGAAGTAACAGATAAGTTAGCGATAAGCTAAATGTACAACTCCATCCATTCTCTTTATTCTTAACTGCACACCTTGTGAAGCTGCAATCTCCCATCAGCCATTAATTCTTTGACAGCCTCCTCTGCTGCCAGCTGGCGAGCTGCTTTCTTACTTGGAGCTGAGGCCTCAGCAAACAAGCTTTCTCCAACCTTCACCCTGTACATGAACCTTAACACATGACAGAGGACGTGAAAAGGGTGGAAAGAGAGACAGAGATGAACTATTTTGGTTTGTAACTGAATCAGAGATAATGCTTAACATAATTTTGTTACTGTTCCATTCGACTTATAAATCTAGATAACTCTGCAGATTTGCCAGGAGTCACAGTAACATTAAAACCTACGGTGCAGCGAAAAAGAATCATTTATAGAAAGTAAGGAGGAAAACAAGTTTGTATTTTATCTCAAGACAACGGCCTAAAGGGATGGATTATATTGGTATGAGATGATGTTGTGTCTTTGTCAGCTGACTACAGTACTGAGGACTGAAGGATCAGACATAGCCAATCAGCTGATTCCCTGGTGAGAAAATATATGACCACAGGGAAACACGACATAGAGTAAGTAAACCATGAATTACAATGAGAAAAAATGTATATAAAAACATACATGCCACCTTACCACGACACAACACTGCAGAGAAAATAAAATGTTACTGGACTGATGAAACTGAAGTTTGTTTAGGAGGAATATGCGGCACAATATAAGGGGTAAGAAAAGAATAAAAACATTTAAATATTCTATGTATGTTGGAGGGAGTATTTTTTTGGGTGTGAACAAGCCAGTACCTTGGGTCGTGTGGTGGGCCAGCCTGTCCAGTGATGATAAATTCAATGGCATTCCCGGTGCGCTGGCTGTACTCCATAAGGACAGACACAGGATTTTTCCCACCAGGGAGAGAGCGGGAGAGTGGCTGGCGAGATCCCTCCACTGTCCCTATCACTTCCCCACCAGTGGACCCAAAAATCTCCCCTATGCTTTCAACTGACCCCTGGCAGATGGCAAAAAAGACAAAACATACTATTTACCAAAACTTGTTTTTGAGTGTAGCTTGATACCTTATTGAGGTTTCTTTCTGTACTATTGTTGCTCAACCTTTATACTTATTTAGCATTTATTCCTATCGAATGAAACAGTATTATAATGCTCTCTATTAGGATTAAATGAGTTTAAATAAACTCACAAAATAGTTGCACTTTACTGGGTAATATTTACTGAGATCTGCACGATTCTTGTATTTACATTATTTATACTATATTGTGAAATCAAATATCAATGAAATTAGAAGGTGAAACAATTTACACTGGTGTCTGGGAGTAGATCCATGGCTTTTTCTGGACTGTCAGTGTTTCCATCTTCTCCAGCCTGCATCTCTCTGATAAGAATGCGCAGAGTGGCTGCAGCAGCATCCTTTTTTGCAACCTTCTTACTGGAAGCTTCTACGACAGGAAATAACCTCCCATTGAGCATCACCTGCATACGGAACCTGACAGAGAAAATATACAAATGAGAAATGACATTATACCGATTACATGATCAATTTAGCAGCTGCAATTCTTTGACTCTACTGTGTCACAGAACATGCAAAGTAATTTTCATTCTTAACTGGCAGCATCTAATGACCTCATGGTCATGGTTAGGTCAGGTTAATTTCTTGAAGAATTTGAACCAATGGGTTTGCCACAATATGCTTCACAAAGAGAAAATGAAAAATACAGTTATAAAAAAAATGAGCACAACATTCCACAAACCTTGGGTCATGGGACGGTCCCGATTGGTCAAGGAGCTGGAACTCACAGTTCTGGCCCAGATACTGGGCATACTCCATTAGGCCACTGACCGGGTTTTTCAGCCTCACTTCCTGTAACTTGCCCCACAGGTTCTGGGGAGGTGGGGCAGCTAGGGACACAGCAACAGTTCCAATGGCATTTGACTTCTCTGCTGCCTGTTTTTCAGCATCCGTTTCCCTGCGAATGGCATTGAGGAATACTGGGATCTCATCAGTGGCCCACTGTCCCTCATTAGTTTCTCTGTGTTGACATGAGGTAGATGAGGGGGGCTGGAGGGAAGATCTTACCTATCAAAAGGAAACACAAAGAGGTTAAATGGAAAACAAAAGCAAAGTAGAACTCCACTGCTGGCAATCCAATCTAAATACATGCAGTACAAAGACAGTCCAAATATTTCAGAGGTTTTCTGTCAACGGCATAGCTCAACATGTAAGGAGATAATGTGTACTGTTTTGATCTGGGAAGACAAATTCTGTTGCCCCCCTTAACAATTTTAAACTTTTTACCATATGACTACCTAGGTAGATATATTTTATATTTCACCTACTGCTTCACTGTGACTTCGCTCTGGCATCCAGCCCTCTGGAGGTGGGAATGGCTCAAGGCCTGGTGCTGGTGGTCGTGGTGGTGAGGACAGGAAAACGGACCCTTCACCCATCTCCTCTCTACTAGCTTCCACCTCCATCTGACCCCCCTCATTTCGGTTGCTCTGTGCAGATTTGATGCTCCTCTCCATCCTCTCTCTGCGACGGGAGGAGAGCTCCCACGTTGGAGGGTTGACTTCACCATTTTTAATGACGTCACCTTGCTTCTCAAGAGCATAAAGAGTGGGGTTGACATGCTTGGCTGTTCTAAAACCCAGATTTTTGGCTATGATGAGAGCAGTTGCCTCCCCTGAATCCAGAAGGTACTTCAGAAGTTGCTCCTTCTGGTCAGCCATTGAGGTCATCTGAGGTTCCTGATCCGGGGAGCTGGTAGTATCTGGATTTTGTTTCTCTTTGTGCTGATCTTTTCCGGGAGACTGGGATCCTTCAGAGTAAGATGACCCAAAGGAAGAGCAGTAAAAAGAACTGGATTCTGAGTCAGAGTCCTCTTCTTCTCTCTTGTTTTTTGCCGTTTCAGTATTTAGCTCAACCTTGGCTTCAGGGTATTGAGGTTGTTCTATACTGACACACCAATGGGACACTGGACTTTGGACTTCAGAGATTTGATCCCCCTCAGAGTGGACAGGACCTCTGTTAACAGTCCACTCAGGAGGAAGGAGTCCTTGCTTAGTGGCTTTCTGTGAGCGTTCCAAAGAGTAGAGTGCCTTGTTCACAATCTTTTTGGGCAGACGTAGCTTTTTGGCTAACAGTTTTGCAGAGATACTCTCACTTGGCTTCAAAGCACTCAAAGCCCTGTATACCTCTTCCTGGATGGCAGGAGTGAGGGTAATGTTTACCTTACCCAAGCCTGAAAATTCTGAGCTGCTGGAATGTCTTTCAAAACTTTCTCCTCTGTGTAGTCTGTCCTGATGAAGAGACAAACTCTGAAAGTCGTCACACAAGGGGTCTGTTTGTTTGCACCATTGCCTGTTGGAGTAATGGCTGAGACTTTTACCCTGTAACTGGTTTTGGTGGTTTAGATGTCGAGGGCCCTGGGAGCCTCGCAGTGGTCGCACAACAGATGGGTATGCAAAACTCTGGTCCTTGTTATACCCACCTCTATTTCTGGGGCTGTTGTTGGAGTTTGGATATCTACTGTACCCTGACTGGGACTGATGTGAGGAACCAGGTGATCCACCAGATCCTACTACCCCTCCTCCTCTGCCTCCTCGAGGATTAGCAACGAATTGCGGAGCCTCAGAGCTGTGTCCTCTCAGGAATTCAAGCTGTTGGTACTGAAATGAATTGATAGCAGGGCTAGGAGTGTGATCTTGATTATGTGCACTATTGAAGGTCACAGATTTATGGGCTGCTCTAAAGTGGCTTGGTATGGGTGGGGCAGAGGGAATCAGAGAGGGAGCTGGGGGATGTATGGGCACTACAGGAGTACCAGGGCTATCGTGGTAACTTGAATATGGACTCTGCTGTGGGCCAGCTCTAGAGTAGAGTGAGGCCGGGCCAGGTCTGCTGTAACTCTCTTTGGCCGGGAGGTGGGATGGTGGGCAAGTGCGGGAGTGTTCTCTGGAAGGCCCTCCTGTACCTCTGCTCATAGCGCAGGAGGTGAGCGTGAGGGGGGCTGATGCAGCTGCAAGTGCTGCTTCTGTATGAGTGTGTGTCCTCCAGCCAAAACAGCACAACCTGATGGAAAGTCAGGGCAGGCCAGTTGCACAGTGAGAGTGCCTGAAATACAAACAGACAAAAAGGACAATGTCAGGAGAATATTAACAAACAGAAATAAATGACTGCTGGATAGTCAAAGCAGCCAGGAGAGTAAGACTACAGCCTGCTCAAGTGTCCTTGGATGTCAATGAAACTAAACTACATACAAGTCTTAGCTTTCTGAAGTGCAATGTACAGACACGGGAACAATATTAAAAATATAATGTCAGCGTTTTGTGCAAATAATTATTTGCAGATTAAAAATTGATACACACCAAAACTGTCACTGAAGCTTCATATTATGTCCTGCACAGTCTACAAGGATACTGTAGGGTGACATACTGTCTGTCCCAGACACAATGAAATTTAATTCCAGGGTGATGCAGAGAAGAGGATCAAAGGACAAAAGGACGAAAGGACAAAAGAGTCATATGTCAGTGGTTTGATGAAGAATAAGATAAGATATTCCTTTATTAGTCCCACAGTGGGGAAGTTTCACAGTTACAGCAGCCGCAGGGATCCAGAGGAAAGAGGAAATTAGCATTAGAAAGATAATAAAAGCAAAAATAATAACATAAAAAAATAATAAAAAATAGAAATTGCAACAAAACTAAATAGAGAAACAATATATAGATACAGTGAGGTAATTACACATTGTAGTAGTTTAACAACAACAATAATAATACTATTATTATGACTAATTATATAATATAATAATACTAATACTATGATAATATAGTATGATATACTACTACTAATAATAGGTGTATAAGGCAGATATACAATAGTATATAGTATCTATAGCTATATCTATATACATACATACCCTATATACACACACATTAACCATATATGTACAAAATAAAATAGAATTATATGCAACTGCCTGCAAGTATAGTTGTTATTAAACTGGAGTGGTGAACGCTTCGCTCCTAGTTTGATTCCTTCTTCCCAAAACACATACTGCTGTGACCAAAAAATATTCATCGAATGGCTATGCACTGTGGAGACTGCAAAACTGCATAGTTCAATGTTCATATACCCTTTAAGGTACAACAAACATTGATTCAGCCTCAAGTGTCATATCTGACAACACACATGTCAATATCAGTAAGACTGACAACAGGGAGACATCAATACCGAGTCAGGTTTCATCCCCTCTGGCCCAGTCAGCATCAACGGTCTGTCACCGAGACGAACACCCCAACCTTAACAAGAGTTTCATGGTGTAGGTCCATAACAGTAATAGGGGCCGACAGGGCCAGGGGCCAAATGTGGCTGGAACTGACTCATGCAAGACCCTCATACAAGGTTGCAGTTGACAGCCAAAATAAAAACTCTGTGTTTCCCTCACCCCAGTGTTATCCTGCTTCTCTTTGAGCCTGGCGAGAGGCATGGGCAAGACACACTACCTTACAACTGATGAAAGAACTGTGTGGCACACATGACGCTGTCATGTCAAGATATGGCTGAACACAAGTACAAAGAGCATGCTTTGTTATTCAAAGTGACCCCTTCTCACTAAATATATGTGTGTCACTGAATTATCTAGCGTTGCATTAATGGATCCCGATAACTCATGTAGATTTGATGCCCATATTTCCATGTCAATACAAAACACCGATTAAACATAGGAGGAGAGCAGATGGACTCATGGTGTGATGCGGATCTCACCTTATGTTCGTCAAACCAAAGTAGCAGTGGTGTAACGGGGATGACAACAACAACGATGAGACGACTTACAAAAAAACTCGCAAAAAAGGAAAAAAAGCACGAAACTTGTGGAAGATTAAAAAAAAAACTGTCTGATATTCAAAACTGAGAAAACAAACGCCACCAGACAGGGTCTTCCGCTTTTGATGAGAGAGGCTGCTTGCACAGTGTTAACACCAGTCATATCGATCACTTATATATATTGAAGGCAGTGATGTAATTACGCGTTGCCGAACGGTTACACCACGTTTAAGGAAAACACCGACAGACCGACTCGTGTTAGTAAACTGCGACAAAGACAAGAGCACACAAACTTTCGATTTCCTTTCTAAAGAAAGGATAGGTTTCCAGTTTGAGTCATGTGACCTGCAAAGGCACAGCACGCATGGTCAGTGAGAAACTGTACCTGTGTTGTCAAGATTATATAAATATAGCTCAATTTATGGCTGTCATTTAACACATACAACATATACGCTTGTGCGTGTGTTAGCTAGCTACATAGCTACAAGGACACTTGATTTCATGCAGCCCCGGTAGAGGAGACATCACACGCTTAGACCAGGTTCTCCGGGTCTTAAAGATGAAACGAACTAAAATGAATGAAAGTGATGGTAATGTAAAAGCAAAGGTCACGATCGGGTAACAGCGTTGTGATGTGATGGGAAAGGAAAATAATAACGAAACAGTACTTCAAGATGTATTAATTAAACACACAAGTAGCACGGACACGTGCTTACAATAAACATGGAGTCTGGCGTGTTGCTGTCTTTACTTATAAAAACGGCCACATCAAAGTAAATAACAATTTCCAACCATTTCATCGTTTCACTAATAGCGCCCAATATTTCATAAGATAGCGTGTTTATATTATGCCTATATCAGGTTTAAGGAGACTGACACAGCTAACTAGTCGTTTTTATAAAAGGTAAGGATGCGTTGATTGTGTTTATCACTATGCTATGTTAATGTGTTTATCGGCACCAGGACGGAGGATGAAACTAAAAGAAGTCAAATTTAAAGGACGAAAGATGTGCAACTGAACAACTAATGTTAGCCATCCAGCTAGCTCCGCACTGGCACTGCACCATTTCCTACTGCCGCCTGCAGCACAGTCAGTTCAATGCTCGCACGCACGCACACACACACAGATACACACATGCACATACACACCCTACTTCAACCAAACAACACCAGACGAGTTACAGACCAGTTGCGGGTTTGATTCGTGGCCTCACCTCGCAGGTTTTCGTCTTCAATGGCTCCCCCTGGTTTTGTTTTGAACGCGGTGATAGAGAAACAAGCTAACAACCGTTCGAGCAGCGATGACGCTAAACGTGTGCGACTGACACAAACAGCAACGCGTCGCATATGAGTGACGCAGGCTCATCGGCAAGGTTCAGATATTTTTATTCGCAGATGTTCCCTCAGTATAACTACACTGTAGTATTTTTCATTTTCATGGCACTTTCAATTTCATTACACCGAAATAATATTTATTCATAATAATATTGAAACAATAATAACCTTACGAAACACCACAAATCTGGCCCCAGGTCCACAGTAGTTAATTAATTCAAGTCCAGTTCACAAAGCATAGTTCACCTACAGTTTCACATGATTCTGCATGCATGAAAATTTAATCATGTTACAGCATTTGTATATATTTCAGTGCATCCTCCAAATGTATTACATTACAAAAATTAGAAAGGAAAAAAAAAAAACAAGAGAGAGAGAGAGATTTATATCCAGGAGTCATATACTACAACACTGCCTGAAATAAGAATGAATCAATTTAGAATGAGCCATTTATATCTACAATGGGAAAAGTGGGGGAAAGTTAGGATGATTCCAAGGGCACCTGACTGACAGGGGCCCCCAAAATAGGAGAGTGTATGTACTCTCTACGCAGCTGTGCCAATTTGATTTTTTGTCATGGGGCCCAAAATTCATATCTGGTTGTTGGAGACTAGAGCTCGTCAATGACAGTTTGCACTTTACCAACATATCCTCTGGGTGTCAGCATTACTCTGTTGCTATGACAAAATCAGATTTGACCCATTAGAAAGCAACAACTGCATGGGGACAAGGTAATTTAAAAAAAAAAAAATGTTTATTTCCTGCTTTTTGCCTTTTCCAAGTTTTGAGATAAAGGCACAACTCTTATCCCATTACCTGGATGGCTGTCCTCATTCATAAAAGTCAAAAAAAAAGTAACCCCTCCCTAAGATCCTAAGATATACCTTCACCTCAAAATCTGACTCACTCAAATCCACCATATCTTCCCTGTCCGAGAAATATTGGTCACACTGCATTTCTCATCTGCTCCATCTCTCCGTTTCCCTCCTCATCTCTCTGCTCTGCCACTCCCGCTATCACACTCTCTCCACTTCATTTCCACAGTCCCCTTCCTCTTATCTCCATCACTCTCACTTTCCCCCCTCGCATCCTCTTTGAGCTCCTCCGTTCGCGCCTTCCATTCTACTCTTTATCTGTTAAGTCAGATGAATGCAGTATGTGGCGGGCTGCGGCTCTTTGGCTGTTGATACACACGACTCTTCTTCAGGGTGAGTGACTTTTATTCTTCCCTTAAGTGAGACTGTGCTCGAACAAGAGCCTGTTTGCTGTGTGTTCTGTATTTCCTATGTGTGCACAGAGGCTCACTTAGAAACCAGGAGCGTGTCTGTAGGTGTAAGATTTATTAATGATGAGCAAGCAACAGTTTGAAATCTATTCATCTTTATTACAGGCTAGAGAGCTGACCTGTGCACCTTATTATTAGATAGATAGATAGATAGATAGATAGATAGATAGATAGATAGATAGATAGATAGATAGATAGATAGATAGATAGATAGATAGATAGATAGATTAGATAGATAGATAGATAGATAGATAGATAGATAGATAGATAGATAGATAGAGGAGGGTGATTATCATACTGCATTATGGACATAAGGCCCGTCGGAATTATTGACATCTCTGAAGTGACCATGATATTGATTATTGTCTAGATAATGAGTATAGATCTGACACCACACGGTGAACACATTCATTTCACGCCATTTACTGTGGTCTGAGAGGTAGTTATGTATAGTTAGGCTGTGGAAAATACATCATAGAGATATATTTGACTCGTGGTCGTACATGAACTATTCCACTGTGCCTCCTACATCCAGCAAAGATACAGCTTCGCTCTAAATCAAGAGAGATGAGCTTGTTGATGAATGGAGAATCAGAGTCACAGCCTCTGGGGAATCTGTCAGGCCGAGAGAGAAAGTTGCCCGCTGTCTGACTGACTGGGTGTTTCAGTGTTTAATGGCCTCACTATTTCCCGCATAGAAAGCAAGTGACACGTTTACAGCGTTGGAGAGACTCTGACTGTCTGCTGGTGATCCATCAGAGATTTAACTGATTAGGAGGAGTGTATTCTCTCTCTCTCTCTCTCCTCTCGTTTCCCTCCCACTCCGTCTCTTGTTTTCCTCACAAACTTTCATCCTGTGTTCGCTTTGTATTTCCTGCATCATCACTCTCCAATGTATCTTTGTGATTCTTTAGAGGCAACTTCATCTATAACACATTTTCTCTTACTTACCTATTAATGTAGTTACGCTGGTTTTCTCCTGTTGCGCTGCCTGCACAGCTTTTTTTTTTTCGGTGGTCTTTTCTGACAGTGTTTTCTCTTGCTCTTCTTTTGCTATTCTCTCACTGTCACCCTCTCTCTCTCCACCTCATTTAACCTCCTTCCTCCATCCACTGCTCAGTATCAGAGCAGGGACCTCACCAGCGCTTTCTGCTCCGGGAGTTGCTGAGGGACTACAACCCCATGGAGAGGCCGGTTGCCAATGACTCCCAGACTCTCACCGTCCAGTTCTCCATCACCCTAATGCAGGTTATGGATGTGGTACGCATGGCACATTATCTGCAGCCTTACAGTCCCATACAAACAATGAATATAAACAATAAGAAAATATAATACTCACATGCTGACATGTACATTTAAAGAGTTGCTGGTTGCTGTCATTTCTTGCCCTTTTCATACTGACAAGAATCACTTGCAGATGATTCTTGTGAATTTCCTCTAATTAACTGGGTGTTTCCAAAGCTTGAAGCTGAATTTAAGCCTTTTTGTCTTTTTGTCGTCATGTTTCCATGCCAGTGTTTTCTTGCCGAGCTGCAGTGTGGGGTTAGTAACACAATGCGAGCGCTTCATCCTAAAAATACCGCAACATGATTTTCAGAATGGCGACACTGTTGATGCGAGCTTAAACTGAATGTAAAGGGTGTATTTTCACATACAACAGCCCTGTGGACTTTCACTTGTAACTATAGCGACTAGGAGCTCCTCAAATGTCCGTATGGGCCTGAGAATATTGTTTTTAGACATAAGCCTGTGAACCTGTTCTTAAATGATGAAATCACCCAGTCTCTCATTTGCTTTGGGTTTTGCAAGGATGAAAAGAACCAGATCCTCACCACAAACGCCTGGCTTCAGATGGTGAGTAAATAATCAAAACATTAACAATGTATTATTGATCTGGATAGTGGAGCTCTTGCATGCCGCTGATCCCATGTCGGAACATATGCACCGGATACGTTTTAGTTTCATGATGATCTGAATATTGCAATTAGTCTTTTTTCATACGTCATGACATATGGTTACATTGTCAGCTGTGTATAGAATAAAAAGGAGTGGTGAAAACACAGATTAGAACAGCTGTTTGTTTTATCTGAGTGATTTGTGTTGACGTATAAAACCCGTGCTGTGTATGTGTCTACCAGCAGTGGTATGACCACTACCTCCAATGGAACCAGTCCGAGTATCCCGGAGTTAAGAACCTCCGTTTCACTCCTGACCAGGTGTGGACGCCTGACATATTGCTCTACAACAGGTATGTGACATAAAGTATCACACACTCATATACACACACACCACACCACACAGAGAGAGAGGCCTCTGCGGAGCTCTAACCCACGTTACGACTGTGTTACAATCCCTCAGTGCTCACGATAAGTTTGATGCCACCTTTAAGACCTATGTGCTGGTTAACTCCAGTGGCTTCTGTGAGTATCTGCCTCCAGGTGAGTTTGTACTAATCCACGTCTGAAATCATTCCACCTGCACACAGTGTACTCGTTACAGCATTACCCACTGTAGTGATTAGACCAATCTCTACTGCAATCACACATTTTCTTTCTCACTTACTATCAGCGTTTCCAATCACGTCCCCTTTGCTCCTGTTTTTTTTTTTGTTGAAAGGAATATTCGTCAGCACCTGTAACGTGGATGTGAGGTGGTTTCCGTTTGATATCCAGCGCTGTGAATTGAAGTTTGGCTCCTGGACATTCGATGGCTGGCTGCTGGACATCCAGATGAAGGAGGCAGACGTGTCAGGATATATGCGTAATGGAGAGTGGGACCTTCTGGGTGAGACACGTCCACCTCTCTTTAAAGATGCCAGTCCTATGTCAGTCTTTTCTTTTTGCTTTCTCAGCTGCGTGTGTGTGTCTGTCCCCGTCTTCTCAGAGGTCCCTGGAGGTCGTCATGAGGTTTTCTATGACTGCTGTGCAGAGCCCTACCCAGATGTTACCTTTGTGGTGACGCTACGAAGGAGGACCTTGTTTTATGCTCTGAACCTTCTCATCCCGTGCGTGCTCCTCTCCTCCATGACCCTGCTGGTCTTCTTGCTCCCAGCCAACTCGGGGGAGAAAATCAGCCTCGGTGAGGATTAGTCAGTGGAGTTAGGAGACGATCTGTGATGGAGGGATGCCAAACAGAAAACAGGAAAGATGAAACGTTCATAGCCATAAATTCATGACACGTTGTTTGTGAAACAGTTGGCTAATCTCTCACTTTCTGTATTTGAGTGATGTCAGAGGGGCCGAGGAGCAGAAATTGAGTTAAGAAGTCAGAAAAGGCAGGAGGGAGGATGAGAGAGTAAAATCAAATGAGTTTTCTGAGGAGTGTCAGAAAGACAGATGATTGTGTCAACCGCAGCATTGCAAACACATTGCAAACACATTGCTCTACTAAATGTCCCTTTAGAGATTCTCATAAGGATTCTTTGTTGTTTTTCCTTTTGCAACCCACGACTCCCGGGCGTCTTGGTCCGTCTGCAGGCATCACGGTTCTGCTTTCTCTGACTGTCTTCATGTTGATGGTTGCAGAGATTATGCCTGCCACCTCCGATTCCGTACCACTGATAGGTACATGTTTCTTCCTTCTATGCCACATGTGTGCGCCTGTGTGATTTAGTGAATTTCGAGGGGGGGACTGATACTGCATTGCTCACAGTGACGGAGTTGTCGCCAGCCATGCGAGTGATATGTGCTCTGTCACAGGTCAGTACTTTGCAAGCACCATGGTGATTGTGGGAATGTCAGTAGTAGCCACGGTCATTGTCCTCCAGTTCCATCACCACAACCCCAACAGTGGACACATGCCGCATTGGGTGAGTCACAGCGATGACATACAAGCACATTCTCTGGACAGTGTTGAAAACAGCATAAATGGTACAGAATGCACAATAGTACAATGGAATGACACAAACACAAGACAAACTTACAGTGGTGAAAAACAAGAGTTCAATAGAAAAATACCTGAAAACTCTTCATATGAGGAAACTGTGATTTCATCCTCTAAATCTTCAAACTGCAGAAGAAGCTTTAACGTTTATAGACAGTGAGAGCACAGACGCTGAAACAGATGTAAAATGGGCCCATTTATCTGCGCTGTGAGTTTTAACTTTAACATCAAGGTCAAATCTTGGCAGCGCTCTCGAGCTGATAAAAACAAAGCTGAACAAGCTCGGTGGTGATTCAATTGGATAAAACTCCGATCTGAGTTTTCGAGCTGAAGTAAACAACGGTTTCCGTAAATGTTCTCATCAGTTTGCGTGTCCTTTGTTTGGCAGGTGCACCTCGTTCTGCTGCAGTGGGTTCCCTGGTTCCTGAGGATGAAGCGTCCGGGCGAGGGAATGGAGCCGACTCTTTTCGACTCTCAGAGCAAGACACTGTCCTCTCCTACCACCACCACCACCACCACCATCCCCACGCCAGTGCCCTCCATCCTGCCACAGATCCTCCCATCCCTGCAGGCCAGCCTCACCCATCTCAGCCACACTCTGTCACACCCACTACCTCACAGGCCCAATCCTGGCCACCGAGATCCCACCCCCAATCCACACCCTCAGCCTAACGGTCATCTGCCTTACACAGGCTTTCACACCTCTCAGATCACTGTGGACCTGGAGCCAGCTCAGAGGTGCAGAACCAGTAGTCAGGGGAGGGTTAACAGTGGAGGAGAGAGAGAGGGAGCAGCAGCAGGAGAACCAGGAGATACACCAATCCATTGCCACCTCCCATCTTCCAGGTTTGGTAACCCTCCACATGCAGAGCACGCGGTCTCCCCAGACCCTGACCCATCAGCCACATCTCCTGGAGCAGGGAGATCCGCTGCCATGCATAGCCACAGCAGCGTGGTGGGATCTGTCGCGGTGGACAACCAGGTGCAGGCCCTTCTGGTGGAGGTGCAGTTCTTGGTCGAGCGTGTTCGCGAGCAGGAGCGGCAGCTGAGCTTGGCAGAGCAGTGGCAGTTTGCTGCTGCTGTCATCGACCGCCTGTGCCTGGTGGGATTCAGTGTTTTCAACATCATCTGCACCATCGCTATTCTCATGGCCGCACCCAACTTTGGAGAAGCACTGTCGAAAGACTTCCTCTGAGAGGCTGAAAAAACAGCAATATGGATTTGTTGGAAAGCACAATTGCTGTTTAGGCCACTGGGACATAGAGCAGCAAAGAATTTCCTGTTCATGAAATTACATTGGACTTGCATTGGTTTAATATTTGAAGAATTTTTGGACCACATGAGAAAATTATCAGCCAAATACAAAAATGAAAAAATAAAAAAACAAACTCCAAAATTAAAGAATGACTTTGCTAGATTAGTTGAGCACTTGTGGAAGCCCATTATGGATTTTCCCAGTAGAATAACTACAAACTGATGTTCTGCATGTAAATTGAGCTTTAACACACAAGCAACTATACTGTTAACACCAGTTAAAAACCTCACAGTAACAAGCAAACAGAGTGTACTGTTGCTGAGCTGGAGACGCTAAGGGGTATTTCCGATGACAGCAAGGTTTATTCTCTCAAGGATGTAGGCACTTCAATTAAATTTCCAATTATTTTTTTTTATTAAGGTTCTAACGTCATAAGAATGAAACACAATTGTTGTATTACAATCCAGATATCTCATTAAAAAACACAAAAGAAACAATTAAAAAAAACCTTCATAAAGATAATGGGATGAGGTTGGAAATTAATTTTTTTAAATTTTCACCTTAGACAATCATGTTACCTTCATGTTATACTGAAACGCTTACTATTAAAAACCACAATGTGCTAATGTCATCAGAAAAGTCACTTGCAGAAAGACAGAGGGATCTTTTGTACTTATTGTTGTTTGATTACTCTGAAACGACACTGTGCACTGGCTGTATCTAAAACAAACAGACTGGGTGGCACCTGGTTATAATTATCCACATGACCAAGCCACAGCTAAAATCTTATTCAGAATGTGGAACATTAGTGAGACTCTACAGAGACAATATAAAGTAAAGGCGTTGTCAGATTTCTCAGGTTTTCTTATCTCCAGATCACACACGCACATCTTCACACAACCCATACTGCTGTGATAGACTGAGCTGTGGAAACTGTGAAATAAACTGTCCAGTCGTTTGTACTCTCCGTCGCTATATGCATCATGTCTGTCCACTCTCCGCCACTCCTCCGCTGCCTCCGTCCAAGCCTCAACAACAAGGCAAAGACAAAGGGCAGGGGTCACAAGAAAACAAGCAGTACAAAGGAGGGAGAAGACAGAGAGCAAAAAAAGAGAGAAAAAGACAGACAGATGGAATGGGGGGGGGGGGGGGGGGGGGGGGGGGGGGGGGGGGGGGGCAGTTATAGCAGGGGACACAAAGACAGAACGAATGCAGCACAAAAGCAAGTACAGGAAGAACAAGGTGGTTTCAGGGCGGAAAAACAAAATGTGCTGAGAAAGCCAATACTGACCAATAAAGCTTTTAACTGATGGCTCATTAATGAGAGAGGGAGAGGAGGAGGGGGGGGGCAAGGGAGGAAGGTGAGGAGGAGTGAACTCCCCCTCACCCCTCCTCCTCCTCCTCCTCCTCCTCCTCCTCCTCCTCCTCCTGCTTAGTAACTTGTTCTCAGACACGGATTCAAAGGTGGCTTGATATATACATTTAGAATTGGCAGAGGGTGTGGATTTCGGCAAAAACATAATTAATGACTCTGAAACAATGCAAAATCATAGTGACCGAATCTGGCTAATTGGTGTCTTGGCGTGGCTTTACTCGAACCTTCAGCCTTGACGTCATTCATCTGGCTTAACAGAACTCTTTTATTAAAAAGTACAGGATGTTCTGGCAACGGAGGGATGCACCGTGCATTTCAGCGCCACGCTGAGATCCCGCTGTCTGTGTTAGTAGTGGGCTGCTGAGAGATGCAATACAGCACAGGTGATAAATCTGAGTCTCCACCACCCTCCTCCAGACCCCCCCCCCCCCCCCCCCCCCACCCCCCCCCCCCCCCCCCATTCACCTGCTCTGCCCCGACAACGCCGACAGACCACAGGAGAAGCAAATGCAATCACACCAGCAGTGCAGGCGAGTGGGATGCACAACACACAGGACTGCTGCAATGTGCTGCTGCAGTTGTCGCACAAATTTGCACACAGGGGGCTGCGTGAACACAAAACCCACTCGCACGTCAAGCGGTGAGGTAACGACCCTGCTGCAGACCCAATGCAGTGACCAGCACTCTGTCCTGAGGCTGTGCAGTGCTGTCAGTTCTGGACTGTGTTTGCTGATGGAAGGAAACGATGGGAGCGGATAGGAGAGGAAAGGTCTGAAATAACCTGATGAATTTTTCAAAGGTCATTCTTTTTTTTTTGTAAAATGTAAAACAACAACAATAAAAAACGCTTGGTATTGAAAAGAGAGCAGACAACAGAATAATGCAACATTTATGTGGTTAACGCACACATTTCTGACCTGTCAGCTTTTCACTCTTTAACAGTGAAAAGGAATGGGAACAGTCCAGACAGGTTACCATCAGACAGACTGGTTACCATCAGACAGACAGGTTACCATCAGACAGACAGACAATCCCATCCCCATCAGACCTTCCACAGACAATCACAGCCACAGTGCAACCAGACTGCTGGATTTTACAATGCAGAAGGAGACTTAAGAAAATCCACCAATGTATGTAGAATATCACACACACAAACACACACACACGCACACACATATAGAGTGAAAAGTGAATAATTGAGCCAATTTCACTGGTACATAAAGTTAACTTCTTAAATGTCATAACCTCAATTCTGGCTACAATTCAGCAATTAAATCTTTTTCTGAGAGTTTTTTTCCCCCCTCACTCACATATGCTTCAAGCTACACGTCCGCTTCAGCCCTGCGATGCGATGACGGTGTGGAAGGAAATTTAAAACATCTCTCAGGAGAGGTCTTAGCTATTGAAAATTCAAATGGCCCACGATGATATCCCACACCACCAACAGTCAATACCTATTAATTACTGCATGCAGACACCCGATACAGGTCAATATAAAACAGCCATTTTGCAGCCTGCTGGGTAATTGTCTCCCAGATCTCATTAAAATATGTTGGAACAGGGAAGAGAAGAAGGAAGAAAAGAGACACAAAGGAGGAGTAGGAGCGTAAGATTATTTTTACACATTAAATCTCACTCTGCTCACTGAGTAGGTTTATGTTTTTCATGATCCCACATACACATGTTGTCTCAGTTTTCAACACACAACGTTGACTCCAAAACCAAACATTTGCATCAATAAATCGGTTTATTAAAAGAATATGTTACAATTTATTACAGTAAGCATAACCAAACACTGTTTCTTTACATTGTACAGTTCAGCATGTGAAAAGAACCTGCAGTCTGTCTACCTGTCCCCTCCTCTTAGCTTCTATCTTTTAAAGCCAAACGATCAGGTGAAGACCTTAATAAAGTCTGCTGAACCTAACGCTGAATCTCTTACCGATATAAATAATGCACTGGACCAATGACAGAGAGAGAGAGAGAGAGAGAGGAGAGGTGAGCCAGAGACCACACACATGACGGTGAGCAGATCAGACGTCAGACAGCCGACTTGCTGCAGACATGCTTCAGTAAAGAGACGAGAATCCTGTGAATCGCATTCAGGGTTCAGGGCAGCAGTATCGATGTAAGCATTGAATTAAATCTCATGCACACCCACTCAGGTCTGCTGGAGCTCAATGACTGGCCAACATGGCTTTTAAGAACAGCACCGTCATCTTAGAGAGCTACTTATGTCAGTCGAACACTCATTACCAGCAGATTCTCCTAATACTCTTATTATGAGCCAAAGAAGGAGTTAGGCCTGGGCACTAATTGAACTCCATCATTCACTGACATCTGATGTGTTTGTACTGTGTGATCACACAATCCTTTCATTTGATTATTTTCTGTTTCATTTATCTCAAATTTAGTTGACATTTTTTGTTTTGTGCATATGAAGTTTGATGAAATAGCTTTGGATTTAAGATCTAAAGCGTACAAAGTGTCAAGTTTATGATGTACTTGACGAATGGTGTATATGACTTAAGTCAGTATTGCATCATCAGATACTTATGCTGTACAGTATTATTATTATTATAATATTATCTACGAATAACTACATGAGGGTATGCCGGTGAGCTTCTCTGTCATGTTGATGGAGAGTGCGAGCTGTTCTTTATGATCAGAAACCCTTATCTCATTTAACTGGAATCTGGAGTGCACCACTGGTTCAACAGTACAGCAACATACCAGCTACAGAGATAAAATAGTGCTGTTTAAAAAGGCCATTTGAGTTACAGGCCCATTATAAATCCTGTGGGAGCTCTCAGGAACAAACTAATCACTGTCAGGCAGAAAGCAGGAAAGACGAGAAGGACCCCTGCTGTTTTGTTGTGGTAATACACACAGGTTAAGGCTCCAAATACCCGTTAAAACATCTGCAGGTAGAGTTAACATAACATTCCACAAACATTATGCACACACCATTTGTCATACTGTAGTCAGTCGAAAAATGACTGCACACTAAAACACCTGGCTTATTCCAGTATTATGCCCAAGACCTGCTTCTTAGGTTACATTTCCTTCATCTGGAGAGGCTGTAAATACTGTTTAATAAAGTGCAACATTAGTCCTTAGTTTCACATGTTCCTGTTTATGTGTCTGATCGTCACTTCGGTCTGCTCTGTGCACCCAAAGCTCTTATGAAGAATGAGTCTAACAGTCCAACAACATGTCTGCTTTCTCTCTGCCTTGTCTCGTTTTCCACGTTATGATGTTGATATTCTTTTATAAAAGGCATGATTTAGTACCAAACAGATCAAATTTACGCATGTGACATTCTGTTAGCCCTTCTTTGTCTCTGCTGCCCCCCTGCACAGACAGTTAAGGGAGACACCACATCTCTACTCCGTAAATTGAGAAGCTTAAGTGTCTCCCGTGGTCAACCACCAGTATTGCTGTTCAGTGCTATTTGTGTTCTCCTTTATAAGTGCTGAGCCATGAATTCCCAGATACACTTCTGCTTTCTTGTCTTGTTAGGGACGACTCAACAGCATCCTCCTTATTTGCATTTCGCCTTCAACGTCCAGTCCCTTCCTTTCAGACAAAAGCGGCTTATTATGAATCTGTGACTGAGTCTGTAGATGCCATGATTCTTTTCAAAAGAGCTCTCCTTAATGCATGATGTGCTAGATTCAAGAGTTCCTCGTTTGTGTGTGTGTGTACTTTTTATGTGTGTGAATTGCTCTTTTGAGGAAAAGTTTTTTGTTTTGCATGTATCAGGGGAAGTTTATCGAGCTGTAGTTGACAGAGTGTAAATGATGACTGTGTTGTCAATAGCCAAGTGTTGCTGGACGTGGAGGGGGATGAGTGCCAAAAAATGACCTGAATCAGTGATGACAGTGTGTAGTTAAGAGGTAACAATCTCCCTTCCTAGGTGCCTCCATCCCGTCTGTGCCTCAGCAGCTGGAAAATATTCTGAATATCAGAAAAGGCAAAACAAAGAAAACAAGATATACTTGGTCAGAAATTTCAGACAGGCTATTGCTAGGTCATAGACTGGACAGAGGCAGGCAAAGCCTTACCTTGCCACACATACCATCTTTACTGCAGTTCTTATTGTCCTTGTCTGTCGCCTCCTCTTCCACCTGTACACACAGTAGCAATGAGTAAAGGTCGCAAGTAAATGGGTTTTAATAGAGGTCAGTCGGTAGGCAAGTGGGTGGTCCTTACCTCTTTCCTCCATTTCAGCTCACAGAAGACCCTCTCGAAGCATTCATGCATGTAGTTGAACTGAACGTTGACCATTGACACCACACAAAAAGATACAAAGAATTTAGACTGAGAAAAAGACAGTTCAGTTCTACATATTATACAGTATTTTAAATCCGTCCTTCTGCATTTAACTTTAGACATTTTTAGTGTTGTGGCTAATCTTGTGGCTATTTGAGTCCTGTTTTCATTCAAATACTTTGGAGAGCATATCATGTATGTAATAATGTTTGCATGTTACTCACATAGGGTGTAAATATCTTGACCCAGCGTGGTTTCTTTTCACCACGTGCGTACTCAAAACAGAAAGCCATGCCCTCCTCATCAGTATCCCATCTCTGCATCTCACCCCAGTCAAACGCAATCACTTGGTTCTGCAACAACATTAAGGCCTCATGACACAACTTTCATTATGCATGCAAACTATGTTTTTAAAATCAAAACACGAACAACTAGCTACAGTTGCCCTTGCCTCCAGTGTCCCTTCCTCAGTGCAGGCGTGCAGCTTGAAGTGGTGAATGCTGATGGCTGTGATGACATGGCCCTTACGTCTGGAGTCACAGGGACAGTGGGGGAATATAATCTCATTGTAGCCCTCACAACTCCTCAACAAACTCAGATACTGGGAGTGAAATAAGCAAAGGGCAGAAGAGAAAAGATATTCGATATATAAGAAATATTGTCCCTTTTTTCTAGTGTAGCAGGTAGATGAAGATACAGTGGATTATAAATAGCTGAGTAGAATGGTTCGCTGTGTGTTATGTGACCATATGAATAACTGACCGTGGACATCTTCTTCTGCTCTGCCAGTTTTTGCAGCTGGTAGGACTTCTGCTCTGCTTTGATAAAACCGTTCTTTACATCATCAATTGCCTGCAAGGACGGGATCAGATAGTGTACGCTGTAAAAACAACACGAAAAACATGTCTAGACAAACACCAAAAATAAAAATGTACATACTTGGTGAAAGAAATAGTTGACGGCAAGCTGGTTGTCATTGAGTAGAATCTCTTCTTCTGTGGTGAAAAGCCACTTGCGCAGGGTGAGGCAGGTTCCTGGGATGGCTGAGGTATAATTCTGTACATACAGTTTGTGAGGGAACTCGTTGGGGGCGAGTTTACGCACTGAGGCGAAGGGAACGAAACAGAGGAGGGAGATAATGAGATACTTTTCCAATGTGGTGAACCGTGCAAAATTAACAGCAATATTCCCACAAATCTCAATTAAGATGTTGTCAAATGTGATTTTTGGATAGTATTCATGACATGTTGCACAATCTGGTCGCTCAATGTGGCAAATGATATGGACTTAAAAGAAACATTATATGACTAACAGCACACGTATTAAACATATCTTTAAGTCAACCCTGAAATTAAGAGTTGAGGAGTGTGAAAAGACGAGAGGAATGGAAGCAATTCATCATCTTGTTTTTACTTCAAGAAAAATACAAGCTGCTGCCTTTGCTCCATCTTGGAAATGACAGAGGCTTTGGAAGGTGGAATGCAAATATATATGATAATCTACTGTGAAACTGATAAAGACAGGGACGACCTTCTGCACATCACTGAAGGGTAAAAACAAAAACAGCAAAGTTCTGAGTTAATCTTAACCAAAAAAAAGTTTGGCCTCATAAAACTCTCAGAAAAAGTCATCCTTGCTTTACTGCTAATGAGCAGATGTTTCTGTCTTTGCAGTAATAGACAGTATTAGACACCCGAGAAGGAACTCACTGGTTCTACATAGTTTGAAAATAAACTAGGTGAGATATCGTTACCAGTCACCTCTGAATTATCTTATTTGTCTACAAAAAGGTACTTAGATATTTATTTGATTATTTTGAAAAGCCTGGCTATAGAGGAATTAAAAACACATGTAAATCACCTTCGTTTCTGCTGCTCACTCATTAGCTGACATTGCTTTACACACAGCCTCAAACTTCAGTCATATGCCGTGACTCACCAAAGGTGTGGTTGATGACCTCAAAGAGAGCAAAGTAACTGGCTGTTACACTGTCCATGCCTAGTTTCATTACCACTGCCTGAAGGGGATCGAGACAGACACAGAACGAGAGTGCGTAAAAAAGAGAAACAGACAGTCAAGCATATGTATGAGGACTGAAATAAGGTCACAGCGTGTACGTGTTTACCTGATAAACCTGGTCTGTGGTCGAATTTTTGCGAACTCTGACAGTGAGTGTGGTTTTATCAGGCATGGCTATTCTCAGCTCCACATCTGACACACCATTGTAGTTCTAGTCAATGAGAAAGAGAGACAAACTGAGCAGTGAGTCACCGACACTGGACTACAAGACAAACACAGGGACTGGATTTTCTACTTTACCTCATCTGATTCAGACAGGAACTCCTGCATGATATCACTTTCTCCAATGACTCGTACAGAGCACACTGTGGAGGAAACACGACATTATATGTGAGGATTGCAGAGTCTAAACAATGAGATCTACTGTGCATTTATGTACTCCACACTGTCGAATGACTTCCAAGCCACAGAAATCACTGTCATCATAACAACCTTATCCCCTCACCTTTCTCCAAATATTCTTCCAGGCCTCTGCGTCGCGCATCTAGCTGCTGCTCTGACAGGGAAAAGGGCCATTTCCCAGGCAGCTTGGGGAATGTAAAGTTGGCAAACTCCCGCTTAAGGTTTTGGTGTAGGATCACAAACTCCCGGTACCGCTTGGAGCACAGCTGCCTGCCTGCCATGTACACATTATATACCTGAGAGAGGAGATGTAATGACAATGACAATGAGACAAATAAACACAATAATTATTTATAATACTGAGCTGGAACATTAGTTGGTTCACAGGCCCATGAAAGTCATGAATACTGTAGGAAGACCTTTGTTGTGTGAAAGATGTGTATGATTATGGTTTGTCTATTCACTCCATTGTTTACACCACTTCCTTTTACTGAGCACTCCACAGGTGCACCTACCACAAATTTTTCCTGGTTAAGCTCAGTGTGTTTGTAGCTGGGCACAGAGATGGGGACAGCCTGCTTGTCAGAGTAGTCATAACAGGACAGAGCTGAACCATCATCTGCAGGATCCAAGCAGTCAACCTCCTGGGGTGGGACGGGCAGCACGGCCAGCACAAGCTCTTTCTCCCCAGCCCTGATCAGGTCCACAACCTGTTTGTGGGTCGCTCCCTCTACATTGACTCCATTACTGTAACAGAGAGAGAGGGGTGTAAATAATAATTTATTATAGACTGCAACAAATCTTACCTCATAACATATAACTTAAACTATTCAATTTTGAATAAGAATACTACTAATACTACTAATACTAATAATTTACATTTCAAGACAAAACTATGGTTGGCAAATGACTCAAAGACCTAAAAAAGGACACAACTTTAATAACAAAATGCCCCTAATAGCAAATTGCCTACAATTTAAAAACACTTTCTTTCCCTGTTTGCAGAGACTGAAACTTTGTCCTCAACATCATTCTGGGCACACATCTCCACCCGCATTATTAATAGCACAGCTGAAGATGAGCAACACAGGGTGTGTGCCCTTTGGAAGTCATGAGTCAGAGGCCTGACGTAGTAATTAACCAATCTGACGTAGTAATTAACTCGACTCAAAACAGCCACAGCACCTCTTCCAAAAAGGTTTCTGTATCCTAATCTGAAGCAAATGTCCCTCACAATGTTCACATTTGTAATCAGAATTATGCACAGTCTTAAAATAGGAGCTAAACCAAATTATGAGAGGCCCAAATAGTTTGCGATCTAATCCTCAGAAGTTTTTCCAATATAGACATACGTAGATAGACTTCAGCCAGAACTAGTGACTGATAGCTGCTCTGTTTTGTCAGTCGTTACATCATAGCATGGCTTATGTTGGCCGGGAAACAGAGGGCTTAAGCTCAGTGGACACAAGCTCTCTAATACATAATAACACAAGGGCAAAAAATAGCAACACGTGAATATCAAGCCAGTGAAGACATTCCGATTGTGGGCTCAGATGGCAAAGCTGAAGTTAGCATTATTGAGAAAAGATGATGATGTAGATATAAAATATGCATTAAAAAATGGGGTAGACATGAAGCACAAATAATATCGTCTTGTAGGTGTTGTAGGAGAAAAAGCAAATGTCTCCTACAATAAAAGAAAACACAGACTAAGCATTTTATCTGCTCTTTCGTTCTAGAAATTTTACGACCACATTATTGGCATTTGATGTAGTGGCCTTTGCACTTGCATTCTCAGCACTACTGAGCATAATAAACTGCTTCAATGGGATATTTTCCTGAGTCCCACAGTCCGTTCTTCTGCCTTTATTTTAAGGTAAATCATTTGTTTACATGACAACATAAGAATTAAGTTTATATTTTGGACTCAAACATATTTAGTTACACATCGACAAGCAAAGATGGACACATACACCCCTAATCAAGCTGAAACTGTCCAAATAATAAACACTGAACACCTCCAAGTGTCTAACATTATAGTCTATGTACATTTATTATTCGTTTACGCAGCAGACCTGAAAAAAGTTGTCTACTGCTATCGATTATTCTGCATCGAAGACTGAGAAGCAGGAGTTGCGTGTAAATGTGCAAAGGAGTATTGATTACACTGAGAAGAGAAGAAGCTGTTTACCACCGCAGTGACGACGCAGCCACTTCACTGGGTTTGTACTTAACATGTTACCATGCACATACTGTCCCTTGACAGGAAGACAGACATGCACCATGCACCAAAGTCATATCTTCAGCTTAAAAGACAATATATGCGTAAAGATGTAGCCATGTCTGGTCCCATCTGATCTACATTGGAGACACAGTACATGAGGCAGTCATAAATGACTAGCTGGGGTGTCCACTGAGTCGACATACACCTTGAACAATAATGACCGAGACAGCTTACAGAGGATTTCTACTAAGGGGTTTATACAAAGGCTTCCCTTTGTATACGACATACAAAAACATGCATTAACCAAGTTCTTGTGCACAAGCATGCAGAAATAATGGGGTCAACAAACTGCCAGGTTACTGCAGACCATCCATGAACAAAGCATTGTGCATATGCCAGCCAATGAGATGGTGAATCTTGTAGAGCAAAGCCAATCAAAACAGAACTGGAGGCATCCCTCCCTTTCTGCATCACCTTATTCCTCACACACAAACACACTGAAGAGCCAGCAGTGATCCTGTGCTGCACGCTGCGTGTTGCTCTCCATAGCAACACAGCCCAGCATCAGCACACCACCTGCATGCATACTAAGGTGCCAGTTCGGACGACCGTCATAAACGCAGGGCACACAACAACGCATGGTTACAGTCACATTGGATAATTAACCATATTTAATGGTGCTGGAGACAATGATGTGACTTTTGATCAATGAGAGCAAAGTAAGCTACTAAGCTGGCTACACGGTGCATCTGGTTAGGATGGTGGGGATTTGTGCAGGGGATGATGACTTGGGGTGATTTGACATGCTGTGGGTGAGAGGGATGGGTGTGATGGGAATGTCTAATGATCACTGGCTCTTCCCTCTGGGACAAACACAGACACTCCTTTCATTGGGATGAGCAGATAGCGTTCCCTGCAGGAGGACCTGTCTGCACACAGGCTAATGAGTGACTGACACTAGCCCCGCAGGAAACTAATACTGACTGATGCTAACAGGACCGGCTAACAACGGTTATTAATTATAACACTAAAGAGCCATGAGCCCGCTACTGGTTATGTGTTCTGGGTTATGAACTAAGAGAGTGGCCACTTACACCTCAAGAATCCTGTCCCCCTTCGAAATCCCGGCTCTGTCTGCTGCACCTCCCGGCAGAACAGCGCTAACATGCTGCAGCGGCGCGTACAGTTCCCCGTTGATGCTTCGCAGTTGCCCTCCTTCACTAACTTGACCCCGAACATTGAAACCATAGCCCGAGTCAGACTTCACTATCCGGACCAGCCGCGGGCCTGAAGTAACGGTGGTTCCTGTCTGGCAGCTGCCGCCGGTGCCCGGCGTAACGTCACCGCCACCGGAGCCGTTCCGAGAGGAAGAGTGAGGCAACGGAGGGACCGGTGAACAAATTCCTTGTCCCTCGACGTCCGACATCTTTTTTCTACACCATTTGAATCACCCACTCCAGTCCGCTAGCATTAAGTATCCTACAAACATTAGCTAGCGATAGCGGGCTAATCAGCTTGGCTAGCTCACTGACCGAGAAACGCCGGAAAGAGCCGACAGGCTCCGACGATACCCGAGTCCGCCCTAGGACGCGTTCCATGTAGGCGCCTTGGAGAGGAAGCATCCCAATTCACACAAGTTAACCAACCATTTTTACCCATTTGATTATTTAAAAAAAACGGATTACGGCTGCAAACAGTGTTGTTTGTGCGTGTCAGGGGGCGGTGCAGAGGTCATGTCATTATCCTCCAGTCCTCCAGCTGCAATGCTAAGACAAACCTATGTCATTCTTTTTTCTGTCCAACTCTCAGACAGGCTTTCTACAGTTTGACTGGATAGCATATATGCTAAATATAGGGGTTATTTCACAGGCAATTTGATTTCAGACTAAACCCCAGAGGAAATAAATTTACATGGACACTTCAGAGTAAAAAATATCTCCAAACACAAGGGGGCAGCATTTAAAAGACAACGGACATTAAAGCACCTTTGGTAGATGAGTAATGGCAAACATGGTTTTGTTTACAGTACAGTTACAAAAAGCCACATGATGTTATGTCAAGATATGATGTCATTTTCTGGGGTTTTGCAAGCTTGTAGCCATCTTTTCTACACCTAATCCAATGCATAATATAAACTCATACTTGGCTCTTGAAGGCTCAATTCTATTTGCACAAAGTATGACATAATTTATTCAATTTCTTTATTCATCACATATGTCATTCACAATCAGTCTTATACACTTAAAGTCAGCACATTTCAAGCCCCTCAAGGCAGCTGCAGATGTAAGAACCTATCTCCGGCAAATGTGTGCATTCAGATCATCATGACATTTATATTGACCATAGTGCTGGTGCAAGTTGGAGAAATGTACATTTTTATTTAGATTATTACATCATTGTTGTTAATGCTGCGACAAAGGCAACATACTCCTGGAAGGAGACAACACCATCCTTGTCATTATCCAGCATCTTGAAGAATTCGTCAATTTTACCTCCTTTGGAAGCTGTGTCCTGAAGAAAAAAAAGGAGTAGAGAGAATTTGTACAGTTTTTGGATAGCTAACTGAAATTTGGTAAAGGAGGCAGTTGCAGCACTGTGTTGCAATTGTACTACATCTTTTCTACTTACTTTTACACCAAACTCATGAAGAAGCAGTTGACTGAGTTCTGCCTTGGTTAAAGTCTCAGGGTCGCTATCTTTTCCAGCATACTTCTCAAAGACGTCCCTGATGCTATTCATTGCCTGACCGAGCTTTGACATGGTGGCTGAAATGAGGAAATATAGGTGATAGTAAAGTATTTATTTACACATTTATTTTTAAACATCTTGTTTAATTACAGCGAGGAACATCTCTGCTCAGTCTGCCTCATACGTCACACTGATGATCTTCTGTTCTCAAAATCTGTTCTCGAAATAACTGCGTTCATGGGATGACATACTGTAGAGTCTGCAGTTTGTCATCCTACAGTGTAGACAAATGTTATACTGCGCAGACCCAACCCAGCCACACCCAGAAGCTGAGCAGTGCATCTCATTACACACAATACCATATTCTAACTATTTTTATGCATGAAACGTAAAATCATGGTATAAAATATATCACAGGGGATTTTAAAATACATTTCCACTTACCAAAGTTGGATGTATCAGCTGTGTTGAAGGAGAGTGTGGAGGAGAAGGATTTGAGAGAACACGGACCCAAACCTTTTTAAAGCGTAGAACACGCCCTCTCACCAAGAGACCACCCTTCCCTCTCCCGTTTCTCTTTTGACTCATTTCTTTTAGCCTTTCTTGTCACCTTAGGGTAACTATAGTAAAGATAGTTACTGACTGAGTTACTCTTAATTTGCCCTGCAGTAATATGATAGGAAATACAACATTCACTATTGCAGATTACAATTGTATGTCCAAATCAAACTGCACACGGGTGTCTGCATTAGCTTGATGCAGCACCACCTTTATGTGTCATCATAGCCATGGTGACATTTAAATCATTATAAGACAATTTATTGATATTTATATACTCAGTGTTGTTACTTTGTAGAGAAAGATTTTATGACTATGAAAATTCAGGCCAGATGTTAATGAGACAATTTATAGGTGCATTACCACCATTACTACATTATATTACAACATCATCATACCACATCTCATTACACTGGATTACAACATACAACAATCAGCAGGTCGGTACAAAGGACCTGTCTTGCCACAGGTCCCCACAAGGAATGTAACTGAGTTAGAAAAGAAAAAAAAACAGGTTATAAATGATATCATTTTTATATAATGCAGCTAAGTTAACATTCTCTGTATATTTTACCACCACAATCTTTGTGCGAGTTTTTCAACTCTTTTCTCAAAGAACTAATTTGACTTCTCTATTTTTAATAAAAGAAATACCAGGTAAAGTGAAGAAAAGAAGACGCCTCTAAGTTTTCATGTCTGATTGATATTAAAAAAAATGACATTAATTACTCTTCCACTTAAACTGAGTGGGTTCTGGTTTGCGAAAACGAATCAATGCAGCTCCACGACAATTTTCAACCACATTCACAACTTGCCCCACAAATATCGTTCACCTTTTTGGCGTTTTCTAGTTTGGTTTCTGTAAACATCTGGTAATCGGAGTGAGAGGCTGGTGCAGTTAGAGACAGAGAAGAAAACAAATAAAAAGGATGGGAGGGTTGAGGAGCAATGTGATTCATAGGGAGAGAATGTTTGGAACAAAATGAGACTCAAGAGCTGGTACTGTCGTCCACAACATACCACAGGACGCACACAAAAACAGCTTGTGCTACTTATCTGCTCAGAGCATTGAGCGATACAAATGTCAGGATTTCATTAGCGATCTAAACACCCAAAGATCTGTGCGACCCGTGCAAATTCTATTCACAGACGTTGGGTTTGTGTTTTGTTTTTTTAGTTCTGCGGAAACACAACTGATTATGGTTGGAATCCTAATGAGGTTGGTCCAACTATATGATCCTTATCAGTTACTCATTTCTCAGTGAGCAACCCTGAAGTAAACTGCAGGACGCCCTTCATCCATTTTGCCATTTGTTTCATCAGTGGAACCAATCAACAAGGTCTGCGTTAAATTATCTCTCTTCCCTTTAGTGAAGAAGATACAGATTTGATGAATCTGCTTCACTGTTGTTCCTTCCACCATTAAAACTGCAAGGTTTTCCATTACAGTTTGTACAGATTTGTTTGTAGAGATTTCTTTAACCTTTCATTGAAAGCAGAGATAAAGTTTCTTTTTACATGCACACCTCTAGTAAGTAGAGCAAAAGTGGCATCTTCGTTTTCTTACCCTTTAAATATAGTGTAACACAGTAATGACGGTGGCAGGGCGGGGCTCTCCGCTTCAGGCAAAGCAGGCCGCTGTTGCGCACCACTTCTCTGCCAGTAAAATTTTCCATCACAACTCACCACTGGTTGAATGTGTGTATGTGTGTGTCTGTGTGTGTGTGTGGGTGTGTGTGCGCGCATTTTGTTTACCCCGTGCAGATGATTTCACAGAGGAAGTAGCTAAATGAGTTCATTAACCCCTGGTCTTAGATGCTGTGAATGAAGAAAGAAAGACTTTTAGGGTTTTCCAAATGATTTCGGTCTTTTCACTGTGTCTCTGTTCTAAGCCTGCGTGCTTCGAAAATGCACAAGTATGTGACGCACCAACAGATCGCTTCCCACTGGATTCCTGCACACCAGCAAACACATCTAATAAATCAAAAGAGCTTGATCCAGAAAGCTTACAACCATCAAGCAGTTCTACTTGCACAACACTGTGTTAAACTCCTGTTAATTTCGTGATAGTTTGCAGCGTTCTGGCTAAATATATTCCTGGAAGGGAATAATAGATGATAGTCATCGCCTGATCGTCTTGGCAGTTGCTGTTGCTACCACGCAGGTTGGCTCACAATGAGTTACAATTGGACAGCAGGAAATATGATGCCTTCCAAGCACAACACAATGAAATCTATGTTTGTACAAATCGTTCATTGTCCTTTAATGATCTCCAGTTTCTCCAGGAATCCGTCCGTGTTTTTCCAGTTTGGGTTATTGCTAAAGGAAAACAAAGTCTTTGTAATTAATTGTTTGTAGTGTATTATTGAGTTACACCCAATCCCCACCCTTTTTTGGGTGGGGTTTTCTGCGTATGGGCAATTATGAAACAACAACAGTTGCCATAACTTGTCTGTACATTCACAGACAATATGGTGTGAGCATGTCTGTGCAGAAAAATATGATGAAATTCAGATTGCTTAGACACTTTGATACCATAAATGGACTGTTTATGATGTCTCTATATGATGCTTTGATTTATAGGGCATGTCAGTGAAGCCTTTCATGGTGATCTTTTTTTTTTGAAACTGGATAGATGAGACGATGCCCAGTCTGCATAATGAAAGCCTGGTACAACGTGACTAAAGCCTACACCCTATACATCACCCAAACGAGTTTCCCGTGTTTCATCTGGATGGAAAAACACACACCACCTGAATGGGGTGGTTCCACCTCTCTGCTGACGTGTGCTTGGGTGAGCCCTCTGGTGGGCACTTCTGACATGACAAGTAATTCAGGAGTATCTGAGTCTGCTCTAAAATCACTTAAAAAAAAAAAAGAAAGTTGTAGTGTAGTTAGAGAAAATGATCACCACAGAGCCCTGACGTGTTCCAGCAGGAGGGGGGGTGAGGGTGGGGGTGTTACTAAAGCATGCATTTGCCTCATTTCTTATGTGTTGTCTCTGCTGGTTTTAAGGATTAATT
Organism: Trinectes maculatus; assembly: GCA_016785345.1. Taxonomy (NCBI): domain Eukaryota; kingdom Metazoa; phylum Chordata; class Actinopteri; order Pleuronectiformes; family Achiridae; genus Trinectes; species Trinectes maculatus. Next base: position 227,898 of record JAFBJQ010003491.1, read on the forward strand.
ATATGTCTCTGTGAAGTAAAATAGACTTAATTTATATTTACACTACGTTTGGCATGCAACCAGTAATTTGGATCATTGCAGACCACTTAAGTTGTCATAATGAGTTTACATAAAATACGTTAAAGTGGGTTCCATTCACAGAGAGTCCTGCATACAGTTACTGTCGATCAAATCAAACAGTTACTGTGTCAGGCAGATATTCACCTATTTTTACAAAGAATGTAACCTTATGGCTCCACCTGGTCGACACAAACGCAGCAGAAAAAGGGTTTTAATCCCACTGAAGAGCTTGAGCTGGGACTTCTAGTGAGTGGTGAGGGAAAGAATGTCTCCAAATCCGTCCCAGAAAAAAAACGCTAGCATCAATGAATCACATTTTCCACTGTTACATAAGGTTTTGTGGTTATGCAGTCTGTAAACACAACTTTAAAAAAAAATTCCCTTCCTTTTCCTCAACTGCAAACAGTAAGTGCTGAACTTACTTACACTATGTTCAACATTCAATACTATTACAGAACAACTCAAATACTCTTCTTTGTTGTGCTTCATGCTAATAGCCTCTCTTACATAACACATGCTTCTCATATAAAACAGCAAAACATTCTCTGAATGTGCATCGGATTGATAATCTATGCAGCACCATATTTACTATATGTAGCTTCAGCCCTTCCATGTCACACAGATGAAATGTGACAGTCAGCAAAACAACAAGGCAGAGGCGCCACATGCGGTTCAGCCGAATGGGGACCGAGTTCTTTCACCCATATTAGATCAAGAAGGTCTGAGAAGATGGCTTTAAGGTTAAAGGAGGTTTAAAATATATCGGCTGATCTTTGCTGATTCATGCAGTTGATCACATGGGCACCGATGAAAAGTCAAGCAGAAAAAAAACAACTTTGTAGCAGTTAAGCAAACAGTGCTGCACAGTGAATATAGAGTTTGCATATTTGAGATTGGGTTCATCTTCTTAAATTTCTCCTACACAGATTTGCTGCACTTAAATAGCAAAAATTAATATCATAGCATGCTGGTTTTCGAATCCCTACAAAATAACTATTTCCTTTCCTTATTTGTTGTCTTTTTATTTGCAGATAATTATTGTGTGCATTTTTTTGAGTTAAACCCATAAAAATATATGTACTGTAAAAACTGTTAACCTTATAATTAACATGTTAAAACTGTAAAAGATGCATAGAAATTTTTTTTTACTGGCGTCTCCCTAAATGAACTCCTCCTAAATGGAGGGCGAGTTCAGTTGTGGGCGTGGGTCCAACCTGTAATTTCCCAATTTGGGATCAATAAAGTAAATCTATCTAACTATCTATCTAACCTATGTTGACTGAGTGCGCATGTAAAATGGTATTGTTTGAATTGTTTTGATTCTGTGACGCATTTTTGTGCTACGTTGTTTGCATATATCCTACACAATAGATGTGTGTACACATAATACATACACAACCTCTTATAGTCATAAGTCAGAACATCAGAATTATTTACAGGGGTCACAGCTCAATGATCCCATTGCATGATGGCCTCTATTACATATATTCATTTCTGTTCAGTTGCATTTGCTCTTTGTTGTAGTTGCACCAATTATTTTTTATTTTTAAGGAGAGGTTATAAAAGTGATATGTGAAAAAATTATATTGAATTGATACGAGAGGTTTCTGATTTCACCTCCTTCTGTTTCCTTCCACACAAGTGACACTGTACAATACCACACAGGCAGTTTGCCGTAAACAGACCACAACACAACACATTAAGTATCACGGTGAATACGTTTTATTCACTTGTAGTCAGTTTACAGAGACAATGAAAGTCATATTCTGTAGCTTCTGGTGTCAGTGTAGGCACTGTCTCATTTGTTTCTTCTCTGGTCACATGGCTCGCCCTTGCCTGTCTTCTTGTGGTAGCAGCATTTGCACATGAAAGCCACACAGTGAAGAAACTCTTTGAAATCAATGTCTCCATCATTGTTCTTGTCCATCCTCCCGAAGATCATGTCACAGTCAGCTGCACACAGTTTAGCCTGGAGAACACATATTTATATCAGCAATACTGTATGAATATATAAATGGTGAATGAAAATAACAATAACACTGAATGTGACATATGTAGTTGTGTATGTAAATGTGTAACTCTCCCATTTAAGTTGTGCGTGTTAAATCTCTTACTTTCATCTCAGGGCATTGAACTTCTGTCTCCACCAGCTTCTTGAACTCAACTTTGTTCAACTTGCAATCACTGTTGGCATGCTTCACAAACATATCCACGATGTTTTGAACGGACTGCTCCAAACGTGCCATGGCTGTATAGCTGGAGAAAAAGATGGGTATCGATTTTTAAGAATTAAACAACAACATATTAAGACGATTTTGCAGACAATATGTTGTCGGGCCTTCTGAAAAAAAGCTAAGAATCAGAAGCTAAAAATTGTACATAAAAAAGAATGACAAACGCTTAAAGCCTCTTGTGTTTGCAGTAGTGCGGAGAAAAGCTGCGATGAATGATTACAAAATATCACTTTGCAATTCTGTCCATATTCAGTTTCTTAAACTATAAAATCTATTTTCCTTATTGATTATTTAAAACCAAATGTTCCCGTTCCATCAGTACTCACCTTAGAGTTTACGATCACCAAAGTGAAGAGAGCTCAGGTCAATGTCAGCAGTCTGGTCTCAGATGAAACGAATGGAGAGAACCTCTTCTTTATAAGCGCAGCCAAACCGTGTCTTGACACACCTGCACATACACAAACAAAGACACATAAATAACGTGATGTTAATCTGCATAACTGCTTCATCATTCCACTTACGCCAGAGCATAATGGTAGTGTGCAAAGGGAGTGGACGACAAACCGGCTTCCCCAGTCCACTGGGTCAAAGGCATGATATTTTTAATATTCTTTATATGTATCTGTGAGAAAGGGTTATGTTTTTTAACAGGTGGAAGATCTTGTTGAACAACAAGATGAAGTGTATTGTCAAGAAAATGTGACAAAGTGCATGGAAATCTTCAGCCAGTAAAACGTATCAAAGTATAAAATGCTGACGCATACCTGTGCGTGCGTGTGTGCGTGGGTGGGTGCATGCGTGCGTGTGTGTGTGTGCAGATACCTTATTATAATGAAATAACGAATTACTGATGAAAATACAACACTGTATTGTACCATACATATACAGTGAACCCTCGTTTATCACGGGGTTACGTTCCAAAAAGAACCCGTGATAGGCGAAATCCGCGAAGTAGTC
>JAFBJQ010003493.1:0-38390 GCA_016785345.1 Trinectes maculatus
TGGAAAATTACTGAGGGCAGAGATGAACCAGGAGGACACAGCCGTGACATTATTGGATAAACCTGAAGGGGCAAAGAGACGACCATCCAGTAAAAGCAGTGAGTCAGCCAAGCTGGGAGAAAGAAGAAACAGAACTGTCAAGCTTTGGATGGACAGGTGACATGGTAGCTAAGGAACTTAGGATAGATAACAAGATCTTCTGTCCTTTAGTATTGTGGCCAACTGTTCCTTTGTGGCAATTAGAAGTACCCAGAATTGACTTAGAATTACTTAAAATCAAAACAGAGGGAAAAAAATAGTGACCTTGTCAACGCATTTCACACCCATATACAAGAGAAATATCAAGATCATATTTTAATATTCACAGATGGTTCAAAGGATCCAGAAACGGATGCTACTGGAGCAGCGTTTATTGTAAAAGAATGGAATATTGAAACATACAAAAGAACATCAAACTTCCTAAATGTATACACAGTAGAGCTATATGCTATTTTAATGGCAGTGCAGTGGGCAGCTCAGATAAGAAACCGGAAAATATTGGTGTGCAGTGACTCTGTGTCAGCTGTCAGGAGTGTTGGGACAGGTTCATCCAGGAGTCGACAAGATCTCACATACGATGTCCTTTTAGCAGTCAGGTATGTGGCAAGAAGGGGGGTCCAGATGAAGGTCATGTGGGTCCCTGCTCATGTTGGTATTCCAACAAATGAGAGAGTGGATAGGCTAGCTAAAAAAGCGGTGAAGAAAGAAAGCATAGACATTAACATCAATCTGTCTAAAGCAGAGGGAAAATGTATTGTGTGGAAACAAATTAACATAAAATGGCAGCAGCGATGGGAACAAGAAACTAAGGGCAGACATTTGTTCTCATTAACAAGGAGGGTGAATGAGTCAGAGGTCTGTAGGGGAGGAGGGGGGGAAAGAAAGGAAGAGGTCACTATCTCCAGGTTGAGAATTGGTCATACGTACCTGAATGGTACTCTCTACCTCCTGGGAAAACATCAGGATGGACTGTGTGCAGACTGCCAGCAGCCAGAGACAGTACAGCATGTCATAGTTGATTGTAATAAATACAGTGCAGAAAGACAGGAATTGGTTAAGGAACTCAGGAAAATGGGCATGAGGGAGGTGTCAGTGGGAGCTATTTTGAAGATGGGATCAACTGGGAAGGGAAAATACTGTCTCTTGAAATATCTGAAAGAAACTGGTCTCATCAAGAGGATATAGTGCAGCAGTGAAATGATGCTGAAGGTGGCAGCAATGCAACACATTGGATGCCAGCTGCCTTAAAACCCCACAGAAGAAGAAGAAGAAGAAGAGTGACAGCAACTAAAAAAGAAAATGGAGGCGCCAGTGTTCATTCTGTCACTCGTGGACTGCTGTACACTGATTTTCCTCGCCGTTTACTTTGTATCCTTTCGACCCGCGGGTTTTGTGGTGATTAATGTGGACTCTCTTGTTTTGGTAAAGGTGTTTCATGTATCGGCGAGGCCAATGTGATCTGCGATGGACATGGTCTGGTTACAGAATCCTTTCCCTGGCGCCAGGTCCCGGGTCCCTGGTGCTGTGTGCGTCATCTCAGCACCAGTGACAGAGACGACGCGCCGTCTCTGCTGCTGACGACGATGCCGACCCCCCGAACAAATCGATGTGCCTTTGCGTTTTACAAATTGACTTATCTCCCGCTGGTATCAGTGTGATATCAGTGTGACTAAGTCCGTCAGTCAGACTTTAAGATGAACATTTGCTCGCTCTCAACTACACGTAGTCGCCAGAAGTGTTGTTGACGATGTGTGATAGATAGAAAGAGAATGAAGATAACGAGTGTATTACCATGACTTAAAGCTCAGATCATCACTCTCTCTGATCTAGAATGTGACTACATAAACGCTAGAGCCTGCTGCTCCAAGCTAAACAAAGTAAGTATTTGTATTTAACTTGCATTAATTTTTAGTCTTGTTTCTGTTTTTATATTATTTGATTGCTGATTAGTAGCGTCATGGTGGGTAGTTTATTTATATTTTGACGTCCAGCTTGATGTATATGTTTTATGTTGTGGTTCCAGTGGGTAATTCCAGAGATGATTGGCCAGTGTCTCTCTACTATGCTTATGTTGGTTTCCATGCACTGGTTCATCTTCCTTCTCAACCTGCCTGTAGCTGCCTGGAACATTTACAGGTATGTTCCGACTGCTGCTGTAACAATTTAGACCAGGGTTGTCAAACTCATTTTCACTAAGGGGCACATCAGCATAATGGTTGTCCCTCGATGGGCGACATTAACATGTAACAAATGTAACATGAATGTAACAAAATGCAATGTAATTTAAAGTTCATTAGACTACACCGTATTATATTGTTAAATAACTGTTGAATACATTTATTATGTATTCATCTTACAAATATTACATATGTATTTGCACAGATATCAAACTAAATGTTTAGTTTGAAACCCAGATTACTTGAATTAGTGTTCAAACTATATAAGCAAATGAAGCAAAATATTATAAATGTGTCAAACTGAAGGCCCGCGGGTCAAATCTGGCCCGTCACAGCATTTTATCTGGCCTGCGAGAGAGTATTTATTTTCTTTATCTTTATTAGTTACATTGTCACAGTTGAAATATACTATTGCACCTGAAAGCACCACTCCATTCACGCAACCTCACATGTGGAGGGACTTAGCCCCAGTAACCAATCAGAGGCTCGACTTACGGTACGTAAGTCGAAATAATATCTTGCAGCCACAAGATAGTATTTCTTATGATGATGATGATGATGATTATTATTATTGTTAATAACTCGTGGCCATCAGTCATCAGTAGCTTCAGACACTTGCAAATGTGGAAAAGTGACATGAGTCTTTCACCAAAACATCCAGTCTAATTCATTTTAGCGGTTTATTTATGTGCTGTACGTGTGTGCCTGCGTGTATGTGAGTGTGTGTGTGTGTGTGGGGGGGCACGTGGTGACAGAAAGGAGACGCGAGATTGCATAAACGGTTATAATATCAAAACTGTCTTAATTTGTGTAACCCTTACGTCATTGTCTGTGTATTTGTTTTCCCTCTGCGTTGTGTATAGAAGGAATGATGAGACACAGGACCACCGAGCTGCATCTCTGGGCTCTTTAGTAACAAAACAGTGAAAATAAAAACACACAGCAGGCTGGATAAGCTGCTGTGTAAGCGTGGCTCTGGCTGGACACACTCCTCCGGCAGTAAGGTTTGGATCTGGCCAGAACGCACACACGAGATCTCACGTCTCCCTTCTGTCTGCACGTCCTACACACACATACACTCACTCACATACATGCATACGCAGGCCTACACATACAGCTCTACATTAAAAATAGGGAGGAGAGATAAATAAATCAATAAAATGAATTAAACTGGTTGTTGTGGTGAAACACTCATGCCACATTTGCAAGTGTCTGAATCTCCAGATGCCTGATGGCCACGATTTATTAACAACAATAATAATTGTAATAATAATCATCATTATCATCTGGTGGCCACGCATTACATAAGTCGTGGCCACGACTTACGTATCTCATGGCCACAAGATACGTAAGTCGAGCCTCTGATTAGTTATTGGGGCTAAGTCCCTCCCCTTGCGAAGCTGTGTGAATGGAGCGGTGCTTTCAGGTGCAATAGTATATTTCAACTTTGACGATGTAACAAATAAAGTTAAAGAAAGTAAATAGTCTCTCGCAGACTTGAGTTTGACACATGTGATTTAGACTCTGAACTCCTTAATTATGTCTGAGAATGTTGGCACTGAAAGCAGGATTGCAGTATTGAGCAGTATTAAGTTCATCATGTAATTGATTGTATTGTTTCACTGCTCTTCTCATTCCATATATATATATATATATATATATATATATATATATATATAAAAGAAGAAATCTTTCTTTGTCAATGTCACAGTATACTTAAAGGACACTATACAACAAAATTTGGTCTCTGCTTTTAACCCATCAAACACATGTGGAGCAGTGGGCTATCATTAAGGGCCTCACTCAGGGGCCTACAGTGGCGCTGAGTGGGGTTTGAATTCCAGCCCTTTTGGTCACAAGGTCAACGCCACCAGTCCCTAAGTATATGGGCCAGTCTTCCGAATTGGTTCAAATTCAGAGTTAGAGTAACTAGAGTAATTTGAGCAAAACCTTTACCAGATATCTGTTGCTCTACATCTAAAGGACACGTGTTCAGTAACAGAACAGTCAACATTCATTTTGCATTTTTAAACTTAATCTTGTAATACCTTTTCTTTCCCAAAATTTGTCACTACCAAAGCATGCAATTAATTTCAGGAAAAAATCATTGTTTTAGATTTGCATATTTTGCTTCGTCCCACTTATACAGACTATTTTTCTATAATTAATTTATGAGCTAGTCAGAGCAAAGTGGCTTTTAATTAATCTTTCACAATTTTTAATGTTGAATTTTTGAGATTAATTGAAATCTACTTATCATCTTTCTCTGTAAAATTTATAAATTTGATTACATTGCCCTCAGAATTTTAGAGAGTTGAAATTAGGCATACACCTAAACACACCTACATAAAATGTTGGTTGATAGCAAGATTTTTTTTTATTTTTGACAAAAAGCCCATTTTTCGGTAGTGACTATACTGATGCTGTAGTGACAATTGTGTAGTGATAATTTAAAGAATGAAATATTATATTATTGTGCCCTAATTAGTTTAAACTTGAACTCATAACATGATTTATGTTTGAAATTCAACAAAAAAATGGGGCCCACTATGTCCCTACCACCAAAGGTTGGAATGGTGGGGTATGATCACTTTGAGTGGATGACAGTTCAGCAGACAGGCTCTGGAAAGCCCTCACATTTCTGTTTCACGATTTTTATAAAAGTAATTTTTTCCTTTCCCCCATCCTTATCTTTTTCATAGCCCTCTTCCTTTGTGAGCCACTGGTACAGCCATGTAAGCCCAGACTCCAACGTACATGTGGAAAAAAGTGAATAAGAAAGTTTGAAATGAGGCTTCTCCAGCTTCCCCGTAATCCCTCGACCACTCTGTCCATTTTTTTGGAGACATTTTTATGTTTTCTCTTTCCCTAGGAAAATACATGATAAAATAGAAACAAGAATTATTTCAATATGTGAATGTTTGAATAATGAAATGCATTCTTACGGTAGGTATAAAAATAATTGACATCCACTCTTGTCACTACTTAAACAATCAGATCACAGCCATATCTTTGCCCTATGTTACATTGGTGGCAATTCAAGAATCAACCATTTTTGCTAATTCTTAACATAACCCAGAAACGTCTGGCTAAAAATGACTAGCAGTCACAGATTTGGAAAGATGTTCATGAAGTCTGTTTTTGACCTCCTGTTGGAGGTCATTTTGTAAGGCTCTGGCAATGCTCCTCCTGCACAAAGGAGCAGATACCCGTCCTTGCGAGTGGGTTAAGGACCTTGTACGGCCCGGTCCAGCTGTCCTGCTTGTCTCCTGGAATCTCTTCCATTCTCTTGAGACTGTGCTGGGAGAAACAGCAAACCTGGTCATATATATTGCCATATATATTGATGTGCCATCTTGGCAACCTCTGTAGGGTCCAGTTACCGCACTATGCTACTAGTAGTGATACTGGCCCTAGCCAACTACAAAACTACTACTACGAGAAAACATAAGAAGGGAAAAAATGACAATGGCATCCATGTGTAAAACAATTAGAGTTTTGGGTGTCGTCTTATTTTTGTCCCTCTAGTGCATTGTTAATTTCATTAACACCAAAGCAGCTGAAACCTAACGTGTCTGTGTGCCAGTCTGTCTCTGTCTCTCTCTCACTCACTCTCTCACTTTTTTCTATACAGGCATGTGAAGGTTCCAGTGGGGAACATGGGCGTGTTTGACCCCACTGAGATCCACAACCGAGGTCAGCTCAAGTCTCACATGAAGGAGGCCATGATTAAACTAGGTTACCACCTGCTCTGCTTCTTCATTTATTTGTACAGGTGGGAGCGACAGCATCTGACATTAAGTAATGTGTCAGTGTAACAGACCACTCTCTTCTCCTGCTTTGCATTGTGTTGTGTTGAGAGCTAGTTGCACACGCTGTACTTTGTACGGGTTTATGAATTCATACTTAACAGAAAAAGATAACACAGATGTAACACACAAGTCAAGTCAATCATGCATCTCTGCACAATGATCAAAAATGACATCAAAATGAAACAGGTTAATTTATTTCTCACATTGCTCTGAACAATAATCTTACATATTATTGTAGATAAGAAGAAAATAAGCGATATCCAGTCTAAGGGAGAGAGCATTTGAAGATACAAGTAAACCAGATCTGAAGAGCAACAAAATAACACCCAGGGTGTCAAATACGTATATTATAGAAATTAGGGCAGGAACAGGTATACGGGTAAAAACAATTTTGCTGCAGGTTCAGAACAATAATAAAAAAATCCCTTATATCAGAAATAAATATATAAGAAACAAGTTAGTCTTGCAGCAGTCAGCATACTGCCTATATGATAACAGTTGTTTTTTGTATACAGACAGGTCTGTATTAACACATATTTTTCCACCTTGTTTTTCCAGCATGATCTTGGCTCTGATCAATGATTGAAGTACTCACCAGCAGGTCCTGTTCTTACATCAACTCTTTCAGAACAGCAGAAAGTTACTTCATATTACTGTGGTCTCAGTGAGGTTCAAATTGGTATCTGTGTCGCAACAATCTCAGTGTTCTAACTTAAATGCAATACTAAGTTTGATATTTTATCATTTAATAAGTCTGTACCATCAAAAAAAAACCTGTTGTGAAAAGGACCCAGTTATCTTAAATCCTCTGCAGCAAGGAACAGTAGCTACATAAACAACAGTTACATTAACATTTTCACAGTCTCCACCAGCAGATGGAACAAAGCAGGAAAAGGTTTTGACATTACCAAGTTGATGTTTATCTTTCTGAACAGGAGGTAAAATTTTGAATCTGAATGTATTCTTAAGTGTCTTGTGGAACACTAGACACTCATGCCATTTCATACATTCCAGCTATTGGTTTTGAGAACTGTAAAAGAATGGGAAGCTTATGTACTTGACTTTTTGTGTATTTAGAAATTATTTGGTATTTTGTTTATAATTTTTGTTGTTGCTCCGTCATTTTTCCAGTTCTCACATTCTCAGTCTTAACTGATTTTAACAATGTACAGGGTAGATAAAGTACAGAAAGCTTTTGCCGCATCTGGGATGTGTGTTTGTAAAGTTCAACTGATTTTGACAACACTGAAGGTAATCCTTACAAATGTTGTTCTCACACTGTTAATGTATATCAGCATCACACTCCATCAGTGTAGTTCAGCCAACACACACTCATTGATTGATAAATATACAGTCTAGCATATTCATCACAGACATTATTGAATATCTCAGCTGAGCAGGCAAAAGTTGTTTTTTTGCCATAAACTATTTTTGCCAGTATGTAAAGAAATGATACGGGCATGAAGGAGCAGTCATGACAATGAAAGGCTACACGACTGATTCATTCCGTAATGTCTCTGGGAGGAAATGTGTTTCGTAAATAAATAATATGAAAGACAAGATGTTTTTCTTTGCCATGAAATGGATGATTGCATGGTAACAGCAGCAGTGAACTACAGGAACATTATCTACACACCTTGCAAGGTCACCTTTAGGAATTGAGACATGCAGTTAAAAGGCTGATGTAGGTTTAATTTGCTTTGCCATGTACTGCAGTGCTAAAGTCAGTTTCATTCATTAAATTAAGCTCAAGACACAATTTTTTCTCTTTATTGTACAAGTGAAATTCTAAAGTGTCAATAATAAAATAAACTTTTATAATGTATTATAAACAGGTGATTAGATTCAGATTTGGTTCTAAAGTGGAGCTCATTCATCACAAGAACACAACTTCAATGATGCAGCATTTGCAGTAGAAACAGCCGGTCTGCATTACTGCTGAGAGCAGAGTTGACAATGTTAACATTTATGCTAATAAACACAACTTCAATATCTATATTTTTATATATGCTATTATACAGTTGTTATAGTTGTTATTTCCATGTTAATATATTTTACACATCTTTTACTTTTATACTTTTGTGGTTGGTTTTTCAGATGGTTCTGGAATAAGGATAAGTTTTGTGTCCTTTTGCACTTCTCCTGATGGCGTAGATCAGAGGATGGACCCTGTACAGTTTGTTAAAGCACTATGAGGCAAATTGTAATGTGTCAATATGGGCTATACAAATAAAATGTGATTGATTGATATAAAAGTGTGTTTATACTTAAAGCAGGTGTTTAGTCACACAGACCTAGTGAAAGACATTTCAAATTATAACAAATTTTTAAATGATTTATTTAAAATATACATACATACAATGTCCTCTACTGAACAATACAGAATAGTACAATCACTTTCGTAATAACACATGAAATGGTTCTTGGCTGAAGCAAAGTTCCACTTTGGCTTCTTAGAGCAAGAAAACAGAAGCCTGAAATACTAAGAATAAATAAACTCAATAAATTTGCAAACGCAGAAGCAAGAACATCACAACTGGGAGTCTGTTTGTGTGAGAGAGGGACATCTTTTGTAGTGTGCCACTAGTGATGTTTGTGATTAATGTTTGTAAAAATCGAGTCTGCTATTGGCTATTATGGTGCCCGGGCAGATAAACAGGGTTCTCACAGCCCTCTTCATAGCAGTTACCAGCAAGGACTGAGCTTAAGTAAAACAACTGTCATTCTAATTTATTTTAACAGAATCAGTAGAAGCACTTTGAAAACGCACAACAGCAAAAAGATGAAATGGGAAATGGGCTGCACTCCTCTGTGAATCTGGCTTAGAAGGAATAAATGTGAAATTACTGCTGTATATTACAATTATTTCACACTCAAGAAATATGTGCTAGCACATGCTACTGACTTTTTTTCTTGTGGTAACCCTGAAAAACACTTCATCCTGTATGGAATTGTACACAGCCCCATAATACATGTTATAGCATACGAATATACAGCACATTTTACATAGAACATTGTATCAGGCAAATTTGTTCTCTTGATGCTGAAAGAAACAAAACATGACGTTTATAATAGCTGCTAATTACACTTGTGTACACTTGTTTTACAAATGAATGGTTTAGTTTTTAAATAAATACTCCATCATTTTGTTACAGTCCTCTCAGCTCAGTGATAAGATGTTGACCTCAAATGATAAGGCTGGTAGGTTGTTTCTTTTTAATATCCTCCAGTTTGTTTAATATAAATCAGTACTTAGCTGCTTAAGGAAATTACGTTTGAAGTTAAAAAGCTACTAGATATTTGTATTTGTATGCTGTGTGCAAAGATTCACATCTTCAGGAGGAAACAAAGGGCTTTGATCAGAGAAGCACAGACAGAAAGTAAAGAAAGTTTGAAGGGACTAACACAATAATACTTTAGCTATTTTTACAGAATTTTTTGATAATCAGAATAAAAACACTAGCCTTATCTTTTAGAAAAACTGACAGTTAGACAATCAGAAATTTATAATGTCCTCTTAAATATTACAGCTCTACTTGTAGCAAATAGAAACACAAACCCAGTAAAGTCAACCTAGAAGATGTAACAACTAAACAAAAGTAAGAGAAGTTGACGTAAAAAATACTTTTTGTATGCAAGAATAGTAGACAGTATAAACAGAAAGCAACAAAAAGAGAATCCAGAGGCAAGAAAAAGGAAACCACTCTGACACTATGAAGGAAATCACATTCAGATAAGCCATATGTGGAGGTAAGGTATGACAGATAATCCTTTGAATTATAATGGTTTTAACACATCAGCTGCTGTATGCTGTCAGAACACAGTAAACAACATTATTTTATAGATATAGCAGGACATACTGCAATTGTAAAACCTGTCTTGTGCAGTCCTGTGCAGCATGCTCAAAAACTAATCTCTGGCCATATGGAAGAAAACCAAAGGGAAAAACCGAATGTATTCTACATTGTTAAAAAAGCATCTTCTTGAAGTGGTTCTTACATCTATCAAATTTCTTGCAGGTAAAAATTCACAGGATTAGGAGGTGATTAGGGAAAGAGCGTATGCTTCATGTGAGCAACATAGACACACAACTGAACAAAACTAAAAGCACACACCCTCCAGAAGGTGCTGCTATGTCACAGGTTAGCCCTAGTCAGTAAACAACTCATGAATAAATAATGTGATGCTCTGATAATAAATAAGAGGAAATGGGTAGCCCTGGAAGTTGCAGAGTGAACAGTTTCAGACAGGAGGAGGTGGGTCAAATAATGGAGGTCCTGGAGCGCAGCTTCACCTGTCCATCTTAGGAATATGGTGGACTCTAAAATGTCTGGGTTCTGACATCCTGACACAGAGCACAATCCACCATTTCTCAAGCAGCAGTCCAAAGCTCCCCCCACTTCATTTGTTCAAGTGTCTATGGAGACTGAGAGCTCTTCAGGCTGAGAGCACCAGCAGATCATCAGCTGTCCATACTGTAACACTCTGACAGTAAAGGGAAAAGACAGGTCACTTCATACTGACCACTTAAACAAGTTCAAGAATTGTGACAGATAAACAGTATACTAGTTCCACAGTTGGAACAGACTTCCACAATATGTAGAAACTGCTATTTCTGAATAAAACAAAAGTAAAACCTGTTGAAGACTGAGACCTGGGACCTCATTTATGAAGCATGCTGCACACAAATGTTACTGCGTTACTGATAAAATATCTGTATGCACTTTTCACTGCGCAAACATTGGTATTTTTACTATGTGGGTATCCTTGTGCATACTTTCACCAATGCATTGAACTCAGAGAACTTTTTCTAGACGGAGGAATCAGGCAAATGATAGTGATACCACAAAACAGAGATGAGCTATAATACGCAAAGTAACTCATATACTGTATGTCAAAATGCATAATCCTCCACCTAAAGGTAAATATCTTGTATAATTAGTTATTCCAGCCTATACTTAGCCCATGAAGAAGAAAATTTACATACTAATGGACATTTGCCATTTACACCTCTGGGACAAACTCAGCCAGAGATCGTTCCCCCTGTCGATGCCTTGATTGCACTACCTGGGTGTCACCCCCTATGTCTTTAGGTTATGCATATAACCCCGGTTCTCTGATTAGCATGAGTGAGTGTCTCACTATGGGGAACGCCTCCTGCGTGACCTCATCAGAAGCATAATTACACTACGCCAGCCTCTATTGGCTGGCAGGAGCGACGCCTATGTCAGGAGGGGACGGGACCCTCCCCCTATATAATAGGCTGACATAGCGGCAGTCGTCATTCAAAACAGCACACCTCTTCCTCGCTTCATAGTAAGGAGGGCGGTCTGGTGAGACACTCACTCATGCTAATCAGAGAACCGGGGTTATATACATAACCTAAAGTTCTCTTTCATAGCATTCATTTCGTGTCTCACTATGGGGAAATACTGACTCCTGCATTGCCAGACATGCCTGTAAAAAAGACAACTGACCCCAGCAGCACCAAAAATGGGCAGGAGCATCTTAGGAGGAACCCGCGCTCAGGACCATCCGTGCCAGCATCGGCGCCGTGACATCCAATGTATAGAACCTAGCAAAAGAGGCCCAGCATGCAGCCGCGCACACATCCTGAATAGAGACGCCCCTAAAGAGAGCCACTTATGGCCACTTTATGGAGACATAGGACGTGGTCCGTGACAACACAGATTGGTTTGTAGTCATGTCCTCTTCCAGCTCAGCTTGATAAGCCATCAGCATGGAGGAGGCATTAAGGGCTCTCACTGACAGAGCCACTGCCTTGTAGCACTTGTTGGTAAGGCTAGACTGGAAGTGGTCCATCTTGGACGGGAGAGAGGGGGCCGTAGAGGACATGGAGGCCTTTGGGTGGAGGTGTGTCGCAACCAGCGGCAGTATGGGTGGCATCTGGCAGATACCGCGAGCTTCCATCCCCTCACAGTCCAGCAGAGAGCTACCTGCGATGGGGTGTTTCTCGCTGTACGGCCTCTCCTTCCATGTTACGGCTATCTCGTCCAATAGCTCCGGGAAAATGGGCAGCACCTGCCTTCCTGTCTTCTGCGCTTTGGGCAGTTTCTTGCCGTCAAAGCGGGACTTAACAACCTCAGCTGACTCTGTTGGCTGCACGCTTGCACATGTCCTGCATGTCCATGTCGGTGGGAGACGGCGGCGGGGGCTGGATGCCACCCTATGCGGCGGGATGCTTCGCAGCCACGCGATCGTCAAGGAGGAGGATGGATCCCTCCTCTTCGTCGTCAGACAACAGAAGCCGACTCGTCTCGGTCACCCTCCGCATCTCCACCCCGGGTTAGGTAAGCGGCAGCGAGGCTCTCGCATCCCCCGTCTATCTCCTGAGACAGGAATAGGTTGGGCGGCAGCTGGGGGTCTGCATCCGCCCACCTTGGTCCAGGTGTTGTGGTCAAGCCTTAGGACATGTCCGCGTCTACCGGCGGTGCGGCTGCCTCACACAGCAGTGGGTCACCTCCAGACAGACTAGCCAGGCGGGCTAGTCTGCGGCAAAGGAGTTTGCGTGGAAAAGCAGCGCAGTGGATACACTCACTGGTGGAGCCTGGTGCAGCCGGAGCGTGGGGTAAGCCCAGACACGCAGCACACACAGGGTGAGTGTCCCAGCCGGATATTTTATTGCCACAGGGTTATAGCTTTGAGTTTTTCCCTACTGCACTGGGGTTGATAGCAGTAGCCATGGTTAGCTAATGAGCTATTAACACTAGCAGCGGCACACGTCTGTTTGACAGCTTGCGCAGCTATCAGGTGAGATAAGAGGGAAATATTGCGATCACCTCCGCTCGTCCAGTGGCAGTATTGCTACTACTCCGGTGGTATTGCTACCTAATGCTGTACAGAAGTTTCGCAACTTCAGAATCTGAAAATATTGCTATTTTCAAAGGCAAAAGTATTGCTACTTCACACCAAACACGAGCTGCGGACTCCGGTCTGTGGACAGGTTAGCTTAGCACCCAAAAGCAATACAGTTGTCAACAGGCTTCTGTGAGAAGCGAAAAGAGGTTTTTGAATGACGACTGCCGCTATGTCAGCCTATGATATAGGGGGAGGGTCCCGTCCTGACTAGGCGTCGCTCATGCCAGCCAATAGAGGCTGGCGTAGTGTAATTATGCTTCTGATGAGGTCACGCAGGAGGCGTTCCCCATAGTGAGACACGAAACGAATGCTATGAAAGAGAACCTCTTGTTCCTTTGTTTCTGACATTGATGTGAGCCATCCCTACCCCCAACTGAGTTCACACTCATGTGTAAGACAGTTCAAAGACTAACTAATACACAACCACTATACGATCCATTCATGAACTGTTTTTAACCACACCTGGAGACACCACATCTGTTCTCTGACCCAGCAGTCTCTGTCACTCTTTGGTACTGGTCCCACTCTGTCGGTAGGCTCACCATGACCTGGAACTTCAATAAACTTGCACCACCTCAGCAAACTTGGAAGTAGACTCAGATTGTTTTTTCTTTCAACACCCAAATACGGTATGTAGATGTATTTGATTTAGTTATTTGCATGCAATTATTATGTGGATTGATTTATTTAAATTGCTGTTATTTTGACAAACTGATTTTAGACACAGTGGAAACGTTTTTAAAGGCTACAGGCCAACAGATTATGTCATTAGATAAAATCATGTTGTAACTTTAGGAAATGATTAAAATTCTTTTTAATGAATTTGGAGTTTATTACATAACAGAGGTGCTGAAACTGTGTGGATCTTACAAGATGGAAACAGTCCTGTGAGCCTATTATATTATTATACGCACATACCTCAGGAAGTATAAACATAAGCTGAACAACAGTACGAACAAAAAAACACTACAAAAAACACGACACTTTGTCGGAACAACTAGTAGAGTAGTTATGCGTTTTTGTGTAATCAACTTTCATATCAGGCCATTTTTTAGCAGCTGTCCTTACTGTGGAACTCACATAATTAAGGTATGGTATATTACACGTTGCCATTCAAATTTTTATTCTTACTAAAAATGTTGCTACTAAGCCTCCAAAAATATTTTACTGTGCTGTACTTCAGTGGTAAAATATTTTTATTTTAGTGATTAATGTCTCTTTTGTGTCACATTTTGTTGCACTTACTGTCTCCATCTTTTCCTCAGAAACAGGCGCACGGGTGCCGCATACAAGCATCAATATATTAAGGAGCTATTTCGAATTGACCGATTATGGATGTGGGATGACACTGGGAGGAGACTTGTGCACATTAATTAATGGCCTTGCATATCTAAATTTTTTTCTTGCATGTACATTCTGGGGAACAAAGGTTCCCTGTAAATTGGACAGCCATGCTCATTTAAAAATATGTAAGCCTCATGAATGCAGTGGCTCAAAGCTAATTCAACAAATACAACAGTGAGAGAAAAGTGCATCCTTTAGCGTTTTTCAGAAAAAAAATTAGTGCAGGTTTTGGTGTACATACCATTGAGCCCCTCAGCATCCTGGACATCCAGAAAAGGGGCGGGTCCCCAGATTCGGATTGTTCCATCATCCGACGCACTGGCCAGTAGTCCTGGCAGGACTGGGTTCCAGCTTACACAGTTGACGGTGCGAGTGTGACCAATGAGCTCTGCAATTGGAAGCTCACTACGCCGATGCCAGACGTAAACTTTGTGATCTGACAGGAGGTAAGAGCCGTAATCAGCTGCTGCCAGTTTTAAAAGTCAAATAACAAAACTTCACAAATGAAATTTTTCACATATACTCATCAAGCTAGAATTAAGCTTTTCCAGACTGCACATGAATGTGCACAAGGTTTGCTCTGAGATTATCAAGTGGTTGTTTATATGCAGAGGTACTGGATGAACACATAAATTATGATTTAATATGACAAATTATTAATCAATATGATAAATGCAGCAATTTTATTTTTGAAAATATCTGGATTTGTTACTCATTATGGACCTGATTTTGTACAGTATTCAAAAATGTGTTCACTTTCAGCATCATACCTTCTATTGTGAATGTCATGTTGCAAGGTGCATTGCAGCCTCATATCTGTATTTTACTACATGGTAATAATAGCTCCATAGTGACTATGGAGGAACTCAGCTCAACAATCAATTACTTAAGTCTCCTTTACCCGGATGATAGGAGTGTGCCACTAAAACACACAATTTATACTGTCTTTCCACATGATTTGAGTTATACTTGCACAGTGGTGTCCATTAAGGAGGATTCTCGTCTTCCGAAGCTGTTGAAATGATTATCTGACATTTTCAGGCGATTCGTGCGCTTAGAGATTGCCCCGTAGGAAAGCATTGGAACCCTGCAGCTGCGCCAGCTGATCACAGAGCTATCTTGCACAACACTCGTTAATTTCTCCGGTGTTTTCCGAGTCCTGTCCTGTTATGTTTTTGTAATGGCAGTACCAAATTAAGTCTAGCGTCTGCCACTGGCTGGTGAAGTTGAGGAAATATTTGGATGCGTCCACAGTTGTTTTTAATCAGAGTCTAAATTATATGGTGTCAGAACTCAAAACTAATTCTCTCAGTGCAGAGAAGAATATGTTTATGACACTATTTATTTCTATTTATTTTCTATTTGAGCTTTTGTACAAAATAGGATGCTGTCTTGCCTTCACTACCACTTGCGATGAAGTCTTCATTGTGCCCTCCAAGGCATGAGTGAATGGTGTAGAAGCCCTGAGTGACTCCTTGATACTTCCTCACCAGTACCTGGTCCTGCAGGTCCCATAGGTGCACTCCCTACAAATGAACAGGATTTACTCAACATAGCCAACACCATCCTCAACTGCTACTCTAGCAATCAGCTTCTGTTCAAAGACAGCAAAACACTGGTGTGAACTGTAGTAACAAGCTGCTCACCTGGGTTGCAACATTGAGCAGAGCTAACCTTCCGTTTTTGGAAACGGTGAAAGACATGATGGGATGGTCTTCCTGCACTCTAGAATAGCAAAACACACAACATGATCTACAGACAGAGCAAATATTGCTGAACACAGAGGCCCAGGATGCCAAAGTAGCTCATCTTATTAAGAATGGGGTTGTACATGTTTCGGTCAGTCAGATCCTCAAAGTTGTATCCTCGGATACGCTGGTGGGTATCAGATGCAAGGACAGTCCGGCCGTCACTCATACACCACAGACATTGCACCCGCACTCCTTCCCATGAGTCCAGCAGATTTCCATCCAAGTCCTAGGAATCAAAAGAAAACAAATTGCATTCAGGAGCACAAGAAACCCCACACTTAAGAAAAAACGCATGAAACAAAACAAATAAGCTCCTTAGTATAATTCCACAAGCTAAAACAGGCGTCAAGAAAATCAGAAAGAAAGTGGCGCTCCACCAACCATGAGAAGACCTAAATAGCCTGGAAAAACAGTTTTAAAGCTTACAAGAAGGTACTCCACAATGCCAGAGCTGCTTATTACTCATCATTAATTGAAGACAACAAACATAATCCAAGGTTTCTTTTCAGCCTGTGTTTCACAACCTGTGTTTTAGACCCCATCCTAACAAAACTCTTTAAAGAAATTCTGCCTCTGTTGGACAGTACTTTAGTAGATATAATCAATCTGTCACTGTCATCTGGTTATGTACCACAATTCTTTAAAGAAGCTGTAATTAAACCTCTCCTCAAGAAACCCTGTCTGGACCCAGAAGTTTTAAATAACTACAGACCAATATCCAACCTTCCCTTTCTCTCAAAAATCCTCGAGAGGGCTGCCACCAATCAGTTAAATGATTTTCTTCACTCCAATAGTTTATATGAGGACTTTCAGTCAGGGTTCAGAGTTCATCATAGCACTGAGACAGCTTTGGCAAAAGTCTCAAATGACCTACTCATGGCTTCAGATAAAAGATGAATCTCTGTTCTGGTTCTCCTAGATCTTAGTGCAGCTTTTGATACTGTTGACTACCACAGCCTTCCGCATAGGTTCGAACACTTAATTGGCATAAAATGAACTGCCCTAAATTGGTTTTACTCCTATTTATCGAACAGACATCAATTTGTACAAATTAATGATAAGTTGTCACAATACACAGAGGTCAACTATGGAGTTCCTCAAGGCTCCGTGCTTGGCCCAATGTTATTTATGTTTTGTATGCTGCCTTTAGGAAACATTATTAGAAAACACTCTTTAAATTTCCATTTTTATGCGGATGACACTCAGTTGTATATTTCGATGAATGAAACTAATCAACTACAGGGAGTCCTCGAGTTACGTCGGAGATCCGTTCCTGAGAATGTGTCGTAAGCGAATTTCGACGTAATTCGGAACATATTCATAGGGAAGGTAGTTACAACATTGTGCCACCAGATGTCGCCATAACGCCACCGTACAATAAGAGTTTACTGTGGTGAATTGCTTTTTGCCTTTTTTTTTATTACAATTCAAACAGTAATAAACAAAGATAGAACAATTACATAGCATTATTATATTATATTATATTATTCTACCCGTATAATTAATAATTATAAGTCATGTTGTTGATGTGTTGTGTACATGTGGCATCTATTGCACTTCTGTCCATCCCTGGGAGTGGGATCCCTCACATGAGTGTCTCCTGGAGGTTTCTGCGTTTTTTCCTCTGTTAAAATGTTTTTTTTTTGGCAGTGTTTCCTCTCCCTTGTTGAGGGTGTAGGTCAGAGGATGTCACACCCTGTACTCTTTGTTAAAGCCCTTTGAGGCAAATTGCAATTTGTGAATATGGGCTATACAAATAAAATTTGATTGACTGATTGATTGACCTACATCATAATAATAAAAGAGTGAGAACTGTTACACAGCACCTAAATCACACACTGATGCTGAAACCTTTTTTTATTAGAATGCTGAACAGTTATAAAAGAGTGAGAACTGTTACACAGCACCTAAATCACACACTGATGCTGAAACCTTTTTTTATTAGAATGCTGAACAGTTATAAAAGAGTGAGAACTGTTACACAGCACCTACATCACAAAGTGATTTTGGTCTTCCAGCCAAAGCACTAATAACCTTTCCATCTCAACGATGAGACCACTGCGGTGCTTAGTAATCATAGTCGATTTCATCGGAGCAGATCCTTTCACATGTTCAATGATGCGATCTTTATCCTTGATGATTGTTGCGACAGTCGTACGGCTTAGGCCAAGTGATCGGCCGATGTTTGCAGCTGTTTCTCAATTTTCGGATCGCTTAACAATGTCAAATTTAACTTCCAATGTGATCGCTTTCCTTTTCCTCAAAGCAGCAGAGTCTGCCTTTCTCTTGGGAGCCATAATGAATGGAGCAAAACACCCCAAAATGGCGTCCACTGTAGCAACACGTGACGATGTTTACTTCCGCCGACAACTACTTCCCGTGTGAAGTCTGACGTATTTACGGGGCAAACAGCTTAAAGCGAAACAAGGAAGTTCACGGGAGATTGTCGTAACTACGAAAACAACGTAATTCGCGACCAACGTAACTCGAGGACTCCCTGTACTTAGACTCCCAGCATGTCTAAGAGACATTAAAACCTGAATGAGCCAAAAGTTTCTATTATTAAATGCGGACAAAACTGAAGTTATAGTACTAGGCCCTAGACACCTTAGAGAGTCGTTATCTAATGATATAGCCAATCTAGATGCATTGTCCTTGCTCCCAGTGAAACTGCCAGGAATCTGGGGGTTATATTTGATTCTGATTTATCACTAGATTCTCATATAAAACAGACTTCAAAAACTGCCCCTTTTCACCACCACAATATAGCAAAAATCAGACATATCCTGTCTCTTAAAGATGCCGAAAAATTAATCCATGCCTTTGTCACGTCCTGGCTTAACTACTGTAACTCATTACTATCAGGCTGCACCCGTAAGTCCTTAAAGACCTTGCAGCTTGTTCAAAATGCTGCCGCACGTGTACTGACCAGAAGAGATCATATCTCCCCCATACTAGCTTCACTGCACTGGCTCCCTGTGTAACCTGGGCAGAGAAGAGTGACTGATCCTCCATGGGGATCACACATAGGGCGCTTTTCCATTAGCGTCAGCTCAGCTTGGTACAGAATGGTACAGCTCGGCACAGTACGGTACTGTTGGTTTTCCATTATACTGGAGCAGTGTTGCTAGGTGGGCGGAGTCTTCCCCCGCTTCCTGAAAGAAAGGGAGCGGGGGAAGGGGGGCGGGCTGTATACACGGAACCTGCATGTTACACATCAACAACAGCAAACTCCGTCCAATGGACTGAAATAAATAGCGATTCAAGTAAATAAATGATATTTAACAAAAGCTGTAACATGACGTGTATAGCGGTAATTTGCCTTGAATAAAATTGCACTTCCCGTGATTTGAAAATCGCTCATGTGAAGATCGCAATTTTGATTCTCGAACAATAAATTGTGGAGCCATACCTGGAAACCACCAGACCAATCCTGCGAAGCAGCCCGCTGACGTCAGTTTTCGGGTAGGCTCAGCACGTTTGGAACCACAGCCGAGTGGTTACAAAGTTGGAACTGTTTTCCACTGGGGCCTAGTGGAAGCGCACAAAGCGTGATGAGGTGGCCCAAAGCATGCTGAGCTGACACTAGTAGAAAAGGAATAGTGCTTGTGCTGCCTCCTGGCACAGACGCTGCTGCATGGTGTGCGGGTGTTACTCACGTTCCATAAAGTTCCATCCAATATAAAACAAGTCTTTATATTAATATACTAACATCGACTGCTTTTTAGAAAACAGTGGATCACAACTCGGCATTACTCATCTCCGTTGAAAAACCTTGCTCATAACACCACTGGCTCTTTTCCTCTTCTCCCACTGCACTCCACCAGTAGTGGGACATCTCGCTCTTCATCCGCTCCCGCTTCTCCATCCTGAATTTAATCCCCAGCTCCTCCTTTCTCTCCGTCTTCCATGAAGACTCATAGCTATGTGGGGTATACGCATTTGGCTCGGCTGTTTTTCCAGCGTGATTATTTGGCCTTTGAGCTCTTGCATTGAAGTTTCCAGCTTTGCCAGTGATAGTCTGGGTGTGACCTTGAACGTTTTCTTTTCTCAGTTTCTCCAGCTAATATTTTTGTTCCTGAGTCACATGTGCTAGCATCAGCCTTAGCATTACATGACGGTATTAAACTCAGAAAATAGAGTCACACAGTTGGAAGCAATGCTCCTCTCCTGTACCAATATATTTCACACCGCAGTACGATAAGGTGCTTCAAATGATCACTTTTGTCCTTCAGACTCTCCTGCTTGCTTGAACCTTTGCACTTTACTGATGCTGCCACATTGCGTTTGTAGAGTTATTTATGTTATTGTTAGGAAAATTTAAGTTAGATGAACAGAGCTTTATTTTTAGGCTGCTGCCTCCAACATAGCGTCACCCACAGTCTCCGATAAAATTATTAGATTCGATTTTTGCTATCAGTGAACCATTACAAAATGTTTTATTCATTGTTACCTCGTACCAACCTCAGAGCCAGTGGGAAAGAGTGAAAGACACTCACACACTGGTAGAACTGCCCCCTCTGGCCACCAGTGACGAACCGTTTGCCATCTGGATTCCAGGCCACACTGGTCAGGCTGTCTTCATGAGACTGACTCATCTTTGTTCGTAACTCCCCAGTCTAGACAGCACAGACAAGAGGAGGAAGAAACTGGGCTGAAACGACCTTTCGCCATAATCCAAGCAACTACATCCACAGTACTATATTATTGTTCAAAAACACATCATATTTACATCTGCTCTGTTCACAGTCCCCAGACCCCCACCTGTCGTTAAGTCAGTGAATATAAAATAAATAATTCAGAATGATCCTTGCTGCCTCAACACACATTTAGCGGGTGATTCATTAACTGCTGCTGACCAATGTACATTACACAGTTCATAAATTCTATTATTTAAGCACTTTCTTCTTGTCTGACTTGTTAGATGTTTCTGAATATTGATCACCTCAGCAGCTGATATTCACGTTCATGATGTTGTACCTGTACATTCCACAGCCACAACTCAGAACAGTCATCAGGACCACAGGCTATCAGATAGGCATCATCAGGGCTCCATGCCAAGTATGAAACACCATATGCATGACCCTCTAGAGTCTTCATCAATTTCAGCTGCTGCGTTTCCTGTTAACAAACCGAGAAACCAATTGCTCATTGTGGTGATTTTCATCTTTGCGACACTAACTGGTTTTGCTCTTCAGCTGACAAAGCAAAAGACTGATTACCATGTCAACATGCCAAAGAATGACTGTGGTGTCTTTGGACCCTGTTGCCAGTTTTGTGCCATCATTGGAAAACTTGCAGAACCAGACTTCATTGCAGTGTTCAGTGAGAATCTGCTGAGTGTAGCAAGGGAAGTGTTTCCTAAAGATTAGAAAGACATCAGACAGACAGATTATGCATAGTAATGTATACTATAAACTGTTTTTGTTCTTGAAGTTATTTAATTATCTTGAAAGTAATCCTTTTTTGTCACAAATAATGTGTGGGTGTTAATATTTGCAGTTGGCAATATAATAAAGATGATACAAATATTAATGTGTGCTGTGTTAGTAATAATTAGGGACTAAAAGTCCAGGATGGATCCAATTTATCTAAACTACACTGGCCTGCACCGGCAACATTCAACTAGGCTGTATTATTTATGTATAAAGGGCTTACGTGGTAGTTCATCTGAGATCAGCTGCCATTTTGTGAGATGCACTGTCTGATTCAGATGAGCAAAGCACTCAGTCAGCTCATGACATAATGCAAGGTGGGAAGAAGCTGAACTCATTTTCATTTCAGTTATACATCATTTTCATCTACAGATTATTGAAAGCCTCTCTGCAGTACAGAGAATGTGGGTACTTTCTTACCGGCTGCAGGCGTGGTCCAGGAGCAGGGACACAGAGTCCATTCCACTGTCCAGCTTGGTGTTGTGATAGAGGCAGCGCTCCCTCTGCAGCTCAACTGCCTGCTTCAGCAGAGTCTGCAGACGACGCGGGGGCAGCATCACTGAGGGAGGCAGGTAAGCTACACACACACATTCCAATTGGTTCAGAATATCAAGCAACCAACTACCATAGAGCTCCATTTGAATTTCTGATCTCCCACTAAATGGCACTGCTCAATATGTATATTTTATTTTATTTATTTATTTAGTGGTGTTATTGTATATAATTTTACCTTTAACTGAAATCCATTCTCGGTAATACACATTCAAATATGGAATCAACCACAGAGCCAAATGTAACACGCAAGAAGCTCTACAGCAAACCAGCCAACCATTTAACATCTTTAGCAAACGCAAATGAGTCCTACATAATCTCGATACTTGGTTCTGGCATAAACAAGTGTCTGTTTAATGAGCATGCAAAGCTAATTATTAACAGTAAACCTTTCTCCTTTTGCAGTGTTCAGCACATGACAGTGCACAATAATATTCAGCCATGCAAAATTTAAATGTACAAACCTTTCCAAATGAGTGAAGTATGAATGTGTATTCTGAGCTATGTGTATTCTTGGTTAAATTGTGACTTTAACCAGTGAACATGAGAATGTTTCCTACAACAGGTGGTAAGCAGCTAATGAAGTGAACTAGATATGTAATGTCAACATGACCAGCAGCTGACTGAACTGCACATTCTTCTGAGCTGCACATCACTCAAAACTAATAATATAGGTGACATGCGCCTTAATTACCGTCATTATTTTTATTACTAATGGACAGCAGGTTTCATGTTTTGTTGTCTTTCAGCTGAGTGATATTGATATTATCATTATCAATGTGTCTACAGTAAATAGCAGTGACAGAACTAGGAGGTGTTAACTGCAGAGGTCGCATTACACTTACTCTGGAGCTTGTCCAACAGCTTCATTCGGGATTCTGTGCCTTTGCCATCCCACTCTGCTTTTGCTTTAAGGTCCTCTGCGTGGCTGCACATGAGGTACCTTCAATACAAATGATAACTTTTTTCAGAGATTACAGAAATGAATTACTTTGTGTGTGTACTGATCTGTGTCTGTTCTGTCATGCGTTGCATGTAATATAACATCTTCCCTCACAAGATTTACAGAGGCTACTACATCATCATCGATAGTTGTTACGACTGCATAAGAAGAAACCCTGTTATACTGTCACTGACAGTATAACGATGAATATAAATATGAGGAGAAGAAACGATGACCTACATTACATTATTATATTTCACTGGTTAAAATAAAAAAAAAAAAAAAAAAAAAAAAAAAAAAAAGCTTTCCCACACCAATCTACACTCACTATCACACAAGTCGACTTTTATCAATCAGCTTCTGTAGTGTATGGTTAACTGACCCACTCAGGATATGGATGCGTTCTATGTTATACTTTAGAGGAGTGAGTTCAGCTCTGAGGACTTGCAGGGCCTCCAGGATCTTCCCATCCTCCAGATACTCTAGATACTTCTGCTGTAGCAACAGGAACTTCATACGCTGTACAAGAGGACAAGAACATGGATATGACAAGGATAAAACTAAAAGGGACAGCATTTCTCACAATGTCAGCAGGCCATGTTATGACATCAAGAAAAAAAATCTACAACTTCCTTACAACACAAAAAAATTTAAATTGAACTGTTTAATTCTGTTTATCTTTTGCTGATATAGTTGTGGGCTACTTACTCTGACAAATAAAAGTTAGCTCACAATATTTTTAGTTGCCATGAATGTGCTGTCAATTTCTGGCACTCAGCTTATGTGAATAGGCTTGGTTGTGCACAATATAAGGGGGGTGATATGTAAATGAAATTAGGAATTGTCCTTTCCCAGTAAAATTGTCAAATGTGGAGTATTGTTAAATGAATGTTACACAGGCCATTAAAAATAATGTGAGGGCCTGAGCCCCTCCAGTTCTGCCACCCATGACATTTCGCCACCCGAAAATACAGTGACAGAGTATGCTAATGAAATTACACTGCTAAGTTCACATATAACTAACCTGAATTAATCTGATGAACAAAAATGAAGTGAAAAAAATTCCCTCTATTGCCAGCTGGTGGCTCTATACCAGTTTGGGCAAGTCATTATAATCTTAACTAGAAAATTTCTTGTAGAAATTTTGAGCGGGCCTGCAGCTACTGCCCAATCCACACACACACGCTACTGCTACGCATGAACCAAAATGTACTCATGTGGACAAAGACCGGGAGAGAGACAGAAAGAGAGAGAGATACGTTGAAAAATAAGTATACAGAATAATAGAAGGTATACCTGCTGTACTTTGTACAGCAGGCCCGCTAACTAGAAAATTTCTTGTAGAAATCTTGAGCCTACTGCTACTGCCCGATCCACACATCACACACACACACGCCACTGCTACGTATGAACCAAAATGTACTCATGTGGATAGAGACGGAGAGAGAGACAGAGACAAGTGAGAGAGTGGGAGAGGGAGAGAGAGAATTCCAAGTGGACTCAGGAGATCAGCAGATGTCTGATGTTGTACCTGGACCATAAACGCATCTTTTGCCAGGTCAAGCTTCATCAGCTGCAGTCAGTTATAGTCGACTGTCCAGTCAAGCTCTGTGTTTGGTCAAGTAAATGATTCTGACTATTAAATGCTGTGTCGAGAATCTGCTGCTGCTACTGTGTGTGTGTGTGTGTGTGTGTGTGTGAGAGAGAGAGAGAGAGAGAGAGAGTGTGAGTGTGTGTGCTGACACTGTGCAGACACACGTGCATGTGTATGTGCATCAGTGTGAGTTTGTGTCGCATCAGTCCAAACAGAGAGTGAAGACTCCATGTCCTCATAAAGACACAGTACAGAAGCCACAGTGTGGAGAATGTGCTGCTGCTACTGTTCTATTCCAGCACAGCAGCTGGAATGGAGACACAGTATAGAAGCCACAGTGAGAGACACCAGCTGTGTTCTAATCAAACCTTCACTCTGACACAGAGAAATGGCCCTGATCACTGTCCCCAATCTACGCCTTATAACTGCTAAACTATAGGTGCTATCGATAAACCCAGCACACCGTGAGCGTCCTGAGAATCTGCCGAACAAAATGAAGTAATATTGTGTGAATTTCTTTTAAAATGTGGCCACAGGAGCGAGAGAAAAAAAGTGTGTGAATCGCAGATTTCCAAGAATCTGCAGAGCTCATTTAACATTGGAGTCTATCTGGAGAATCAGGAGGGAGGCCGGTCTCTCCAGGCCTCGCTGAGCCTAAACTTTAAGTGTCACCACTTCCAAAGTTACATTGTGAGAATCCTGACAAGATTTCCTCCGTTTTGATGTATTTTTTTGTCTAAGTGGGGCAAAAGTGGTCCGATTTATGGCGATTTGTTCGGGATTTTTTTTCTTTTTCCTCCAGCCTCTCTCCACTCTAGCTGGGCAGCACGCACTCAAGCCCATGCCACACACAATCATTGGAAACGCAGGAAAATCTCAGTTTTTTTAAACAAAGATTACTCAAGAAACGTTTAAGATATGACAACAATCCTTTCACACACGTGGAGACCACGGGTTTGTCTCCGTTTTCCAGTTTTAAACACATTTCTAGGTTGAAGCATCGTGACGCTACGGAGCCTCAAACTTAAAACATTTTTTGCTCTCGCACACCTTTGTTTTCGATTCATTTCTATCTCGCTCGCCCAACACGTTTTTTGCAATTTACGGGAAAACCGTCGTACGAATCGTTACCAAAAGTCATAGCCCACAATTCCCGATAATTCCGGACGTTTTGATATAGGGTCTGTAGACGTCGTCTCAACGCTGCAGGACTAGTTACACGCCAAACCTTTGGCAGAAAAAAAAGTCGAAAAAGTTTACGGAATAATAGAAGCTGTACTTCGTACAGCAGGCAAGCTGTACTTCTCCATATTTATTAGCGGGCCAAGCACTCCCGCTAATAAGTATGGAGAATTGTGGAAGCTAATAAGTAGACAGAATAGTGGAAGCTTTCCTGCTGTACTTTGTACAGCAGACCCGCTAAAAAGTATACAGAATAATCGAAGCGGGCCTGCAGGCAAGCTGTACTTCGTATCATTAAGTTGAATAAGTATGAGCAACAATAGAAGCTGAACAGATGTGTTCCAAATATGACACCATTACGATAAACCGTCTTGCACCAAAATTTATCATGTCAAAACACAAATATTCAAAGCCCTATTTTTTCCTTGACCACCTGGTGGCACTATACCAGACAAGTATATTAGGTGTCTAGATGTCATCATAATTACTGTATATTACCTAACAAGCTGAAAAGTTGGAGACGGCTGAATGTCAACAACACCAAGTTGGTGCAGCCAAATAAAAGCATCAAACTAACAAATCCTTCTGTCTGTTCATTTTGCACTTCCAATGTCAATTTCTATCTTCAATATGCAAAATTCATTAACTCACTGGCTGCTGTTGCTGTCTAATTTCTGTAAACCCACTGGCCTGCCTGCTGTCCTGTTTGCCTTCACTGACCGAAACTTAGTTTAAACCTAGAATTCAAGGATGCAAGGAGACGTTATTGTCATTCACAAATCGTACTAGAGCATGAGGTGGAATCAACTTTTGTACTCAGGTCCCAATTATTATTATTATTGTTATATTAGAATGTGACCACAGCACAATCAAACGTTTTGTTACAAATAGCCAAAAGGGTCACAAGAAATGTGTTGAGAGACAAAGACGCAAATAAACTGCTAAAGATTTGAGAAGACTTAAACATGAAGCTACCAGGAACCCATTGTCCTCTAGTGCTGTCATATTCCAGAACTGCAACCTACCTGGAGTGTCTAGAAGTACAAGGGGCTCAGTGCTCAGAGACATGACAAAGGTAATAAAGGCTGAAACCCAACCACCACTAAAGAAGACACATAAGTTGAAACGCCGCAACTGGGCCAAGAAATATCTGAAGACAGATTTTTCGTGGGTTTTAAGGACTGATGAGATGAGAGTGACTCCTGAAGGACCAAATGGATGGGCCCATGGTTGGATCAGAAATGGACATAGAGCTCCACTCTGATTCAGACGCCAGCAAGGTGGAGGTGGGGTACAGGGCCCTTCTTAAACGTGAAATGTACAGTGAAAGAAAAAAGTACACCTCTCTGAACAGTGTTTGGGAGGCTATGGTTGCTGCTGCACAAAAAGCTGATGGTCTAGTGATCAAGAAACTGACAGACTCCATAGATGGAAGACTTGAGTTTTATTGAAAACAAGGGTGGCAATATTGGTCACTGATTTATTTTTTGAAATGTCAGAAATGGTTATTTGAGTTGTTTTTTTTATTATTTTGACTTAAGAAGATGAAAATAAAGAAGTGAGTGAAGTGAATATTTTTGTTTTTCTTTGCGTAATAATTCTGCACACAAATAGTTGCCTAATAATTGTGCACACACACATATTCTCATACAAAAGCCAAAACTTCACTTTCACTTCCTTAAATATTTGGGTTTGAGGTTTATTAACATTTTGGATTGACCAAAAGCCTATTCCTCTCCGTGGACCAAAAGCCTATTCCTCTCCGTGGACCATAAACTTATCGTGGTGGAGGGGTTTGAGTGCCTTAATGATCCCAGGAGCTGTGTTGTCGGGGTCAGTAGTCCCTGGTAGGGTTGTTGTAGGGACATGGAACGTAACTTCACTGGTTGGGAAGGAGCCTGAGCTGGTGCGGGAGGTAGTGTGATTCCAGCTAGATATAGTTGGCCTCACCTCAACGCACAGTTTGGGCTATGGAACAAAAATCCTTGAGAGGGGATGGACCCTCTTCTATGCTGGAGTTAACCCAGGTGAGAGGAGGGCAGGCGTGGGCCTGCTCTTAACACCCCGACTCTCGAGCTGTGTGTTGGAGTTCTCCCCAGGGGACGAAAGGGTAGCTTCCCTTCGCCTACGGGTAGGGGAAAGAATACTGTCTGTGCTTATGCACCAAACAGCAGTTCAGATTATCCGCCCTTTTGGAGAACCTGGGAAGGACACTGGATGGTGTCCTTACCGGGGACATTGTCTTGCTGGGGGACTTCAATGCACACGTGGGTAACGACAGTGACACTTGGAAAGGTGTGATTGGGAGGAACGGCCTCCTCGATCTGAACTTGAGTGGTGTTCATTTATTGGACTTCTGTGCTAGTCAAAGTTTGGCCATAACGAACACCATGTTCAAGCATAAGGATGTTCACAAGTGCACCTGGCATTTGGACTCCATAGACCGACGGTCGATGATCGACTTTGTAGTCGTATCAGCCGATCTGAGGCCGTATGTTTTGGACACTCAGGTGAATAGAGGAGCAGAGCTGCCAACTGATCACCATCTGGTGGTGAGCTGGATCAAATGGCGGGGTAAGATGCCGGACAGACTGGGGAGAACCAAACGGATCGTGAGGGTTTGCTGGGAATGTCTGGCTGAGGACCCTGTCCGGATGATCTTCAACTCCCACCTCCAGCAGAGCTTTGATCATATCCCGGGGGCAGTGATGGACATTGAGACCGAATGGTCAGTGTTCCGGGCTGCCATTGCCGAAGCGGCTGTTCAGAGCTGTGGTTGCAATGTTGCTGGGGCTAGTCGCGGCGGCAATCCCATAACCTGCTGGTGGTCACCAGAGGTGAGGGATGCCGTCAAGCTGAAGGCAGAGTCCTATAGGTCTTGGCTGTCCTGTAAGACTCATGAGGCAGCTGACAGGTACCTGCGGCTGCGGCTCGGGCAGTCAAGGAGGCAAAAACCCGGGCTGGCTTGAAAGCGTCTAGGGGTCCTCCCATAGGAAATAGTGGAAGTGGCTGGGGTGTCCCTGCCCACACCAGGATAAGCGTTGTGAAATAATAAAACTAATCCTCAAAAGTGCAACTTGCCTAATAATTGTGCATACAGTGTAAATTCAGAAGAATAACTAAACATAAGAAAAACAATGGGTAAAACTAAAGAATAAAATAAAAAAGAAACAAAACTGATGTCACTAAATGAAATTGTTACTGATAAAACAAGCTGAAACTGAAACGGAGTGTTCTTAAATCACAGTTTAGTGGTTATATTCAATTCATCAGTCTTAGTGTGCTTGGTTTATTTTGCTAAGACAACATAGCATTAGAGACAGGTGCTGGATTTGTCACTTACCACTATAGCACTTTGAGAATGCATCATTGCCTTAAGCTCATTCAGATCACTCTCAGCCTGAATAAAGAAAGGGGAGAAATCTGAGTCCATTAAGAGTTCCAGCAACAAAGGGTTCTTTAATCAACAAACTGCACTGACATTAAATACAATGGACAGATTGTGTTAAAAAAATCAATGATAACCCCACTTCCACCTTGTCCCACTCCCCTTCCATGACATGACTACGAAACTTGGTAGCAGAAGGGTGCTCCAGTCGGCAGCCAGACTCCTGCATCAGGAGGTCCACCGTCTGACTGTTAACAAGGGACACAGCATAGAAAAAGAAATCAGTTACCATAATGTATGACCTGATAATAAAAATCAAATTTTATTGTATTTTCAGTTTTTTATGTGTTCAGTGCTGGCATATGAATGAGTGACACTCTTGAATAACATGACCGTGCCTCTGTGTTGTAGTAGCAGCAGCAGCGGTATCTATATTTTAGAATTTCTCTAGCACTAAGTTGTAACAACCACCACATCTAGCAGTTTAATAAAAATAACACTCAATCTTACTTACTTAAGTAGTACTTAATGACTACTCTGCCTTTCTTCATATGTATGTACATATGTATGTATGTATGTATGTATATATGTATGTATGTATGTATGTATGTACAGTGAACCCTCGTTTATCGCGGGGGTTACGTTCCAAAAAGAACCCGTGACAGGAAAAATCCGCGAAGTAGTCAGCTTTATTTTTTACAATTATTATACAGTACTATAGAACGAAACCAAAGATCAAAACCTGTTTTCAGGCCCAAGCATTTGTTTAAGAAATAAAAATAGAAGCGTTTCTAACAAATAACTATGATAGTTTTTTAGAAATACTGTAAAATAATCATTTTAACAATCAACCTACGCGGTTGGACACATTGTGACTGGCGCGTATTTCACAGTTCCTCTGACTGTGCCTCTTCGTGCTGACTCCGCTCCGCTGTAGCGTCTTTTTCTACTGAAGGCCGTGGTGCAGGTGTCTTTGTCGGTGCAGAACGTTTCGTCGACATTGTGGGTTTTGTCGTGGAGACAATATGCAAACGTGTAAATATGCCGAGCTGAACGCATTCTGTACTGGAGAGAGACGAGACACCGAGGAGATTGATTGACACTGGCCACATCAACCGCGAGGCCTACTGGTCCCTAATGATAATAAATAATAATAATGTAGCGAACTGTTGTATTTTCCACAGAACACGGTACGGATCCGAGTGACTCATCCTTTGACGGCGGACTTACTTGAGACCGAGGTCTTGTAGGTGTTGTCCGATCAGCCTGATCACGTCCTCCTCACACTGAGACAGCCGCTTTTTCTTCCTCACGTTCGACGTGTTGCTGGTGTTGTTGGGCGCAGGCTGCGCTGACACTCCGTTGTTGCCGTGTGGCAGCAGCCCGTTGGAGTGAGCCACCTCGGCGGAGGACGACTCGCCGTTCTGTGCACCGTGTCGGCAGGTCAGCTCTGATTCGCGGTCCTGTCCTGCGCCGTTAGCCTGCATGTTCATGCGGTTAAATATGGTTGACGCGATGTGTACACAAGCGAACAACGGCTGCAGCGGAACACAGCAGCCGCTAACCAGGCTAACAAATCAGCCGCTCGGCAGCAAACAGGCCCGCTGACCCAGATGTAGCCCCGAGCTGCCCTGTTGCCCTGTCTTTCTGTTTCGGGACAGCAGCGGCGACGTAAACCCAATGTTGGCTGGGACAGACTTATTTGGACAACCGCATCCTGTGAACGCCTGCGGAATGCGGCGCTATCAGTAGCGTCAATGTCGCGGGCAACTTGTCCGGTACAGCTTGTTATTGTTGCTCTCAGACAGCTGCAACGCAGCCCTGTAATGGACAAGCCTGTGACGTCGACGGAAATTCCTTCACGTTGCTTTGCACGCGCTGCGTCATCGCTAGGCACTCGAGCTGTGTTTTCTAGTGACGTGTCGGTCGCGAACGAAACGGCTGTGAGAGCCGGCTCCTGATTCTTCTTCTTCTTCTACTACTACTTCTTCTTCTTCTTCTTCTTCTTCTTCTTCTTCTTCTTCAGGTTTTAATGGCGGTTGGCAACCAACTTAAAAGGAGCATTACCGCCACCTACTGGGTTGGAGTGTGGAACAGGTAGATACTCTGTATTGGGAACAACTGCAAAAAAAAAAAATAATAATAAACATACAAACAAAAACAAAAAAAAAATCCTGTGGGCTAACCCAGTCTCTTTCAGAAATTTGATTATAGAGTTATGAGTATGGTTAGTATTGCCTAAGATGTCAGACAGGTTTAAATTATTGTGTTTGACTATTTTTAGCGACTGAAAGAGGTTATTCCTTTCTCTGTCATACTTTTTGCAGTGGAGCAGTTATCAGTTTGGTGCTTGCCTATTATTTTTAATGTAGCATTAAGTCCTGTGTGACCAATTCTTAGACGGGTTATCATGATTTCCTGTTTTCTGTTCCTGCCTTCCGTTCTTCCTTTGCCCACCTGTTTTTGTATGTTGTAAAGATGACGGCCTTTTTCATTATCATTCCAGTATTCCTGCCATACTGATTTAAAATTACTCTTTATATATATCTTAGCCTCAGCCTTACTTATAGCGATTAATATATCTATATTGTTATGTTGAAGTGTCTTTTTAGCTAATTTATCCACTTGTTCATTTCCCTCCACACCAACATGTGCCGGTACCCACAGAAAGTGAGTTGTTATTCCTATCTGGTCTAGTTGGAATAATGCAATATACAGGGGGTCCTCGAGTTACGTCGGAGATCCGTTCCTGAGAATGTGTCGTAAGCGAATTTCGACGTAAATCGGACCATTCATTCATTGTGCCATTGTGCATACATTGTGCCACCAGATGTCGCTATAACACCACGCTAAAATTAGAGTTTATTATGGTGAATTGCCTTTTGTCCCTCTTGTCCCTCTTGACACACCGCCCTTCCCCCGCCGGCCGGCCGGGCAGGAGTCAGGAGTCATTTCACATAAGTAAACACGGCTGTGGAGGTGCCGGCAGGCTCTGCAGCATGTCTCAGCGCTGCAGAGAGACAGAGCGAGCGCTCTCCAACTCGTTCCAGTGTGAAGTCTGTACGTATTTACGGGGCAAACCGCTTAATCCGAAACAAGGAAGTTCACGGGAGATGTGTCGTAACTACGAAAACGACGTAATTCGCGACCGACGTAACTCGAGGACCCCCTGTATATTTTATTAATGAGGTCACCCCTGAATGATCTTCCCGACTGTATGCTGTGAAGAACTGAATAGCTATCTGAGATGATGACAGTTTTATGTACTTTGTTTTCTTTTATCCATTCTATTGCCAACCAAATTGCTACTAATTCTGTAGTGCATACTGATAATTTACCATTAATTCTCTTCTGAATACTTACATTTTTTGCTGGAATATGTACTGCTGAGCCAGCGTATTCTCTTTTTGTATCTTTTGAACCATCTGTGAATATGAATGTATGACATGAAAATGTGATTCTAAATAATTCTGCACTATGGTCTTCACTGTTATCGCTTTTGATTTCTTTTTGATTTCAAGATTAATGCTCAGGTCTACTATAGGTAATGGGAAAGACCACGGTGAACTGATGTAATCCTGCACTCTCTGCTTTGGCATCACCTATCCACCCAAAGCTTCTGAAGTTGGACTTATGTCTCTCCCAGCAATCATTTAAAATATTTTTAGTTGGATGATTATCATATTGCCCTTTTAGGTTAACCCAGTATGTTAACATTAGTTGGATTCTTCTAATCCTCAGTGGCATTTCACCCATTTCCACCTGCAGAGCAGGTATTGGGGATGTTTTAAAAGATCCACTACAAATTCTCAGAGCCTGAGCTTGCAATACATCCAAGACCTTCAGATTACACTCTGCTGAAGACATATATGCTATACAGCCACAGTCAAAAACAGACCTCATAAGTGCCCAGTATATGTTTTGTAAGGCTGCTCTGCTAGCTCCCCATGTCTGTCCTGATAAACAACGGAGGATGTTAATTACCTTTTTGCACTTGTTAATTACCTTGTTCAGATGTATTTTCCATGTAAGCTTTTCATCAAACCATATTCCAAGAAATCGAACAGCCTTGACCTGCTCCAGAGGATGTTCATAAAGTTTTAAAGTGATGGGAGTGATTTTGCGCTTTCTTGAAAAACAAATTGTTTGAGTTTTTGACACTGATATTCTAAACCGCCCACTTTTCCACTTTAGTAATTGCTGCTTGCATTTTCGCTTTAACGTGAGAAATATTACGCCCTCTGATCCATATTGCTCCATCATCCGCATATAAAGATTTACCTACACCTTGCTGATGTCATTAATCATAATATTGAACAATAGCGGGCTACACACACTACCCTGCGGTGTACCGTTTTCCACTGTATATACTTCTGAATATTCTGTGCCTACCCTTAACTGTATCTTCCTGTCAAATAAAAAGTCCAAAATCCAGTTATATGCTTTCCCAGCTATCCCCAAAGTTTCTAATTTAATTAATAAACCCTCCTTCCAGAGCATGTCATATGCTTTTTCTATGTTAAAAAACACTGCTATTACTATCTCCCTATTGGTCTGTGCTTTCCTAATGTCCGACTCTAAACATAAAACTGAATCCATTGTATTTCGGCCCTTACGGAAGCCACTCTGATAAGGGGAGAAGAGACCTTTATTCTCGAGATGGTAAGTCAGTTTCTCTGTTATTATTCGTTCCATGATTTTACCCAGTTGTGATGTTAATGCAATTGGCCTATAACTGCAGGGGTCAGAGGGTTCTTTTCCCGGCTTAAGGATAGGAACGATTACTGAATGTTTCCATGCTGGTGGAAAAATTACGCTTTCTTGTTTTGATTGTTTTCCTTACTACTGCCTGAGCTCTTTTATATTCTGTCAAAGCCTGTTGTGAATGATATTTCTTAAGATTCCTAAATGTTTTATTTCTTGCTTTGACTACTTTAGTACAATTCTCATTCCACCATGGAATGTTTTTACGACTCCTATTTCCTTTAACTTTGTGTATGGTTTCCTCAGCAGACATTATTATTTTATCTACCAAAACACTATTAAATTCATTGACGTCTATTTCTTTCATTTCTTGTAGTTTGTGACATCTTACTGCACATAATATTTGAAACTTTTCCCAGTTTGCATTCTCCATTTTCCACCTAGGTATTCTTTTGATCCTTTCATAACATATTTCTGATCCTATTTTAACTAATACTGGATAATGATCACTTCCTATTGTAGTTTCCTTTAGTACCCACAAACTATTGCCTGCTAGTGTACTAGATAAGAATGTCAAGTCGACGACAGATTCTGTGTTGCACCTACCATTGTATCGTGTACCTTCACCATTATTAATACAAACCAAACAATTATTATCAATAAACTCTTCTATTATGTACCCATTGAGTCTGTGCGATTACTTCCCCAAAGTGTATGACGTGAATTAAAATCACCACACCAAATCACATCACCTTGTACTGGCCCTAAAATGTTTTCTAAACTGCTTTCTTGTAGTTTTTCACACAGATTGTAGTAATTAACTATATCTACTGAGCCTGTTTTAGTCCACACCCTGACTACAATTGATTCATGATTTTTATTAATGTTAAAGGAATTTTGTTGGTGTAATCACTCTGACCTGCTCTTTGTCTACTCTGACGTGTCTGGTGCCAATGATCTGTTCAGTCTGACCTGTTTGTTGTATGAAGTAATGCTTCAAAGATAAGACCCGACAAGTGCCGGGAGATGTGCCTTCTTATTATGTCTTGACTGCCATAACCAACCTTGTACCAGGAACAAGAGTTCTTATCATGTCTTGACTGCCATAACTAGCCTTGTACCAGGGACAAGAGTTCTTGTCCAATTGGAGAGATGTATATGTGTGTGTCAGCTATCTTAGTAAACGCCCAGGTCCAGAATTGTAGAAAAAGGCAGGCCAACAGACTCATCTTTGAGTCTTCCTTTGTAACTTCCACTGTGTAGTTGCTTTGTGAACGCTCCTTCTTGTACAAGAATAAAGTATACTCTAAATTTTAGACGTTGTCTCCGTTGCCTCTGTCTGTCTGTCATTAAGACACTAAATCTATTTTGACATTAATTGGCGCCCAACGTGGGGCCCCAATATCTGTTTTTTTCCCCTCTAGAACGACGGACCTGAAGACCTTGCAAGGCTGAGTCTGGGACTCAAAACAAAGCCCTCCACCACAGGCTCTTATTGAGCCTGTTTGGGTGATAGGGAGGCCAGGTACCGGCTAGAGAGGGAGATTCAGTGACGGGGCCAAGGAAACTGAGAGGGCACGGAGTCACGTCCTTAGAAGAGACAGGAGAGGTAAGACTCAAACCTTGTCCAAATAGTGTACACTCAAAAAAGATAAAAAAAAAATTTAAGACCTTTACCGTCTTGAGAAGGACGAAGAGAAAAGCTATCTAGTTGCTGTCTTGAGAAGGACGAAGAGAAAAGCTATGTAGTTGCCGTCTTTGGAAGGACGAGAGAAAAATTAATCCTGCAGCGCTGTGTAAACAAATAGACATCAGGCAAAGTCGGGGACTTTGTAAGGGGTCGAGGACCCAAAACTTTAAAAGGCCAAAATAAACTCTAAATAAAAATAGAAAAATAAAAAACACTAAAGTAACAAACAAACTAATACTGCGATATTAATAGGGTGTTTCCTGACATTGTGGTGTCTTTGGTA
Source organism: Trinectes maculatus (assembly GCA_016785345.1). Taxonomy (NCBI): domain Eukaryota; kingdom Metazoa; phylum Chordata; class Actinopteri; order Pleuronectiformes; family Achiridae; genus Trinectes; species Trinectes maculatus. Next base: position 35,774 of record JAFBJQ010003493.1, read on the forward strand.
ATATTATTACCAAATAAGACCAGTTGCTCGGGTGAACTCCATACAAACTGGTTGGCCACAACAGGTTGTCCAAGCTGACCTACAACAATTGTGGCAAGAGAGGACACTGGGCCCGAACATGCGAGGCTCCAGTGAGAGGAGGAAGGGGAGGGGGAGAAGAATGGAGACGCAGACAGGGAGAGGATCATCATCCCCAGCAGCAGCCGTCAGCATGACTAGATAACGAACCAGGTTATGCACACACACACACATACACACACACACACACACACACGCACTCACAGACACAGACAACAACTTAGAACAAGATGAAGATAAAGAGGAGACAGAAATAATGTTGTCAAGAGTGGACATGTTATTACATGAACCTGAAAAACCATTTGTTACATTACAAGTCGCGGGGAGGAAAATTACATTTCTGTGTGACTCGGGAGCATGCAAATCTTTAATCAGAACAGATGAAGGCGGAGCAAACTTATCTATGCAACAAAATGAAGGACTAAAAGTACGATCCGCGTCGGGGCATGTAACCTTAGAACCATTAACTCAACCACTTAAGGTTTATGATCCTAAAACCAAAAAGAGCGCTGTAAACTCGTTTGTGATTTCAAACCTTTGCCCAATAAACTTATTAGGTCGAGACCTAATGACTAAAATAGGAATAGGAGTAATTCCTACCCTCCACGGCATGAAAGTATGTAGACAATCTAAGAAACAAAACACAGAGAGCGACAGCGAGGATGAAATCTATGTAAATCAGGGACGAACATTAAACTATTGGTATAGTTTAGATCTGACAACAACAGGTCCCACTTCAATAACAGCTGGACTGTTGAAGCTAACTAATGACAAGGTTTCTCCTGCTGCTGAAGTACAGCAACGAGACAGTTTGCACTGTACTATTTTCTATAAACACTACCCAGGACGACATCACGCGTTTGAAAAAAAGATTTTTCAAAACAACAACAGCAAGGCTGACTTTAACTAATTTCTTTTGGGACAAGGTCGGAAATAGTGCTGCAGCCGTGAGCCTAGACTCAACAGAGAGTGCCTTATATCAAGGTTTAAACTCTCCACACGTGTCCTGCTCAAGGCAACCAGGGCAAAGCTGGAAATCAATGAGGTCCATGGTAACGCATGCCCAACGCCCAGGTATTACCTGGGAACAAGTGAAAAGAGATCCACAGGTAAAATATTCTGCTGAACTGGAAATGTTCTGCATGGATCTCAAATGGCGAACCACAGCTAAAAAAAACAAATACATCTGAGTGGAGAAAATGTAAACATAATTGACTGATACACACTCACCACAGAGGAAGAGGATTTCCTAAAGGAAGTCCCTTCGGAGCTTTGGTCAACAGGACCAGCTGACGTAGGAAAAATGAAAGATGTAGAGCCGATAAAAATCACTCCAAGAGGCTCCTATAGGCCATATCAAAGACAATATCCACTAAAACCAAAAAGGGCCGCCGAGAAACAAATCAAAACGACTGACGCTTATGCTAACGAAACTGTGACACATATCGATGACGACATTTTAAGAGAAATGCAAGAAAATTCACCCGGGACTGAAAAACAAAACTGGAAAACAAAAGGCGCACAACAAAAACCTAATGATATATGGTATTGAAGGATATGTTACTGGACGCTGCAGCTTACACAACACAACACCACTTCATTTAGCTTAGCAACTGATAACGTCACTACACAATATGGCGCTGCACACACGCAGAACACATAATACTGATACATGTTAGGGTACTAACTCTAAGGGCAGAGTTAGTACCCTAACGTGTATCAGTATTATGTGTCGGCATGTGTGCAGCGCCATATTGTGTAGTGACGTTATCAGTTGCTAAGCTAAATGAAGGCACTGGAATATTGTTTCTCTGTATAGCCGACTTCACAAAACTATATAAACGTGTCTGCACTCGACCTTCGAGCTCCGTCTCTCTTTATTAAGAAATCCTCCCAACAGTTGCCTCTGACTCTGGGCTCCACCATAAAAGAACCGGACGAGGGGGAGTAGCCTGTGTGGCTGATAGCCTCTGGCTGCGGCTTCCCCAACAAACTTGGTGCCGTGACCCGGATGGTGTGAAAGCTTGGAGAAAAGTGAGAGAAGACGGCAACCAATTGAACAGGCCGGGAGGAGACATTTGAACGGGTCACAACCGCAGATTGCCGATGCCAAAGTCCCACTACACTGAACAGAACAGGCGCCAGTAAAGATAGAGGTAAGCAGAAAACCTTTTCAAAATTTCTGCAGTGTCTGTTCAGTGTTGGTGAGATCGGCTGAAATGATCTGTGTTTAAATTACGGAGAGACACGACTAAAATCTGTCGGTAGAGATACAGTATTCCCGCTTAAGAGTTACAATATTGTTAAAAGAGTAACAGTACTGAGAAAAAGGGCTAAGTACAAGGTACAAGGAAAGGGCGGAATAATTTTATCCATCAAACTGTTTGTCACTGTCGGGTACCGCTGACGAGTGTGTAAAGCTGATGATCTGGCACGCCGGGGTACGGTCCCCGGAACCCCTTATCTGACGACTCGATATCACTTACGTATTTGTGGATTTTATAGGTTGTTATTCCGACGGGTTAAGAAATCCCAACGA
>JAFBJQ010003496.1:0-14087 GCA_016785345.1 Trinectes maculatus
TCGAAATTAATTCAAGAAACCTTGTGATTAATTAGATTAAAATTTTTAATAGTTTGGCACCCCTACTTTAAACCTGTAACAGGTACTGGCGCGCTGCACACACCCCGCCACCCCCACCCCCCTTGCCCGGGCAGACAGTTATCCGCCAGAATTTGCTACATGCTCACTTATGATAAGGGTTACACTGTTTTGCAACAAATCACCACTGTGCACATTGTACTAATGCATTACCACTTCCAAATTTAGACTATCTACATTTTTGACTATTTATCGAAATTCAAAATCAAAATAAAACCGTTAGTGGTACTTACCAAAGCAGAGCTGATGCTATGATGGCGCTTACGACAACGAGGAAAATGAAAAAAACTTGGGTCGTGGTGGTTTGAAGCGGAGGAATAAAAGTGTGCATTTCAAACGAATAAAATCAAATTAAACTGCGTTCCACATCCACACCGGCTGGTTTCAAATTCAGGTCCACAACTCCGCATCAAGGCAAATTCAAGATGGCTGATTCAGTTTCCTGAAGGAGATATTAGACCCGCCCACCAGAACGTTGCGGCGTCGATGACGTCATGACGCTACCGTATGGTTCCTAAACCTTTTGAGTGTTACCAACAAGTTAACTATAAAATATAGAGCCCCATTCAATTAAAGTGTCATAAATCGTAACAGAGCTCAACCATTTATAGTTTGGTCAGCTACACACCAACATTTGACTTTGACACCCATAGTAATTATGAGCTAGTACAACTGTTTGGGATTACAGTGTACATCACCCCACAAGATTGTTTGCAGGCTATATCTGGTGCAATGACCACACTTACAAGCAGAGACCATTATAGCCAAAAAGTATGCAGTTAACTGTAGGCTAACTACAAGCAGGCTACAGACACTCCCAAAACATACTGTCAACTAGCCAACTTCTGGATTTAACTGGCTGACCTAAACATTGGTGCAAACAAGCCAGAAAAGACAGGTGTGTTAACAGTTCTGTGTAAGTAATTTGTCAACTTGCAAGCTGTTGCTACTTACCTCCGGTTCTCTCTGTAAAACTGACAGACTGAACTGCCCACGTCTGCTGAGCCATTTCCTTGTCCATACACGTTGTCGCCTTTTCTTTTTGGAAGATTCTGCACACAGAATGGAGCAAATTGCCAATGCAGCGCATTTCTTTTTGGTGAGCATCTCATTCTAAGGTGAACGTCTCCCCCCTCCCCACCGGGTTTTTCTATTTCTTCTACTTCTTTTTTTTTACGTTGCAGTTCCAGAAACAAAAGTACAGTTTGAGCTGGAGCTGAGTATAACGACAGAAAATATTGTACAGTGTATTCCCAGCTCTCTCTCTCAGGTGTGACTCCATTAGTGTTGGGAAATTCGAGTCTTTTTACAGACTCGAACCTTCGAATCTCGGGCGGTAAAATGAATTAATCTTTTTGAGTCTTTTCGTTCATTTAACAAGGGCGCCCTCTAGTGGGCGTTGTCAAAACAGCAGGCAGTCTGAGCTGGATGTCACGTGACAAATGAACGCATCTCAGACTGAGACTGTTTTGAGTCGTGAACGAATCAGTCCTGTTTTCTGTTTCCTGCATCTCTGCTGCAGCTGCTACAGGACGAGTGAATGAAAAACTCAGTAACTTAATTAGACCATGATTTCATGACAACTTTTAAGTCCCAACTTCCCGAAAATGTTACTGTCCCAAACGTGACATATTAATGTTGTTATGTGATTTTATTTTTTTATTATTTTTGTGGCAGATTATAACACAAAATCAACACGTTTATATGATCAAGTATTTATTTATCGACACACTTATAAACGCACTGCTCATATACACTATAACAGTGTACACATGTACAAGAACCGAAGACCACTTATTCATTATTTCATGAATGAATTCTGTATGTCGGATGTCATGTGACAAATTAACGAGCGACCGATCTGTATGAACAAAACGTTGTGTGTACTGGTGGCAACAAATGAACAAAAGAACGACTCGAGTGAACGAAGCTCCGTATTTCCTGCTCCGACTCAGTCAGCGCTGGCTGTCACGTGACAAATGAACGAGAACGACTCGAGTGAACGACTCAGTGAACGAATCTCTGGGTGTACTGCTCTGCGCATAGTCTGAGCTGCTGTCACGTGACAAATGAACGAATCTCAAAGACTCACTGTTTTGAGTTGTGAACGAATCAGTTCTGTTTCCTGTTCTTTTTGTGCTTGGGCAGCCGCCGTGTGGCCGGGGAACTTACTGCATGAAAATGAACGAATCAGTCACCGAGATGACTCGTTCTTTCCGGGTCATGTGAAAGATTCGTTCATATGAACGAAACGTTCATGAACGACACATCACTAGAATCCATGGCTGTGAATGCGTCCCTTAGTTCTCTGTCTACTCCTTTGAAGTTGGTCCCACTGTCAAAAAGGAGTTCATAGGGGCATCCTCTGTAGGCAATGAAATGCCTGAGGGACATAAGGAAACTATCAGTGTTAAGACTTGTCAAGAAATCTTTATGCATGGTGGTCATGTATTTGAATAATATTCGCCATCGTTTCTCTACCTGGTGCCCCAATTTAACGTGTAGGGGCCCAAAGCAGTCTACTCCTGTAGACCAGAAAGGAGGTTTACACAGTCTCAGTCTGGAAGAATGAGTCTGGGGTTTCAGAATCAGAGCCACTGGTTTCACTGGTTGCAAATCCACTAGATCTGTCCAGGTGCTGTAGTGTTTTGGGTCAGGTAGGTCAAATAGCTTAGTGGTCTGTGTGAGGCCACAGAACATGGGTTTCCTTAACTCCAAGGTTATACCTTCAGTCTGGGCGGGACAGATTGGCCACTCACTAGAGGGGAGGTGAAGGAATACAGGACCTGTATGCTTTCGATATGTATTGGTTAGGGCCTTCAGTGGCTTATCTGTAGTAATGTCATCTTGTACCCACATACCTCCATTCACCAGGTTAGGTCGAGTATCTCTGCAATTCGGTTGGAAACAAAGGGTTTATACCTGCAGGACTCAGAATGAAGCCATGTTAATACTACGGTGGAATCAGACCACAGTCAAGTTCTGGAAATGGACACTGTCGGTTCAGTTTTGAATAGTTTACTCAGTTGAGCTGCAGACATTTCCAAGCGGGGTATGGTCAGTTTCTTCAGAGGTGCTACACGTTATCTGGGGGGTCATATTGTGAAGCCAATACATTATACACATTTCTTAAGGTTATGATTTAATAGGGGACAGGTCTATGTCTGTAACCTAAGTTATCCGTAACATAGTGCCAACGCAGCCTTAAAGCACCCTCTACAGGATCAGTCTGATTATGATTCAGCCAAAGCTCAGTGGTGTCTGATCCACAAAAGATGGAAGGTTACTTGCCCATTGCCTGATTTCAAATGCACCAGAGGAAAGCTGTGCACATATCTTGAGGAGGAGTTTCTTTGCTTGGTCAGGGCTGTGAAGGGATTTAAGGCAGTTGTCAACATAGAATGATTCAAGGACAGTCTCAACTACATCCTTGTTACCATCCATGTGATCCTGTACATGTTTTTGGACAGCAAAGGTTGCGCAACAGGTGCTGCATGTTGTTCCAAAGGGGAGCACTTGCCATTCATGAACAGGTGGGATCTCATTACATTTCATACGACGCCATAGGAACCTGAATATTTTTGTCCTCATGTAACAGTCTCACTTGGTGGAACATTCCTTTAATGTCCCCACTCATAGCAACCATGTGCTGCCGAAAGCTAAGCAAGACTCAAAGCAGTGATGGGCCTAAAGTAGGCCCAGGGAGGACCTGGTTGAGGGCTTGGCCTTGGTAGAGAAAGGAACAGTTAAACACAACACAATGTTTGTTGTTATGTTCCACTAAATGGTGGGGGATATACCATGATTCTTGATCTGTGGTGATCTGTCCTGAATCAATTTCTGCCTCATTACCAGCCTCCTTCAGCTTGTTAATCTCTTTATTGTATGTGTCAGCCAGTTCATGATTTTTCTCAAGGTTACACTCAGATCTGCGGAGAAGGGCCATAACTGCCTCAACTACATTTTTCTTTCTCAGCAGAGGGGTTGCATAAGAGTCCTGCCACATCCCCAACACCAATTGTGTTCCTTCAACCATTTTATCACTCTGTCTGGACTTAAGGCCTTTAAGGTTTTGCAGTTGGTCAGGTAGTGGTCAGTTGACTGGCAATATGCATGTGGGAACCTCATCTGGGACTGTGCCTGATAACCTGCAGTGGTCCAGGTGATGATTTCCTTTCAGTTCCATGAAGAATAGTAGCCGATGGGGGATACTTTCTAAGGAAATAATTTCTTTGGTAAGGGACACTGACTTGAAAGTTGTTAGCTTGGGCTACAACAGCTTGACATTCTGCCTTTCCCTCAAGCCATGCATAAAATTCGACAAGGTTATAGTGAGCATTCCGTGATGCTGAGCAGGCATGTCTAGCAAAGTTAGAAACTTGCTCTATGGGAGGCTTACTCAACAATCTCTGAAATGTGAGGCACAGGCCAATTCTGCAGCACCTTTTCTTGCTCTTAATGATTGTAACACGCCCACCAATGATCTCACTCTGACTGTAAAATTCTGAAACCCTGCAGCAACCTGAAGTGGCGTGGATCCGTTAACAAGGCTGGGCCAGATGGCCTTGTAATTTGTCCAGCCCTTCGTAGTCCAATCCTCTATCAACTCTTCAAGAAATGTATTTAGACTCAAAAATGAACAATTAAAAAATCACTGGATGCTCGCTGAATCAAAGTACCATAAGAGTTTATTGACAATTACAGTGTAAAAGCACAATTAGCTCTGAGTTGTTCCGGAACCAACTGATTTTTGCTACTCAAACACCCCTTTGTATACTGTTGAGATCCCCCACCCATGGTGGCACGTGGGGTAATCAGCCAATCTTCGACTAGGGTGTCCGGCATTGTCAGGAAATTTTGGGGATTGTCATGAATTCAGGAAAAGTCACAGATTCACAGGGATAGTCAAGAATTTGGGAATTGCCACAAACTCACAGGGATAGTCACAAATTCGGGAATTGCCTCAAACTCACAGGGACAGTCACAAATCCAGGTGTTTGCCCTCCTATAACCCCTTGGCCTACTTTTCACATGGGCTCTCATGTACACAAGCTTTAAACATTAAAACATTATTCTGTATTTTACCAAAGTGTGTAAGATAAGAGAAATAAAGAAATATAAAAAATGTAAAACCAAGGTAGGGATCTTATACTACATATACTTGATAAGGAATGTGTAGAGCTCTGGTTGTTCTATCAGCTGTGACCTTGAGCCGTGTGTGTGTTCTCGGCACCCTGAGCTGAGTGTGTGTGTGTGTGTGTGTGTGTATGCGTGCGTGTGTGTGGGGGGGTGTGTGTTTGTGGCCTACTGTTCACTCTGATTTATTCAAATCTGACAGTTAATAGTCAATAATCTATGTAAATGTCAGATTTCATAAAATGTAAGATTAAGGTAGGGATTTTTACACTACAAACTCCACGAGTTATTCCAAAGAGATTTAAAATAGTCTGCATCTCTGTCAAGGCCAGCTGATGTGGTTGACCGTACTGTCGCTCTAAGGCAGCTAATGCCATAGTGAAAGGCTGCCAATCATGTGCATAGGAAAGGACAATATGGCGGCAGATGGGAGCTTGAGGTCCAGGGAATGATGGAGGATGTATTGCATGTGACGACAGATGACTGTGAGGGCCATAGCCCATGGGTGCTGTGCTCTGGGATGCTGCTGTAGGATACACCAGATGTGAAGACACATGCGACACAGGAGCTTGTGCCATCTGTACTGGCAGCTTGTTCAAAATGCTGCTGCTGGTGCTGTGCCAGTGGCAGCGGGTTACAGCTTGTCCCGTTTTACTGTTTTTCTTAATTCTATGCACCTTTTTTTTAACTTATTATTTCTTGACAATACTGTCACTCAAGGTAATAGCTGCGTCATCAATTCCATTACTTTCGTGCGGTTTTTGTGGCTCTTCTGCAACTTTTTTCTACTTTTTGGTGGGGAGACCAACGCACAGCGGAGTGGTGGCATTGTTTACACCCGCGACCAGCTGATCGCACTGAGTAGGCCGGCACTGCTGATCACAACATGGCCTGTGATTCCGAAGGAACTGCAACAGAAACATTGGGACTGCAGAGCCGGAGCCAAGATGAAAGCCAAGGCAAGGAGACACAAGCCAGCTGTGCCTGCAATAAACACGGGGAACGTAAGATCTCAGGGGAATAAAATGGACGAACTGTGCGTGCTTGTGAGGACCAGCTGGATGTTCAGGGAGAGCAGCCACATTTGTTTCACTGAGACATGGCTGCACTCACACTTCCCCGATCACAGTGCAACGGTTCCGGGCTTTAAGACTGTACGGGTGGACAGAGATGCTGCGCTGAGCAGTAAGAAGAAAGGAGGGGGGGTTGCTGTGTATGTGAACGAGAAGTCGTGCCATCCCGGACATGTCTGTGTGAAGGAGAGTCTGTGTAGCCCTGACATTGAACTTCTGGCTGTGGGAATGTGCCCACACTATCTCCCCAAGGAATATTCCTTTTTTTCTTTTTTTTTTTTAAATAACGTGTCCTGTTCGGCAGCTTAGGCATGCAGTGATAAGAGCTCTGGATGCCTTGTTGTGCCTTAACAGATTTATTCTCAAGGGAAGAGTATGATATACTCTTCCTGTTGCAATTGGTTTTGATCTTTATTGGCAGGGCTACCGGACTGACAGATAGGGGGAGAGAGGAATGGAAAGGGGGAGGGGGGAGGAAGATAGATGGAGATGGGGTTGGGGGTGAGAGACAAAAGGGCAACGACAACAACAACAACAATGACAAGAACAATAACAACAACATCTGTGGTAACGACAATAACCAAAACTACAATAACTATAGCTGTAGCAATAACATTATGTGCAATTACATAGCACGTCTGAGATTTTTCCTGGTACAGTCAGTAAATGAGTCTAACATGAGTGGAGCACAGGGTACCTAGATGAACCGGATGGAGAGTGGGAGACAGGGAGATGTCAGCAATAGTGGCAGTAATAGTTACAGCAATTATAACAGAAATTATAACAGAAACTACAACAGTCATAACAGAGACTTAGCAATAATTACTGCAAAGGTTTTTATGGTTATTTCAATATTACACAGGAGAACTGAGAAAACAAAATGGCAAGTAAAGGTGAGTTGTGTTGTGATAGTTCTAGACATTGTGCATGTGTAGTTAGGTGTCAGTTGGGCACATTGTGTGTGTGTGTGTGTGTGTGTGTGTGTGTGTGTGTGTGTGTGTGTGTGTGTGTGTGACGTTTGTCATCGGAAGTGGTTGAATGCAGTTGATCTTAATGTGGGGAGAGACACCCCCACCACCCCGGTCCAACAGCCGGCGAGTCCGGACCCAAGCCACTAGAGCCACTCCCAGAGCACAGAGAGCCCACGGCCATGTGCCCCAGCGATAGCCACGAGCCCAAACCCAGGGAGGACCAGCGGGAGGACGCCGGGCCACAGCCCCCCCCAGACGCGGGGCCACGGAGCGACGGAGGCCGGAGCCCCAAACACCCACCCCAGCACAGACCGACCCCGCAGCCCCAGGGCCCCGCTGGCCAGAGAGCCGACCAAACCCCCAGCGATGGAGCCACCCCGCGGCGGGGTGACCGCCCCACCAGAGACAATAAAACAATAGACCTTCTGTATGCAAATGCTACAGATGCATACACTGCCACTACCCTTCCCCCTCTCAGCATGTCTGATCACCATCTGATCCTGTTGACTCCCAAGTATGTTCCTCTAGTTATGAGGCTTCCTGTGGCCACCTGCTCAGTAAGGAGGAGTTCACAGGAGGCTGACATGGCTTTGCAGGACTACAGACTGGGACGCACTCTGCATGCCACATGGGGAAGACAACAACTCCATGATAGACTGCATCACAGAATACGTCAGATTCTCTGAAAACATGGTTCTCCCTGCCTGGACTGTCAAATGCTACCCCAACAACAAACCTTGGATCACCAAGGAGCTGAAGATGGTGGTGATGCTCCTGAGGGACTGTGCCACCCAGGTGGCTGCGTTCCTGCAGCACCTCTTCAACCTGAGCCTCCAACAGGGGACAGTCCCAGCGTTGTGGAAGACATCATGCCTGGTTCCTGATGTCCCACGTGATGAAGGTGCTGGAGCGACTAGTCTTAGCTCATGTCAGACCACAGTTGAAGTCCTCACTGGACCAGCTCCAATTCGCTTATCAGAGCAACGTGGGGGTGGATGAGCCCCACAGGGAACTGTGCTGTCCCCCTTCCTGTTCACCTTATACACCTCTGACTAAACCTGACTCAGCATCATGCCACCTGCAGAAGTTCTCTGGTGACTCTGCAGTGGTTGGGTGTATAAGGGATGGATGGGAGGAGCAGTACCCGACACTGGTGGCTGACTTTTTGGCAACAGGCTGGACTGGAAGTCTAAAACCGCCGCTGTGTACAGGAAGGGGATGAGCAGGCTCTTTTTCCTGTGAAGGCTTCGATCCTTCGTTGTATGCAGCGACATGTTGGAGTTGTTTTACCAGTCTGTTGTAGCCAGCACACTGTTCTTTGCAGTGGTGTGCTGGGGGAGCAGCATTGGGGCTGGTGAAACCAACAAACTCAACAAACTGATTAAGAAAGCTGACTCTGTTATTGGCTGCAAGCAGGACACCGTGGAAACAATGGTGGAGAGGAGGATGCTTAACATACTGATTTCCATAAAGGACAACTCTGATAATCCCGTTCACCACATCCTCCAGGCTCAGGAGAGCACATTCTCTAAAAGACTCAGACTCAAACATCTATCTATCTATCTATCTATCTATCTATCTATCTATCTATCTATCTATCTATCTATCTATCTATCTATCTATCTATCTATCTATCTATCTATCTTGACAAGAACCAAGAGAAGCTTCACTGCACTGCAATTTAGAATTTAATTCAAAATCATTCTACTTACATACAAAGCTCTAAATGGTATGGCACCAACATACCTATAAAGTTTAATAATCCCATATCATCCTACCAGAGCACTCTGATGTCAGAATGCAGGTTTACTTACAATTCCTGTTGCAGTTGCTGTTGCTGTAATTATTGTCACATGTTTTGCAATCCCCCAAAACTCTTATGCTCGAAGATCACTCTGTACAGGTGTATAATCTATAAAACCACATCCACTACATACAAAGGTAAACTACATACAATTAACATGGGCGCACCTTCTCACTCACTCTGCTTCTCACATGCATACATACGTGCATGCATGCATACGTACAGTACATACACATACATACATACAGTACATACTTATAGATATATACACACATGCATGCACACACACGCACGCATGTGTGCACACACACATACACATGCATCTCCCGTTACTCAGACTGCATACCACACTCACTAAGTCACATCTAGTATGAACACACTAAAGTTTGTCACTTGTGTACGTGGAATGGGTTCACTGGAAAAAAGTCAAACAATTTCAGAGTGCTTCAGCAGCATACAAACAGACATTGTCTTATGACAAGAAACTCACATAGCCAAGGAAGGTCAACATAAACTTAATACACCGCAATTCCCACTACATACTTAGCTAGCTATAACTCTAAACAGAGAGGAGTAGCCATTCTAATTAACAAAAAAATAAACTTCACATGTAACAATACTGTTATAGATCCAGAAGGAAGGTTCATAATACTCAATATAACCACAAATAACACAGATCTGCATTGCTAATTTGTATGGTCCAATTGTTGATGACCCCTCCCCTTTCCATAACTTCTTTGCGGCACTGGCAACACTCTCCGATAACACACTAACAGTGGGAGGAGACTTCAACTTGACACTTAATCCAGAGGTGGACAGACGCAGTAGAGTAGGAAGTCAACGAAATTGGCAGTCAGTTGATATCATAAAACAATACATGAATGATTTAATATAAATATTTTAAAGCAGTTCACAGTTGCCCCCCCCTTTACTCCCAGGACCAAATAAGTTTGCTTGTTGCCAAATGTCCATTGGCTAGTGAATGTGACATCATCACGCAGGAGAGATGTAGCGAGATTGTGTGAGAGCCGTAGTTAGTAATGGTTGAACAGTGCTCGTGAACGGCTCATCGCATGGACAGCGCTGGCTTGTTGTTTTGTGCCCGAGCTAGAGCCCTCCAACCAACATCCCTGAAAGCAGTGACAACTATATGCTCTGTACTCACCTGTTGTTCAGTAAAGTCCATAAACTGAAGATCCCTTGTTGTGTGAAGTGATTGCCCATGCACACCCAGGACCAAACAATATAAACAAAATGAAGAAAAGGTAATTATTCCCTTGGTGAAAGACTCCTCTGAAATAATAACTCACATTCCAGAGGAAATAAATAATGCTTTTTAGAGAATTCTATAAACAACTACTGTATACTCATCACAAATCAATCCGTCAGATTCTAACATTGAATTCTTCCTGAGCACAGACCCAGGCACTTGAATCATCCATCTCAATAACGGAACTTCAAGAAACACTCAAGCATATGCCCAACAATAATGCCCCAGGGCCAGATGGCTTTCCGGTAGAATTCTATAAAGAATTTTGGTCAATACTTGGACCAATATTCCATAGAATGATCAATGAAATTAAGGAAACTGCCAACTTTCCTTAATTTAATTACCAACCACCAGGAATTGTGCAAACATCAGTCTCCTTCTCAAACCGGATAAAGATTCTACACTTCCATCCAGCTATCGCCCAATATCACTTATAAATGCAGCTCTTAAAATTATCTGCAAAGCACTGGCTAGAAGACTGGAAAAAATAACACCAAGCATAATACATCCTAACCAAACCGGATTTATTAAGGGCCGACAATCCACTAACAACACACGTAGATTACTTAATTTAATAGATTACTGTAACATAGAAAATAAAGAAGCCATAATTGTTTCACTAGATGCGGAAAAAGCATTTGATAGGGTAAACTGGAAATTTCTCTGGGCGAATTCACTTCCTATCCTGGATCCAAATATTATACAGTACACATAGTGTCCGTGTCATAACAAATGATCAAACGTCTTAAAACTTTAACCTTCAAAGGGGCACTCAACAGTGCTGTCAACTTTCTCCATCCCTTTTCACCCTATTCATAGAACCACTGGCAGCTGCAATTTGACAAAACAGAAAGATTAAAGGAATTCAAACAGCAAAAGTAAACCATAAGATAACTCTTTATGCGGATGACATATTACTTACCATCAAGATAAACAAACTTCCCTCTCTGAGATGATAACACACAAATAAATTCTCATCCATCTCAGACTACTCTATTAATTGGAACAAATCGATTATCCTGGCTATTAGCACAGACTATCAGAGCACCCCGAGCGTTCCGCTGCAGACAGGAAACATCAAGTACCTAGGGGTTAACATTCCCGCTAAGCTGTCTGAACTGTTGCGCCTAAATCACACACCCCTCATTAGAACAATAGTTCTAACAATAGTTCTAATTAGAACAATAGTTCTAATGAGGGGGTAATTAATTACATCTTCTTGATGACCCCAACCAAGCCGGGGGCGTAGCTTCATTCAGCTGAGAAGAGTCATTAAGTTGTTGCCAAGACTCCGTAAGACATAAAAAGTCATACTTGTGGTCATGGATAATATCTCGGAGGAGAAGCCCTTTGCTCAAGAGTAAGCAGCCTGTAAAGTAAACAGCCTGAAGCAGACATAACGCTGTTCACTTGCTGGGGAAGCAGTAGCCGACCTGGCTAGATAGCACTCCGTGATTTATCCTCCTATTATAATATATTGGTCGACGGTGAGTTGTAGACCAGATGGACCTGAGACGAGTGGGGTCATCAAAGTGGAAAATCCAACGGGACCCACAGTGGATGTACCTTTGAGAAAGACAAGCGATGTCTGGGTGGAGATGAAGTACTGCAGGTGGGACAACAGAGGCATGAGAGCAGAAATTTGGAGTACAGCAGTGGAGGAGTTAAACAGGCAGAACACGGCAGTCCACAACTGGGAACCAGGAAGTCGGACATGCTGGGACGTCACGGTAGGCTACTAAAGCCACAAACTAGGGCAGATGTGGCACTGCAGTGAGTTGTTGAAAATAAAACTTGACAAAACAGTAGCAAAAGTAATGGAATGACTGTCATAGACTGTCACAGAGGAAGAAGTTGTGGTTTAAAAGTTGAGTTAGTTCAAGCCTGAGAGCAGCTGCAGTGTTGAATGAATTGCCTATACAAATATAATTTGATTGATTGATTCCTGTTATATTCAAGTTGGAACTGGTTTAATTAATACTTTAAAACTATCTGATTCATTATAAAGTTAATACTGTCATTCACAAAGTGAATTAAGTCTTCAATTAAGTTTTAATTAAGTCTTTTCCTCAGTTGTCCCTTCCACTGAGCAATGCTCCTGTTGTTGGATGAATTCTACTATTTTAATATGAATGCTGCTCAAGTCATAACCGAAGTCAGGAGCCTGTGCTGAGAGGGACTGTGCTCATCCTCCTCAAATCTTAGGCTTTCCTCTTCTTCTTTAAATTACACATAGCTTTTCTCTACCATCCACACATTCTCAAACCAGTGGTGTACCATTAAGGCAATTTGAGGTTCAGTATCATAGCTCCTTAACCACAGAGACTTTATTCACTCCATCTCTCCGCAGCCATTCATCCTTTGTCCTGTCGACTTTGTAGTCGTATCAGCCAATCTGAGGCTGTATGTTTTGGACACTCAAGGTTCTGGCAAGCCATCCAGTGGCTCAGGAGGGGGAAGCAGTGCCCAGCTCACACTGTTTACAGTCAGGATGGTGTGCAATTGACCTCAACTGAGGACGTCATTGGGCGGTGTAAGGAATACTTCGGGGATCTCCTCAGTCCCACCAACATGTTCTCCGAAGAGGAGACAGAGTCTGGGGACTTGGAGCAGGATTCATCTGTCACTGGGGGTGAGGTCATCACCGCAGTAAAAAAGCTGCACGGTGGCAGCATGCCGGGGGTGAATGAGATCCGTCCTAAGTTCCTTCAGGCTCTGGATGTTATTGGGCTGTCTTGGCTGACACGCCTGTGCAACATCACATGGACATCGGGGGCTGTATCTCTGGAGTGGCAGACTGGGGTGGTGGTCCCCATCTTCTAGAAAGGAGACCAGAGGGTGTGTTCCAACTTCAGGGGCATCGCACTCCTCAGCCTCCATGGGAAAGTATACTCTAGGGCATATGTGTCAAACACAAGGCCCGCGGGCCACATGTGGCCGCCATGTCATTTTATCTGGCCCGTGAGATAGTATTTATTTTCTTTACCTTTATTAGTTACATCGGCAAAGTTGAAATATACTCTTACACCTGAAAGCACCACTCCATTCACACAACCTTGCATGGGGAAGGACTTAGCCCAAATAACCAATCAGAGGCTACGCAGGCCACGAGCAGTCTGAGGTCAAAGAGACCCGGAACAGAAAACGCACCTGGAGTTCACCTCTGATTTTTTCAGTCATGTGGGAGAGAGGCGCTACTTGCTAAGAGGACGGGAAAGACGAGGAAAAATTTCTCAATTTAATCAATAAGATTACACACCACTGATCTCACCTACATGATCGGACACAATCGTCCCTTGGTTTCTCATCGCACAAGAGCCGAAGGTGGTGCACACAGCTTTTGAACACAAAGCAACAGTGAGACACGTCTGTTGTAGTTGCTCTGACATGGTTTTGCCGTGTGTGCTGAGTGTGCTAAAGGAAGCAATGGTAGTATTAAAGCTTGTAGGAGAGAGCTGAGGGGCGAATAATGGTGACATGCTTGAATACGAGGCTACAGGCAGCAGTGAGTGTGAGTGTATTGCATCTACTTTCTTATGCCGATGTATAAACATTCAATAGAGAAGTTGTAGTTATTCTGTTGTTGCCAAATTAAAAGGACTGTGACTGGGTTGAAAAAAGTTCTGAGTATAGTTAAAAGTTAAGGGTTAATATCGTAACGTGTTCATAATATTTTGCTTTAGTTGTTAAATAGTTTGATTCAAGTAATGTGGGTTTCAAACTGAACATTTATTTTTACATCTGTGCAAATGCAT
>JAFBJQ010003496.1:15628-30055 GCA_016785345.1 Trinectes maculatus
GTGGCCCGCCATGTCATTTTATCTGGCCCGTGAGATAGTATTTATTTTCTTTACCTTTATTAGTTACATCGGCAAAGTTGAAATATACTCTTACACCTGAAAGCACCACTCCATTCACACAACCTTGCATGGGGAGGGACTTAGCCCAAATAACCAATCAGAGGCTACGCAGGCCACGAGCAGTCTGAGGTCAAAGAGACCCGGAAAGAGAAAACGCACCTGGAGTTCACCTCTGATTTTTTCAGTCATGTGGGAGAGAGGCGCTACTTGCTAAGAGGACGGGAAAGATGAGGAGAAATTTCTCGATTTAATCAATAAGATTACACACCACTGATCTCACCTACATGATCGGACACAATCGGCCAGCGGCTCCGATCGCTGGCCGGAGACGATCGGCCAGCAGTTGTATGAAATCTTATTGATTTATTTGAGAAGTTTCTCATCGCACAAGAGCCGAAGGTGGTGCGCACAGCTTTTGAACACAAAGCAACAGTGAGACACGTCTGTTGTAGTTGCTCTGACATGGTTTTGCCGTGTGTGCTGAGTGTGCTAAAGGAAGCGATGGTAGTATTAAAGCTTGTAGGAGAGAGCTGAGGGGCGAATAATGGTGACATGCTTGAATACGAGGCTACAGGCAGCACTGAGTGTATTCCATCTACTATCTTATGCCGATGTATAAACATTCAATAGAGACGTTGTAGTTATTCTGTTGTTGCCAAATTAAAAGAACTGTGACTGGGTTGAAAAAAGTTATGAGTATAGTTAAAAGTTAAGGGTTAATATCATAACGTGTTCATAATATTTTGCTTTAGTTGTTAAATAGTTTGATTCAAGTAATGTGGGTTTCAAACTGAACATTTATTTTTACATCTGTGCAAATGCATATGAAATATAAAGTTGTTAACATAATAAATACAGAAACAGTATAACATATTTAAACTACACCTTATTATATTTGACAATGTAATAAGGTGTAGTTTAATTTATTTTAAATTACATTGCATTTTGTTACATTCATACTATTAATGTGGCCCATCGAGGGACAACCATTATGCTGATGTGGCCCTCTGTGAAAATGAGTTTGACACCCCTGCTCTAGGGCAATGGAGAGGAGGGTACATGTGATTGTAGAACATCAGATACAGGAACAGCAATGTGGTTTTCGTCCCGGTCATGGAACAGTGGATCAGCTCTATAACCTTGCGTGGTTGCTAGAGGGTTCACGGGAGTTTGCCCAACCAGTCCACATGTGTTTTGTGGATTTGGAGAAGGCTTCCTCGAGGTAAGCTGTGGGGGGTGCTTCAGGAGTATGGGGTAGATGGCTTGTTGTTAAGGGCCATTAAGTCAGAGCTTGGTCTGCATATCCAACAGCAGGTCGGACACGTTCCCGGTGGGAGTTGGACTCCGACAGGGCTGCCCTTTTTCACCGGTTCTGTTCATAACTTACACGGACAGAATTTCTAGGCGCAGCAAAGTGTTGGAGGGGGTCGTGACTTGAGGATCTTGTCTCTGTTTCTGGCGTGGTTCTTTTAGCTTCATCAAGCAATGACCTACGGCTTTCACTGGAGTGGTTTGTAACCAAGTATGAAGTGGCTGGAATGAGGATCAGCACCTGGAACCATGGTTCTCGACTGGAAAAGAGTGGATTGCCTATTCCAGGTCAGAGAAGAGACGCTCTCTCAAGTGGAGAAGTATCTCCAGATGGGAGCGGGAGATTGACAGACAAGATTGGAGCAGCGTCTGCAGTGATGCGGGCGCTTAACTGGTCTGTTGTGGTAAAGAGGGAGCTGAGCCGAAGGGCAAAGCTCTCAATTTATGGTCCCAACCCTCACCTATGTTCATGAGCTTTGGGTAATGACAGAAAGAACGAGATCGTGAATACAAGAGGTGGAAATTAGCTTCCTTCGCAGGGTTTCTGGGCTCAGTCTTAGGGATAAGGTAAGAAGCTCTGACATCTGGGAGGGGCTCAGAGTATAGCCACTACTCCTCCACATCGAGAGGAGCCAGTTGAGGTGGTTCGGACATCTGGTCAGGATGCCTCCTGGACATCTCCCTCGGGAGATGTTTTGGGCATGTCCCTCTGGGAGCAGGCCCCAAGGTAGGCCTTGGACACGCTGGCAAGACTATATCTCCCAGCTGGCTACCCCCAGAGGAACTACTGGAGGTGGTTGGGGTGAGGAGTGTCTGGGTGTCCCTGCTGAGACTGCTGCCCCCGCGACCCGGATAAACAGAAGAAGACGAGACGAGATTTCAAATTTGATTTTTATTTAATTCTGATTCCCATTGTATATATTTCTGGACATGATGTGAACATTTGATTCACTTGCGTTTGTCTTCTGAAGTGCTCTTATGTCTTCAAAAAGACTAAAAAGAAGAAGACTTTAAAAGATGTTATACCTGTCACCTCCCAAAGTCAAACCCTTTACCTCAGGGGTGTCCACATACAGAAAAATATACTTGTGGCCCCACCACTATCTCCCACTAAGCCCTATAAAACCTATGTTAAAATATTATATGATGAGAATAGATAATTAAAACAAGTGCATGAATACGTTTCAAAAGTTAAAAATGTTTAATTTAATGTTAATTCATCAGAGTAGATTAAAAATGTCAATACAACAATAATTTAATGTTAAAAGTAAGGGTGGGACTCGATTAAAAAAATTAATCTAATCTAAACTAATCTAATCTAATTAATTAGAGGCTTTGTAATTAATTAATTGCAATTAATTGCATAACAATATTTGCCAGAAGCACCATTTTTCAATTTAAATGGATTTTGGTATATGACTCAATCAAAATGATACACACATGCCATTTCTATCCTCTAAAAAGCACATATATGTGCATGTGTATGTATATATTTGCGCACATAAGTGGAGTTTGAAATAAAAATTCAAATATCATGAAATGTGCCGCTACAATGCCTTATTTTGAAAAACCAACTCCGGAGTCACCACCTGCCTTTCTGGCTGTGATGTTACTGTGAAAGACGGAGAGAGATGACAGTCCAAAGTAGAGGGAGTTCACCTGCACTATGCAATCGTACATGGTTTCAGCGCAATTTCATTTTTGTCTAAAATCGTAGTCTCTCATGCTCTAACCGACACGTCTTGTGCATCAGTGAGATCGGTGGACCAGGAACTCGTGCACTGACAAACATTCCATGTTGTCTGGAGTGCAAACTGGGATTAAAAGTGTTAATTTTTTAACACGTTTGTGAATGGGTCAAACCCCCTTTATAATATCTCCTATTCTGTTCCACTGGGGAGCACTCATGTCCAATGGCACACAGACTGTTGCTGTTTGCAAAACAGATGTTATTGAAACTCTAAAAAAAAAAAAAAAAAAAAGGATAAAAATAATAAAAGAACATTGAATAAAGTCCAGGAAGGCTTAAGAGTTCTTTGAAAGCACTAGCCAACGGAGGGTTCTGCATCCGGGGTCCTGGGTCAGAGGAGTCCACCGTCTTAGGGTGCTTTCACACTTGGTCCGTTTCAGCCCTCTAAACGAACTCAAATGATGACTCAGCATGTTTTCTGCCAGGTGTGAACACAAAACCGTACTCAGACCGCTAAAAAACACCCCTGAATCGAACCGTACTCAGACCAGATTAAAAATGTCAATACAACAATAATTTAATGTTAAAAGTAAGGGTGGGACTCGATTAAAAAAATTAATCTAATCTAAACTAATCTAATCTAATTAATTAGAGGCTTTGTAATTAATTAATTGCAATTAATTGCATAACAATATTTGCCAGAAGCACCATTTTTCAATTTAAATGGATTTTGGTATATGACTCAATCAAAATGATACACACATGCCATTTCTATCCTCTAAAAAGCACATATATGTGCATGTGTATGTATATATTTGCGCACATAAGTGGAGTTTGAAATAAAAATTCAAATATCATGAAATGTGCCGCTACAATGCCTTATTTTGAAAAACCAACTCCGGAGTCACCACCTGCCTTTCTGGCTGTGATGTTACTGTGAAAGACGGAGAGAGATGACAGTCCAAAGTAGAGGGAGTTCACCTGCACTATGCAATCGTACATGGTTTCAGCGCAATTTCATTTTTGTCTAAAATCGTAGTCTCTCATGCTCTAACCGACACGTCTTGTGCATCAGTGAGATCGGTGGACCAGGAACTCGTGCACTGACAAACATTCCATGTTGTCTGGAGTGCAAACTGGGATTAAAAGTGTTAATTTTTTAACACGTTTGTGAATGGGTCAAACCCCCTTTATAATATCTCCTATTCTGTTCCACTGGGGAGCACTCTGTCCAATGGCACACAGACTGTTGCTGTTTGCAAAACAGATGTTATTGAAACTCTAAAAAAAAAAAAAAAAAAAAGGATAAAAATAATAAAAGAACATTGAATAAAGTCCAGGAAGGCTTAAGAGTTCTTTGAAAGCACTAGCCAACGGAGGGTTCTGCATCCGGGGTCCTGGGTCAGAGGAGTCCACCGTCTTAGAATGACAGGTTAGATCAGTAGCATGAGAAAGTTCTCAAAATGCAAAGGGTATATTCAAAAACTAAACTAACAAACCAACAAAACACCGCAAACAAATCATATAATTCACAACAAAATCAACATAATAAATCAAACAATCAACTATAGACCTTCGCGTATAAAACAATCTTAAATAGAGACATGTCTCTCTTTTCTTTGTTGTTGCTGATACTCGTTTAGGGTGAAATCAATAAATAATCGGTTCTTCGTTCAGGAGCGGTACCTATCTTGGAGGAGGGGTGAAGCGTGTCTCACCCCTCCGCAGGTCTCGCAAGCGCCTCTGTCTCTTGTCTCTCTTGGCCCGGCACGGCCACTGATGAGAACTGCTGCAAGTCTCCGATGCTGCTTATTACTATTTTGCCTCTCTTCCTTGGCTCCTGCAGTCTGACTGCCGTCAGGTCTTGGTGGCGGGAGGTTATTCGGCTGTCGCACTCCAGTCTCTTCTTAATCAGCGCGTTCCACGGACCACACACTGTCTCGTCTCCCATATCCACACCTGCCTCCTGTTTGCAAAACCTGAAAGAAAAACCTTTCACTCCCAGACAGTGCACCAATCAAGTCTCTGCTTCCCAGAGTGGACAGGTGTATATCATTCAAGCTAATCAGGTTCTTGTAAATTGCGGAAGGGAGGGGGAACAGCCCACAACACGTACATGCACGCGCACACACCCACATGTCACTCTGTGACAAGTTATTTTTTTGTAATTAATTAATCATAATTACCATGTTGAAGTCCATGTATAAGTATGCTTATATAAATTAATGTCGCTGTCCCTTTAAGGGACTAGTCGCAGCACCTTAATGACGCTGCAAGGGCAGAGACCTGAGGGAGG
Organism: Trinectes maculatus; assembly: GCA_016785345.1. Lineage (NCBI taxonomy): Eukaryota > Metazoa > Chordata > Actinopteri > Pleuronectiformes > Achiridae > Trinectes > Trinectes maculatus. The sequence continues at coordinate 20,986 of JAFBJQ010003496.1, forward strand.
AAACAGAGGAAAGATCCACGAGAACGAGTGGTGATTAATTAGATATATTATATAGAACCTATTAAATGATACTTACCTGGAAAACAGATTAAAAAAACGAAGCGACACCAGTTTTGTGAGTTGTGTTTAATTTATTACATTTTTACTGTGTTGGTTTTTTTTCTGGCAGAGGACAAATGTAGCTGTTTACAAGGAAATGCTTCATCACAAACAGTTTGCCAGTCAATATTTTTGTGGTAGGAATATCATGATTAGTTTTGAAACTGGGAACTGATAATTATTTTTTCTTTATTGAACTGAATCGAACTGACACATTAACTTGAGCTGAACAGTTAAACTGCGTTGAACTTGAACTGAATGAAAGTGTCACACTTTTATTTGTAAATTGTGTTCATGATTCTGAATGTAATTTGGAATGATTGTGGTTCACTTTGATCTCTGAAACTGGGATATTCTTTTACCTGTAAAAGAGAGGAAAACTAGAGTTAACTCAGGATAAAAATAGTAGGTTTAAAATAGGATTTTCTACCCACCTCTTACCATACCTACCGTATTGTTGGAACCTGCAGGGTATTTTTTGTGTGTTTTGGATACTGTATTTTCTACGTTTATCTTACATTCAGTAAGTTGCCTCTACATTTAAAGCTTTGGTGTAATTATTTTTGCTCCCCACTCCTTGTGGTGTGATACCGGTGCTACACCTCGAATGGCAGTGCACGTGGTGCGAGTGTGTATGGTGTGCTCAGCAGCAGTCCGTGAAAGCAAAGGAAATGTGGACCCTGTTTCAGCTCATGACTCACTTCATGGAATCACTTCCACGACAAATTAATTTAATCGGGATTATCGGCTTGAATGCCATGGCATCAGCGCATTTATTACTAATTACTAAGGCTCATTAACACACAAATATTGTTGAACGTATTTTTAAATTCACCAAAGGTTGCACTTAATGGGAGCAGTGCCGCTGCTGTTTGGACAGCTGGCAGGTTAGGTGTAAGACATCACAGAGATGACCGTTCGTCATTCTGGTTCTCAATCTGCTTTTGTTTAGGGTTAACAGCAGTGGCGGCTGGTGAAAAAAAATCTTGGTGGGGCTGGTGTGCCAAGAGATTTCCCTGCCTAATCTAGCATAAGCATTGGAATGAACAGTCGGAAAATGACTACAGTTCCACAATAAAACTCTGTTTGTAGCATTTATCTTTCACCTTGATTTGCTGGGAAATTTCAGGCTTGTCGGGTCCCAGCTCCTTAACGAGAAGTTTTTCCTCCGTCGTCCATCTCGCAAAAGGGTACATTAATAATGATTTCACCGAATTTGGTGTAAGCTGCTCTTGAACTCCGTTTTTTACAGTTTTCTCTCTTCGTCGCACGTATTTTTTCCCCTGTAGCGTAGGACAGAGTCTGGGAGTCACACTACGAAATAAAACTATCGCTGGCTCCTCATGTAGCTTTAGCAATCCTTAAACTTCACGCATTTTACGTAGCAGTTGGGGCTAAATTTCCAGCGCCCCACCGGCGTTAAATTTGACGACGTTGATAGGTCAATTATTCATAATTTCCCTCTAGCAACCATAACCGGATTGGCTGTTTAGTTGCAGGTCAGGGGCACTTTGCTGTCAGTGGAAATTCACTGTTTAATGAGTGTCAGTTGGTGGAAATGTTGTTTAAATGATTTAAATTGCATGTACGCACACACACTATTAAGTAAAACTGACACCGATTTTTTTTTTTAAATGCAAAAAATATTTTTCCCCTCAACAGCTGGTGGGGCAGAGCCCCAGCGCCCCCTATGGGCCAGCCGCCTCTGGTTAACAGAGAAAACATTTGCTCACCTGCTGTATGTAGTATATTGAGCCAAATAGACGTGGCGTCTCATCAGAGGAAACTTCCAAGATCTGGTAGAAGTCGGGTAGGGTGAGAAGCTGATGCTAACTCTTCAGGAAATCGTCACACAGCATTCCGATAAGTTCTAATTGTAGACACTCTTCCGCAACATATTTCTTTGATTACTACTTGTTATATGGAGAGGTGGTGTTGTGTGGGCATATTTAGTTATATTTTTAAAACACCTGTTTTTCTTCTTCTTCTTTTGTTATTTTGTTTTGTTCGCGCGGCCGCGGACTGCAGGCGGGTATTTCGACTTTTCGACAACTGCGATTGCATAAAAAAAATACAGATTTGCGATGAAAAGGTGACAGGAGTGACATCAAATGCAAAAGAGAAGCATCATGTGGTACAGAGCATTTGAAGCAACACATTGTAGTTTTTCAGCCTTCACACTATATTTTCAAGATCATTCCGATGGCACAACAACAATAAATTCAATAACACCTTTGTCATCGCTTAAGAATGCCTGTATTGCCTACACTGGCACTAAGCAACTTTGGACGTTGGGTAGGGAACCATGTCGCGGTTACTGTTTGACTAGTAAGTATAAATTCTTTGCTTGCCATCTATATTTAGTATTTTTAGCTTACTATGCATCAGAGCATTTTATTGAAATAATAGCCCTCCGTTTATGTTCAGAAATCATCATCAAAACATGGTTGATTGTCCTGCCTCAGGATGGAATTCCATCGGTATTGTTGGTTTATCAACAAATGCTTGAGATACAGATTTTACGACAGTTGCTAGAGACAATATGTTTTCTCACTGTAGGGGAACGAGATCCTATTCCGAATATTTTCTTCCACCCATGTCACCAGATCGGGCCCTGTAAATATGAGCGCAGACTAGGGTGAATATTGGCCCTGCTTTCACTCGCTGGTGTGAGCTGAAAGAGGAGGGGTGCCCCACCGACGGTGACTTGGCGCAGTTACTGTTGGACTAGTAAGTATAAATTCTTTGCTTACCATCTATATTTAGTATTTTTAGCTTACTATGTGTCGGAGCATGTTATTGAAATAATAGCCCTCCGTTTATGTTCAGAAATCATCATCAAAACATGGTTGATCGTCCTGCCTCAGGATGAAATTCCATCGGTATTGTTGGTTTCTCAACAAATGCTCAAGATACAGATTTTACGACAGTTGCTAGAGACAATACCATTTCTCGACTGTAGGGGGACCCTGCGAGCAAATCCTACATTGTGTTGCTTTAAGATCAGAGCTCAGTTGAACACAAGCTGCAGTCACTCATTTAAATGGATACCACTTGGAGAGGGAAGATTGTTAGCCCACATGGACAAGCTGTCCTTTAAATGTCCTTTAAAATGAACAGGTAAATGAATGAAAATTTACTGGTGGAGTTATCCATTCCTTAGCCAACAATAATTTCTGAAAACAAACATCAAGTAGAGGATAAGAGGAACCGCTGGAACACTTTATTTCTAATTTTCAACAACATTCCGGAGTTCTTTACAAAGCAGAGCCAATGACTTGTGGCGTGGAGTTGAAAAGTTTAATAAATACAGGGGGTCCTCGAGTTACGACGGAGATCCGTTCCTGAGAATGTGTCGCAACTGAATTTCGACACAAGTCGGAACATACATTCATTGTGCCATTGTGCATACATTGTGCCACTAGATGTCGCTATAACACCACCCTACAATAAGAGTTTACTATGGTGAATTGCCTTTTGTCACTGTAGGGGTTGATATCGCGAGTGTAATGAGCATTTCCTTTAGATTTCTGATATCAACCGTGTAGACCCTGTGTTGTGAATAAACCTACGGTATTGCCACGATCCCGAACGCATCTGTGTCCGTGTGCATCTCCTTACCGGCTGCCGCTGCACCCCCCGCTAGCCGGCCATTTTACACAAGTAAACACAAGGCAGAGTAGCCTAGCTGTGCTGTGGAGGTGCTGGAGAGCCGGCAGGCACGCTGAGAGACAGAGAGAGCGCTCACCAACTAGTTCCCGTGTGAAGTCTGTACGTATTTATGGGGCAAACCGCTTAAGCCGAAACAAGGAAGTTCATGGGAGATGTGTTGTAACCACGAAAACAACGTAACTCGCGACCGTCATAACTCGAGGACGCCCTGTATATATAGTACTTCTTTCGGAATAAAATGAGAAAATCATTACCACATTTATTGCTGTGAATTATGAAAAGAGCTGGAAACCAGTAGGTGATTACCTATTATACCTAACTCTAACTTTCACGTTATAGCTCATATAATAATTAAGTCAGTGTTAATTATTTGATTAATCTATTGGCTGAACACCAATAGACCGAAACACACTGCTCATTACCAGATTAATACCATCCCTAGGGTGAAGCATGGTGGAGTTGCAACATACTATGTGAAACCTGGCTTGTTAATCAGAGCAACAGTGTCCTGAAGCTAACCACTAAGACAATGATGTGTGTCCTCAGGACATGTTTGCTAATGTCCCTGAGTGTCTTCAAGACAAGTCTCTGTCCAGACTTACATTCCAAAGAACGTCTTGAGAGCAACCTGAAGATGTCAGTTCACAGACACCATCTATCCAATTAGAACCCTTATAGGTTCAGTTAAGAGGAATGGGTCGCTCACTAAATCCACGTTTGCAAAGCCTATAGAGACGTACAAGAAGACCTTAAGGTGTAACTGCCGCCAAGGGGGCTTCAACAAAGGTTTTTGACCTAGCTAACAGTTTAAATCTGATACTGAGCAACTGACAGTAAGAGACGATTGACACATTTCCACCAATAAGTTAAAATGGCTACATTAAAGCTTGTACAGGAAGACTAGCCAACATTATTGTGTATGCACTGTGTGATCACATCTCTCTTCTGACTGGTGAATTACAGCTGCAGGGAAGTTATAATAATATAACAGGGAAGTTATATTTTAGCTCATATGTAACTGCTGACAAGAGTTGAAGGATAAAAACATACTGTATGAAAGCAGAATTGTAAAATAAGCCTTTCATGAGGAGGCCTTCAACTGCATTGTTTCAATTAAACAGTGTACTAAATTACAGTTCTCAGCCAAGTGTCACTGCTAACATGAGCAGCAGACTATTCTTAATTTGATAGAAGTAAAAATTCATGGCTCATCTTTATGTTATATTTTCATTCTAATGAAATTGGGCATTATATTTATGTTTTTGCTTAACATAACTGTTAAAATATAGTAAAGGTACACTCCGTCTCCAGTGGGTTTTTTTTACTCAGTTTCATCTACTGTTTTTCATCATTCTGCTCACTTTTTCTGGAATTTGGTTTAGATATGAATCAAGTAACACTTTCACAAGTGGTCATGATTAACCAATTGTCTCTGACCTTTGACCCATTAGGAACCATTCCACCCCCCATCACTCTTGTAGAGCTAGAGTTGTACCTGAGTCACGATATTCAGTCATAACCCTGGTCATGCTTCAGGCCGACGATTTAGGACAGGGTAGGTTGGGTGGATCGTTTCCCTTTAGTACTGTATATTTATTTGATTATATGATTTTGGTTAGAAATTGTTTTATATAAAAGCAGGTGTGGATGAAGCAGTGTGGATGTTGACTGCTTGTTATCATTTGTGGTGTTTGTATGAAGTACCAGCACCACTAAAAAAAACCCATTTCCCATATTACTGTAGCACCGCAGTATGCAAGTGACAATTATTATGTAATAAATTGATCAAACCTTTAAGCAAAGACACTTAAATTAGGCCCAATGTAATGTGTAAAGACAGACAAAGCATTCCCTGCACTGGCCATCCACTCTTAGGTTTTCAGTCGGTATTGGCTCATTGTATCAGTGCACAGAATCAGACAGCTGTTGCTTCAGTTAACACCAAATTCTGTATATGGCTTTCTTAGGGGCAACAACCTATCACTACCTCACACATCACTCCCTTCCTGGGACTTCCACAGATCCCCACTTTAACATGAACTGACTCCACACAAAGATACTTCCAAAATCCGAAATTATTTCTTAATTTAGGCTGCAACTACGTCATGAAATGCAAAAAGCTCCTTCCATTTTGGCTTGTCAAAATAAGTGTTAGTCTAGGCTGATATGAGCTATTATTCAGCTCATTATTAAGCAAACATATTGGCAAACCACAAAAAGATCTATAGAATATGATTGTCAATTAAAAACATACTAGACAGTGGTTCAGACAAAGGTCAATGTCAACCGATTTATATGATTAGAGAGGTTTTGGCTTGACATTCACCTAAATTCTGTTTTATTTTTACTAGCTCCTGAGACCTGGTCTGCACCTGCCATAAGCAGACCAGACCTTTAGCACAAACTAATTTGAATCTGAAATTCTTCTGCACAGAAGACTAAGGGACACACTGGCAGCCCTGGCAACAAGTTTAGCAGCAGACAACTAAGAAAAGCCATGCTGGATGATCACACACTTCCAATCTTTTATGATCAGCTATATTTGAGTGATTTAAAAGACACAAAAATAAATAAATAGCATCGACTGTTGCTGTAAGTCGAATATATTTATTCACTCCTCTTTTTGGTATTCTCATCAGTTCGACTGGCACTTCTGTCACCTACTTCCCTTTGGCTGTTTTGATTTGAGTTTCCAGTTGAGTCCAAAGGTGATAGAATATCTTTGCTGACCTCCTCCTGAGTCTCCTCCTGGACTGGTTCTTCATTAGATTCAATACTGTACATGACCTTCTCCCCATTCAGGAGGTGACTATCCTCTTCTACCTGGATCTCCTGGCCTTGCTCCACCTCCTCAAGTTTGCGCATAATAATAGGAAGCTTTCCATCTGCCTCAGTATTCTTCAGCAAAGCTATATCACTTTCTTCATAGTGAGGCAAAGGTTCACCCTCCTCTAGCATTTTTTGAAAGTGTAGGCGTTTGGCCTTTCCACTAGATGACACCTTCTCCAGAATCTGCTTCTCAGCCAGACGGAGCTGGATGGCCATGCGAGAGTGCAGAGATAGATGAGGTTTTTCCAGCATGGAAAGGTCCTCCTGGAAGAAGGAAGTGATCAGGCCAGGGCCAAAAGAGGGAATTGTGTTCTAGAATTTAGAATCAGTAAGAACAATTTGTCTTTTGAAAAACGGTATTAACAGTTTTGTGTTTAGATAGCCGTAGACTTTATAGTTCCTTTAAAGGTCACTGCCCCCATCAAATTGATCTTTAATTAGGAAACAATAAAAATAAGCTCTACTCTCGTCAACTGACCTCTGAGGTGGTCTTGTAGGTTTTGAGGAGCAGAGCAGCTCGGGTCTCCAAGAAAGTCCATAACTTTATCTCATTCTCCCAGCTGACAGGAAACTCACTGTTACCCAGGGTGAAGATCTTATTAATGGCATGATCTCCAAGCAAGTAGTCTTTTAGTTCCTCTGAAATAAAACAAAGTGTTATAATTTCAGCAGAACACAATGCCCAAATTACATGTACTTTATATGTGCATTATGTATGCAGGATGGCTTGGTTTTCATTTTGGTTCCTATGTAAGCAGGTTAGAGCAACCACTGCAGAGTTTAACTGCCTCAGCTATCTTTTCTTGTGTTTTCAGTATTTGAAATTTGAATACACACTGGACAGTGCTTAAATTTCTTTTTTGAGCCTTTAATAGTTATGATATTAGTTTAAATTATTAAAGTCAAATTTATTTAGAATTTATTTAGAATTCATGAGTGATGTGTATATCAGATTCCAGAACAATTTTAATTTCAATACATGTTAATGAATTGCAGTTAATAACCTTCTCATTCAATGCTGTAGTGGGCATCAAGTGTGAAACTATTCCTTCATTGAGATCAGTTTTTTGTATATTATGCCATCACGTCACGTCTGTTATCGCTCACGCACAGGCACTGCGGCAATTGTAGAGATTAACATTAACAGCAAAAAAAGGGAATAATATATTAAGCTGGGTCATGAAGATGTGTTCTGTGACAGAGGAGGATGTGGTATGTGGCCTTTTTTGCATACATACCAATGAATATTGTAAACCCCTAGTGAATTTATCCCGCCACACATCTGGTGGCCTGCCTTGATCAATTAGGCAGCTTAAAAATGGACAGATCTTGTTATTCCCCTTCTCCTCTACTTCCACCTCCTGTCTCTTGCCCTTCTGCAGAGTCTTACTAGTCTTACCCTCTGTCATGCAGAAGACTCTGAGGAAGGCCAGAAGCTGGGCTGATATAGGGGGCTCACTGCAGTGTAGAGCAAAGACACAAGACCTAAACACAAGAGGATAATACACATTAGTAAGCACAACAGCAATTAACAATACACATTTTAGAATATGGCCAAGAGGGAATGTGGGAAATGTAAGATATTTGAACCTTGTTTCCTGTGTGCTTGGTATAATACTTCATTACAATGTACAATTAAGTCAAGTGTAAAAATAAATAATTTGACAGTTACTGATGTGAAAAAAGAATGTAGGGGGCTAGGTGACGCGCTCCCTGTATTTTCAAATCTTTTTCAGGCAGAGAACACAATTACTGGTTGTAGCACCTCAGCCACACTCTCAACACTCATCACGACCTCTTCATATCAATTCTGGAGGACGAGCAGCTCCTCAGCAAAAAAACAAAAATTGGCCACTGTCAACAGGATTACACGTAAGTAAATGGAAGGATAGGGTCAAAAAAAGGCTTAGTTTGCTTGATAAGATGTAAAGAAGATAAAACATAGAAAAAATTAAACCAAATACACAATTTGAGATTTTCCTTAGCAGTATATTGTTTCTTCAACCAATGTACAGTGATCCCTCGCTATTACACGGTTCACCTTTCGCGGCTTCGCTGTTTCACGGATTTTTTTAGTGCGGTTTGTTATGCTTTTTTTTTTTTTACAGTATATGCACACGAGTTGTGCTCTGTGTGGAAAAGGCTGTGCTCGGGACGGAGACGCTGGCCCTTTAAAGGGCGGAGCTTAGACCCGACCGTCTCGCACGCAAGCAGAGGAGTCAGGAAGGAGAGAAATAGGAGAAAGTTTGTTTGTTGTGTTTAAAGTCATTAAATCGACATACTACAGCAACTGAGTCTTTTTTTGATCAATTACCAATTCGCTATCTTTTACTCTGTGTCCTGATTGGCTAAGGGACAATAGGCCAATGTCAATCTCTCTCCTCCGTGCCTCGTCTCTGTCCAGTACAGAATGCGTTCGGCTTGGCAAATTTACATGTTTGCATATTGTCTCCACGACAAAACCCACAAT
>JAFBJQ010003496.1:31561-77502 GCA_016785345.1 Trinectes maculatus
GCTTTGTGTTCACAACAAGCAGATTAAGCGAACCATACCACTGATTTTTAGCAAACCGTACTCAGACCACCTCTTGAGGTGGTCTGAGTACGGTTCGCTAAAAATCAGTGGTACGGTTCGCTTAATCTGTTTGTTGTGAACACAAAGCGCACCGGGTTCGCTTCGCCTTTTTGCATTGTATTGTAACCTTCTTCGCTTGCCGTAGATAGGTCACGTGACTGCAGCCGGGAAAACTCAACGAGAGAGAGCCAACAACAAGGAACTGTCTTCTTTGTAGTCTCCTCAATCTCTTTTTGTGTTCATATGTAATCTGAATAACTTTACTTTCCCTTTTTTTTGGCTAATTTAATCAGAAAACACAGGATAGCAAATACAGCAGCAGCAGCCATTTTGTTCCAAGTGAAAACAACCCAGAATGCACTCCAGTGAAGAGATGGTCTGATAGCTCTAGGACCTAGTGTGAACAGAAAGAGGACTGAGGCCCCATCAAAGCTGAACCAAACCAGAAAGAGAACCTGGTCCTCTTTGAAAGGCACTTGCAATGTGAACACAACAGAACTGAGTTCTTTTTGTGTGGGTTCCCTTTTTGGTCCACTTTTAGAGGACTGAGTTCGGTTCACTTAAAAGGGACCAAGTGTGAAAACACCCTAAAAGGCTTCTGATTAAAAAATGGCAAGCAGCAAATACTGCATAAACTGTAGCTTCTAATGTCTAAATGACTAATGATAAAATGATGATGCTTCTTGGTGATGAAAGTGTCTGAGCTGATGGGAAGTTGATAATTGGTGGCTAAGGAAGATAAGAAAGCTGCCACAATATTTATATTATGTTTCAATTATACCAAAGTGGAGCCTAATTGGTTCAAATAACTACTGTTGGAAGACAAATGTCCACCACAATTATATGCTATGCATGTTGAGTTGGCCATGACCCTGGAGCTCTCCTTCACACATACCAAAGACTAGAGTAAACGTCACCTAGTCTAGTTTGCAGATTCAGTCACTCATGAAAGCAGACAGCTTTAGTAGATAAGAAGATAAATGTTTGTCCTTTTCAAATTGAGGGATATAAAGGGGGATATAAAGAAGGGTTTGAACGTACGCTGGGATGCCGGCTCGTGCCAACACTTCAGCTTTCATGGCGTACAGGCGTTCACTCTTACTGACACCTAGCTTGATCTTTACTCGATCGTGGGCATTGTCCTGATAGAAGAAACCATTGTGGATGACAAACTCTGCATTGGATCTTGTACCGTAGAAGATGTATATCTATGAGAGGAAAATGAAAATGGTAAACACACAAACAATCGCTCTACCCAATGTAAGGTTAAGTTGTGAAAGTTTGGACTGACACAACTTCTCAGCACATTAAAGCCTAGCTGTATTAACTAGCTGTCTGAATAGGTTATTAAAGGCAACAACTGTCTGAATTACTTTAATACTGCTGCCTAAATTTGTTCATTATGAGACAAGACCTTAGGTTTCTTGTTGTAGGAACATCCTCTCCATATACTTTCTAAGTGGAGAATGAAGCAGTTTACATAACAAATTTGGAATACATATCACAAATACTGTTCCTAAAACAAATGTGGACAGAAAGTAATAAAGCATTTTACGTAATCGAAAGCAGGGTTGGGTATTGAAACTCGGTACAAGTATGGAACCGGGGCGAATATCAACGGTAGTAACTGAAACACAACGCGAATTTCAGTGCCTCATTTCGGCACCACAAAATATGCAGCTATTTAATTGCGACCTCTGGTGTTCACTGTTAACAGCGGCAGTGTACACAGCCAGCAGGCAACACATAGGCTACGTCCACACTAGCTCGCATCATGGTATCAGAATTAAAACGATCCACAGGCAAAACCTTCCTTCTCGACACAGAAATGGTAAACCGCCTGTGACACTGGTCACATGTGACCGTTTATGCATACGGAGCTTGTGCAAGCCGGTATAAACAGTTGACATGACCGATAACATGTGATACGACCCCAGTGAATCAGGGAGGCTGATTGTCAACAAGGTCCAATCATGACAACAACTTGAGCTGCTATGTCAGCATATCCAAAGGTTTCCGTTTCCAACCATCCAGACACAGACGCATCACAATCATTTTCAAATTAATTCAAATTGTTCCACCTTGGGAACGTGAAATCTGCGGATTAATGTGGATGAACAGTGCCTCTGCAACCGAATTGTTTCGGTTTAATTTGAAAACGCAATCGTGTACACAAACAGTACACATGCATGCTAATTCCTCAGCTACAGTGAAATGTGATGCTATTCCTGACAAAGGAAGGTTATAGGTTTCAAGTAGCACACAGATGCTGTCTCACAGATTTTTGTCAGGCTGACTGGCTAGGTAAAAGTCGTAATTGATGTGCAAATGTTGTACAGAATAAGACAGCACGGCACAACAGATCAACCGCATAAGTGCGTTATACTTAAACCGTCTCTCGTTATAGGCCTAGTATGAAATGTTGCAGTTTAGCTGGTAGCAAAAAAAGTTACCACATGCGTAACAATAGTAGCCTAAATGCGGAGAATGTTACATAAAAACTCCTCTGTGTGTGTGTTTTTTTAAAGTACTGATTTAAATACCGCTTAGGAACCAGCACCGTTTTGAAAGTATTGATTTGGCACCAGAACCAAATTAAACCCTTTCGATACCCAACCCTAATTAAAAGTCAGTTTATTGATTGAGAGAATAGTGAGTCCTCAAGTCTAAACATCCCTGCTGTTATGCGTCCTCTCTCTTTCTCCCTCTCCAATGTTACTTAGCTGCTGACATCTAAGGCACTGAATCAGGAATCGAGAAGTTTTACTGTCATATCCTCCTGGGACCTGGCCCAGTGACTTTTGTTCTCTGTAGCGGACATCACGTTTTTATGCACATGTTTAACATCTTTCAAGAAACTCAATTAACCCCTGCTGTAATCTAAAGAGGACTTCCTGGGCTTTCTGAAGATATGTCATGTGACCGGCTGGCATGAAGTTTAAAATGAATAAATAAATTATTAACTATTAATAAATAATTTTTTAAAAGTCTAAATTTTGAGATGTTTCTTTGACCCCAAGGAGGTTGGAAATTAGGAAAAAAGAAAATTGATGACACTTCCCAAGAGGAAGTAGAAACATGCTGGTTACATTAGGCAATGTAATTCTTACTTTGCAGGCTCCCTCACACAACAAAAATAGAGAAGTTTTACTAAAATAAAGTAATGAATTTAACTCAAACTAAAGTTAACAATTAAACTGAACTCTAAAACTAAGGTGAAGGAATAAGAGAGAAGAGAATGTAAATACAGAGTAATAGGGATACAATAAAGACTGCAGTACAAGCGGTAGTAACCTGATCATTCTTCTTGTAGTCCTTGAGTGTTACACATTCACAACGATCGTCCTCGAGGTTGTAACCGGTAGTGATCTGCAGATTAACAATCACCTTATCAATATTAAATGCACAAGAATTCAGGATTCCTGAAGCTTTGTATGACGTATGTGCCAACAGTCAAAAACCGCCATAATAATCTATGTCACGTGTGTGTGTAGATGCGTATGTATGTGTGAGTGAGTGAGTGAGTGAGTGAGTGAGTGAGTGAGTGAGTGAGTGAGTGAGTGAGTGACTGACTGACTGACTGACTGACTGACTGACTGACTGAGGAGTGAGTGAGGGACTTTACCAGTCCATTAGTGTGGTTACACATGTCCCAGATTGGAATGAGGGCCAGAGTGACCCGGCTGCCGTCCTCTGTAGGGATTTGGTTCTGACGGGTCATCACTGTGGACACTGCCCACCTGTCACATACATACATCAACATTATGTAATCAACGGGAGAGGGTAGTTTTATCATATTAACTGTGGTATTACCACACAGAGAGAAATGTGTGTGGAAATGGGTAGATGGCAAAACTGTAGTGTCTAGAGCTTTGCATAGGTTTTCAAGATTAGAAAAGCACTAAATAATACAGACCATTTACCACATTTATGATACATGTATGATACACATGAGAACATAAATCTTTTAGATATAACATTGGTTTTTAAAGGCCATTGAAATGTTTAATTGGTGTCTCCTGTATATGAGACTTGAACAGCACACAAACACAAATGGACCTCACCCAACTCAAAACATATACTTACCTGTAGTCATCAAAAGTGAAGCTGTCCTTCAGAGGCAGTTTGCTGGCTGCAGGATGAGTCTGGTAATGGCGGGTAGAAGATGGATGGCAAGGAAAGGAAGAAAAGGGAAAAAAACAACACAAATCATTGTGAGGAGTTTCATTATGCAGGTTTGCTTGGGTGTGGGGGTAGGGGCTGCCTGACAGGGACACCGAACATGAAGGACTGGGAGTTGGATGGGCTACCACTGGGGCACACATGCATGTACATATGTATGCATGTGGACGTCTGTGTGTGTGTGTAGGGGGTCATCTGTTGCAGTGCGACACTTGCTCACCTCAATACATCACTGTCAACTTAATTTGTTGTGGCGAGCAGCCGTCATAAATCTGCTTCATCAATTTGGGCCTAAAATAGGTTGTGTGTCTGTGAGTGAGGTGGAGATAGTGTGTCCGCTAATAGCAATGCCACCTACCACAGCCATTTAAAAGGTGTTCTGAATGAGAGAGACAGAAGCCTCAAGTTAAGAGACCCCACATTTTGCCACCATTGCACGTTAGAGTTAGATATGTAACATGTAACATGTTAGCACTGTGTGCAGCACTGTGAGAAACAACTGAAAAAGATTGACCACACAATAAAAGCTAGGACGCAGGTTACATCCACAATAAAAACAAATTTTAAATGACCTGAAGGTACATTACCAAACATCCAGTTATTGAAAAATGCTGCTGCATAGATTCAGAGGTGGGAAATTGTTGTGGTGTAGTGATGTGTCGTTCATGAACGTTTCGTTCATATGAACGAATCTTTCACATGACTCGGAAAGAACGAGTCATCTCGGTGACTGATTCGTTCATTTTCATGCAGTAAGTTCCCCGGCCACACGGCGAACTTACTGCATGAAGTAAGTAAAAAAAGAACAGGAAACAGAACTGATTCGTTCACGACTCAAAACAGTGAGTCTTTGAGATTCGTTCATTTGTCACGTGACAGCAGCTCAGACTATGCGCAGAGCAGTACACCCAGAGATTCGTTCACTGAGTCGTTCACTCGAGTCTTTCTCGTTCATTTGTCACGTGACAGCCAGCGCTGACTGTGTCGGAGCAGGAAATACGGAGCTTCGTTCACTCAAGTCGTTCTTTCGTTCATTTGTTGCGACCAGTACACACAGCGTTTTGTTCATACAGATCGGTCGCTCGTTAATTTGTCACATGACATCCGACATACAGAATTCATTCATGAAATAATGAATAAGTGGTCTTCGGTTCTTGTACATGTGTACACTGTTAAAGTGTATATAATGCAGTGCGTTTATAAGTGTGTCGATAAATAAATACTTGATCATATAAACGTGTTGATTTTGTGTTATAATCTGCCACAAAAATAATAATAAAATAAAATCACATAACAACATTAATATGTCACGTTTGGGACAGTAACATTTTCGGGAAGTTGGGACTTAAAAGTCGTCATGAAATCATGGTCTAATTAAGTTACTGAGTTTTTCATTCACTCGTCCTGTAGCAGCTGCAGCAGAGATGCAGGAAACAGAAAACAGGACTGATTCGTTCACGACTCAAAACAGTGAGTCTTTGAGATTCGTTCATTTGTCACGTGACAGCCAGCTCAGGCTGTGTGCTGAGCAGTATACCCAGAGATTCGTTCACTGAGTCGTTCACTGAGTCGTTCTCGTTCATTTGTCACGTGACAGCAGCTCAGCCTGTGCGCAAAGCAGTACACCCAGAGATTCGTTCACTGAGTCGTTCACTCGAGTTGTTCTCGTTCATTTGTCACGTGACAGCCAGCGCTGACTGAGTCGGAGCAGGAAATACGGAGCTTCGTTCACTCAAGTCGTTCTTTCGTTCATTTGTTGCGACCAGTACACACAGCGTTTTGTTCATACAGATCGGTCGCTCGTTAATTTGTCACATGACATCCGACATACAGAATTCATTCATGAAATAATGAATAAGTGGTCTTCGGTTCTTGTACATGTGTACACTGTTACAGTGTATATAATGCAGTGCGTTTATAAGTGTGTCGATAAATAAATACTTAATCATATAAACGTGTTGATTTTGTGTTATAATCTGCCACAAAAATAATAATAAAATAAAATCACATAACAACATTAATATGTCACGTTTGGGACAGTAACATTTTCGGGAAGTTGGGACTTAAAAGTCGTCATGAAATCATGGTCTAATTAAGTTACTGAGTTTTTCATTCACTCGTCCTGTAGCAGCTGCAGCAGAGATGCAGGAAACAGAAAACAGGACTGATTCGTTCACGACTCAAAACAGTGAGTCTTTGAGATTCGTTCATTTGTCACGTGACAGCCAGCTTAGGCTGTGTGCTGAGCAGTATACCCAGAGATTCGTTCACTGAGTCGTTCACTGAGTCGTTCTCGTTCATTTGTGACGTGACAGCAGCTCAGCCTGTGCGCAAAGCGGTACACCCAGAGATTCGTTCACTGAGTCGTTCACTCGAGTCGTTCTCGTTCATTTGTCACGTGACAGCCAGCGCTGACTGCCTGCTGTTTTGACAACGCCCACTAGAGGGCGCCCTTGTTAAATGAACAAAATGAACGAAAAGACTCAAAAAGATTAGTTCATTTTACCGCTCGAGATTCGAAGGTTCGAAGCTGTAAAAAGACTCGAATTTCCCAACACTATTGTGGTGGTATGACTGCCTGTCTGGAAGTCGGAAACAGCATATAGGCACTTTTGCTTTTTTTAAAACCAATGTGCTGATGCTGCATTGTAATAGCAGCAATGTTGTAGTGTAGGGTCATGGTGCAGGGCCAGTTGTGTTAATGGCAATGTTATACAGTATATTATATTCTAGTGTGATATTATCTGGCCTCATGTAATGCAGTATAATTCAATGTATAGTTATATTATGCAGCAGTGTGATCTGGTATGTATATCTGATATAGTAATATGTGGTAAAATAGTGAATTAAGTGGTGATGCAACTATAGGTTGTCTGTTGGCCAACATTAAATAAAAAATCTGAACTACATCAATGATGCTGCACGAGGGACAACTGGACCACTTTTAACTGGTCTGAGAAAATGTTTTACTCACGACAAGAGCAGAGCAACCCACCAGAAAAGAAAGACTACCAATAAGGAATGTCATCACTGGCACTGGACTTTACCAAGTTCAGAGAGCTATACTGACCAGTCTTAGCTGAGAGAAGAGCTCCAGCAGATGAGACAGGATCGCCATGTGCAAGACAAACCATGTATGCCCTCCAGGAGAATACCTGTCTGCAGCCCCGAAAGAAAGAACCCCTGCACTCATCGATGGCATTTCCTACAATTCCTTTAACACTATGCCTCATGCTGACGTCATCCAGCCCCTCTTCTAAGTGCACACACCTCAGGGTAAAAGAGTGGTCACATCATATTTCACCTCTGGAGGTGAATCGCTGTTCCACGTGTAAAAGTGTGTTACGAAAGCGTGTCTAGCGGTGACACTGATTCATTTCTACAAGTGAGTGTGGAGGATCAGGCATGTCAAGTTAAACAAAGTGACCAGCCTTCTCGCCTTTGTGTCCCCACCACCTCCCTCATGCACGTACACACTCGCACACATACAATTAGCTTTGCTCTGTTTGCCTCTGTCCTGTCAGAAGAGGTGGAGAACTTGTAGGGTCATTGAGGTAGACATTTCAGATTACCAGTGCGACCTTCTGATTCCCACACATCACCCACAGGGTCCTGTATTGTGTATTAGACATTGGATAGCTATTTAATGTTAAAGTTATACAGTGTTCATGAGCCAGGTTCTGCCTAAATCAGAGCAACAAAACAATCCCCCCCTTTATCAGCAACATAAAATGAATGATCTCTGCAATTTTATGGTCTGGCACAAAAAAACTCATTCAGTTAACTGCAGTGCAATGATGCATCTTTCTTCTTACTCTCACTGTCTCATTGCAGATCTGTCTCCAGCACTGTTGTAGCTGTTCTTCTCTTTCTCAAGCACATGTCTGTCATAGTTGGACAGACCATCTGCAGCACTAACCCTACAACAAGAAAGACACAAGACTGTACTGTTTAGGTTTGAGAGACTTGTTGCAAGAACACCGGAGGGGGGAT
Source organism: Trinectes maculatus (assembly GCA_016785345.1). Taxonomy (NCBI): domain Eukaryota; kingdom Metazoa; phylum Chordata; class Actinopteri; order Pleuronectiformes; family Achiridae; genus Trinectes; species Trinectes maculatus. The sequence goes on from JAFBJQ010003496.1 coordinate 39,797, forward strand.
TCTCTGACTCTGATGGCTGTCTTTGCTTGTTTGAGCCAGAGTATACTGCTGAAGAGCTCCAACAAAATAAAGAGTGGGTGAGAAGAGAGGGGGGAACAAGCAGAGACCTGAGAGGGACATTCCTTGTTAAGTGAGACATGTGGTTGCCAGACTCTCAGCAAAGGGGTTGGACGCACAAATCAAAACACTATACAACAACTGTTTCTGGCAGAGAGGGATAAAATGCCCATTTTACATAAACCCATACCAAAATAATCAAGGGAATGAATAATTTCTGAAGCCAGTGCAGGTTAATCACATACCCAACACACTTAAAAGAGAGAGAACGGTGATATACGGGAAGTAAGTGGCAGAGAGACAGACACAGACAGAGAGAGAGAGCGACAGAGATGTTTTTGAGGAAGGTCAATTCAATTCAAAGCCAATGTGACAAGCTAATTTTCCAGCCCGGTCATCTGAGGAGGAGGAGGGACACAGGGACAGAGTGAGGGGCATTACAAGGAGGAAGGTGTGTGTGTATGTGAAAGATGTATCAAAGATGAGAGGAGAGGACACATGCACACACCCCCATAAGCACACAGACACCCCTTCATACAATCTCCATCTAATAGACAAAGTCAAACTCAGAACATCATTATTAAATATGACACTATATCAAATGACACAGTCCAACACACTTTGCAATGTCCCAGTGTTGACTTGCTTCAGCTAATGATTCATGCCATTAACACTAAATCTGTCCAGAATTTCTCAATGACCTGATTAAAGTTGCACGATATGATCCTGCATGGTTTCAGCATGATTTTGTTTTTGTCTCAAATCGTAGGCATCTCCTCCTGATGCACTAGCTGCTTGCCCCCCGAATACATAGTGAAAAAGCCCAGTCTCAGGACACAACACGGGTCATAAACGTCCACAAAACACTAGGGGCACAAGTGGTGCCAATCACCGACAATCTTGTGGCACGTGCACTAACCAACAAGATGGCTGTGCACCAAAACAAAAACGAACCACCTTCCAGCCAATCCCAGACAAGATGGCTTGTCGTGACTGGCACGTGCAATAACCCCCACCCCCAACCATCTTGTTGGTGATTGGCTGGAACGTGGTTTATTATTGTTTTGGTGCAGAGCCTGTGTTGTGCCCCGAGTTTTTTTTTGGGACGTTTACGACCTCTGTGTTGTCTCGCGAGACTAGGTGGATCAGGGAGAGATGCCTACGATTTGAGATAAAAATGAAATTGCGCTGAAACCATGCAGGATCACATAGTGCACCTTTAAGGATTTTGTCTAAAAATATCAGACAACGGCAGAAAATGGTTGTTCTAACCAAAAGCTGAGCAAGTGACAATCATTAGTGTACCATTTCCCACCATAAGGTGGTTACAGTTGAACGCTTTTAACATGTTTGTTTTTCTTGAAGTACTATGTCAGTGTCTGAGAGGAAGCTCTCATTGTGACTGTCACGTCCATTTTTCTGTCTTAAGTAGAGGTGCGCGATTTATATCGTTTTACGATAACATTGTCGATGTTGTTTTGACGATGTGCAATTTTGCATTATCGAGTATTTATACTATCATGTAAAGAAAACAAACGAACAACGCATAGACGGTAAAGGAGAGGTGCATAAACATGACAACACATGAATCATATATAGTCTTCATCTCCTCTCGCATGGAGGAAACATGCAGGAATCTACGCTCTCAGCAATGAGTGGTGAGACGTGGGTATACCCCACTCACCTCAAAATTACGTTATCTGCAACAAAACTATTGCTGTGCAAAGCAGCTCGACGACTTAACAGTGCCTTTATTAACTCCTGCTTGTACAGTGTTTCCCCTTGAAAACGTTGTAGCAGTAGTGCTCTGGGTCAGTGTGACAAATGTGGAAAAATAATCAATCAAAACTATTAACCGACATTTTTTTTGCAGCGGCACAGAGACACCAGGGGTGCGTAGCTGCAGAATGCATATAGGGGAAACACTGTTGTCTGCTGCACAGTTTACCTCAGAGCAGAGAACCTAAAAGTTTACCCGTTGAATGTCTCTACATTGGAGTTTCATTGGGAGTCTCTTGAATGCTTAATGGCCAGTTCACACTGCACGATTTTGGGCCGACGCAGATGATCGTAGCCTAATCAACAAATGCAGCAGGAAATGACCGGGTAAAAAAAAGACACTGCGTGGAAAGAAACTGCAGGTGAGCAAGCTAGCACCTAGCACACACACACAGACGGAAATAGTGCCCAGTTTGATGCACATAATGCAGTAACAACAAGGTCTGCGTTCTTCATTCTTGTTTGTTATGTTTGTCTCTGGCGGCGCAGATGGATGACGGTGCAAGCAATTCAGTAGTGAGCAATGTGCACACATTGTACACATGGTCGTACCGAAGTTTAGCAGAGCCACATTGCATAGTTTAAAGAAAATAAACAGGAGCTGTTAGTCTGAAACGTTGTGTTCATCCGTAGACGTCCTGTAAGCAAGAAGTTTTAAAAGCAGTTTTTGTAAAAAAAAAACAAAAAAAACAACAACAAATAAAAAATCAAATAAAATTTAAAAATAATCAAAGTATTTTCTTTTGCCCATATACTGTTTTAGCCCCTTAGTCTTAAGTCTTGTTTACACTGCAAATAATCTGGGACTTGCCAAGATTTCATCTTATTTTTTGACCTCACAGATAATTTGCCTTGTTTTAAAAGCTATTTACTTATTTTTAGTCCTTCATTTGATTGAAAAATCTTAAATTGGACATGATCATCTAATTTCAAGATTTCTTTTCAAGTCAAATTTACTTGTGGCATGGACAGATAATTTGACTTGATAGGAAATCTTAGATGGTGTCCCATAATGCATACTATAATACATACTAGAAAGTAAGGAGTTGTAGAAAGTATGAAGTACAGAAGTCTCTGTAACAAACTGGTCATCCAGCAGTCGTTGGCAGTCGTCGAACGCAGACCATGTGTCACTTCATGCTTGTCAGAGAAAATGAGGATGGACAGAATGGCAGCTGTAAAACTAAACTAAATCTAAAGCACAGAACCTACTCCTCTTGCTTTGTGATGTTAAACCATTAAAAACACAACAGCCCCACCTAGTGGAGTTGCACCTAAACTGCACTGTACAGCCACCAAAAAAAAACAATTACCAATAGTTATCTTAAGTTACTCGTGATTTCTAAAATAATTATTTATATGTGGCACTTATATGTAGTATGGTGAAGTTGGCTTTAGCACCCAGTAATAGGTGATAATAGCTGGATGGCATTTTGTGCAATTAGATGAGTCAAATACAGACTCCAGAGATTTACAGGCAGAAGATATACAGTAGATATTGCGGCTTTATCTCCTGCCTGTTTATTATGTTTATCAGTGATACACAGCAGCTGACAGAAGAGAAGAGAACTTCAGAGAGGTTGACTGTGGTTAATTCTGATTTATTGTCACCCACGTCACATTATCAGGGGACATTAGCATATTTTCAGATTACTATCACACTACCGGTTATCTGGGCCTGTTAACCATTATTTCATCACATACTATAATCATTTGTATCTTTTCCATTCTGGAGTAAAAAAATACATTTTCAAAGTTAAAACTGCTTGTAATTGCTTTTCCACACCAACAGTCGTTTATTCCAACTTCATTCATGCTCTGACTTCAAGCTACCTTTGCCTTCTGTAAACCCTTCCCAGCCTTGACAACCTGACACAGATCTTTGACCTCATTATTCAGTCAGAAGGGAGCAACCACACAGTGCAGTCCTCTATAAAAACTCACACTCACACAACCACTGTTTGCAACCATCGTAACCTTCAGAAATTCTATAACCCCCTAGTATAGTGGGATGTCAGTGCAGAACCTGCCTCATCTGTGCTCCACTGCTGGTAGCCATCAACAGCTACAATGGCTTCCTCTGCAGTCTTGGATGGTGGCACCACGCTAAAGATGACTCCTGCACTGCCAGAATCACACTAGAGTGTAACTGTAGAGAGGACCCACACCTTTACTAGTTTCCCCTCTGGCATGGTGGTTCCTACATTTGATGCATTCTAACACTGTACATTATGACGTGTTTGCTCCCCATTGGCACTGTAGTCCCCCAATACATGATTTTGTCTTTAAAATGTGGAACAAATGTGGGGGGCAACAAACCAGACAACAAAACAATAGACCTTTTGTATGCAAATGCTACAGATGCATACGCTGCCAGTGCCCTTCCCCCCCTCGGCATGTCTGATCACAACCTGGTCCTGCTGACTCCCAAGTATGTTCCTCTAGTTAACAGGCTTCCTGTGGCCACCCGCTCAGTAAGGAGGAGTTCACAGCAGGCTGACACGGCTCTGCAGGACTGCATTGGGTCTACAGACCGGGACGTGCTCTGCAAGCCACATGGGATCAACCCCATGACAGACTGCATCACAGAATACATCAGATTCTCTGAAAACATGGTTCTCTCTGCCCGGACTGTCAAATGCTACCCCAACAACAAACCTTGGATCACCAAGGAGCTGAAGACCCTTCTCAACAAAAAGAAGGAGGCCTTCAGACGTAGGGAACAGGAGGAGCTGAGGAAAGTACACCATGACCTGAAGGAGATGCTGAGGCGGGGCAAAGACACCTACAGAAGGAAGGTGGAGTCCAAACTCCAGCAGAACAACAAAATGGAGGTGTTGTCCGGAATGAAGACTATCACTGGATTCAATGTGAAGGAGAAACAGATAGAGGGCATCGTCAAGAGGGCAAACCAGCTGAATCTTTTCTTCAATAGGTTCAGCTCATTGTCTTCAACGCAGCCCTCTGCTGCCTCCTCCACACATCCCACCTCCCTCCTTCCCCCTCTGCCCCTGCCCCTTCTCTGCCCCCCCAGGAGAGCTGCTTGGAAACTTCCTCACCTCATGAGTGTGCTACCCCTCTCCCCTCCACCACCCAGGTCAGAAGACAGCAAGAGAAACTACAGCAGAACAAGGCTTCAGGCCCGGATGACCTCAGCCCCAGGCTTCTGAGGGCCGGTGCCACACAGCTGGCTGCGATCCTGCAGCACCTCGTCAACCTGAGCCTCCAACAGGGGACGGTCCCAGTGTTGTGGAAGACATCATGCCTGGTTCCTGTCCCCAAGAAGCCCTCCTCATCATCATGTCGACCCGAGGACTACCGCCCGGTGGCCCTGATGTCCCACGTGATGAAGGTGCTGGAGCGACTAGTCTTGGCTCATCTCAGACCGCAGGTGAAGTCCTCACTGGACCAGCTCCAATTCGCTTATCAGCGCAACGTGGGGGTGGATGACGCCATCATCTATCTGCTGCAATGAGCCTAGTCACACCTGGATGGTGCTGGAGGCAATGTGAGAATCACTTTCTTTGACTTCTCCAGTGCATTCAACACCATCCAGCCACTATTGCTGGGGGAGAAGCTGCGGGTGATGGGGGTGGACATGTTCACCAGCTCCTGGATCACTGACTACCTGACACGTAGACCACAGTATGTATGACTGAGCTGTGGTTTGTCTGATGTGGTGGTCAGTGATGTAGGAGCCCCACGGGGAACTGTGCTGTCCCCCTTCCTGTTCACCTTATGCACCTCTGACTTTCAATATGACTCCGTGTCATGCCACCTGCAGAAGTTCTCTGACGACTCTGCAGTGGTTGGGTGTATAAGGAATGGACAGGAGGAGGAGTTCAGGGCAGTGGTGGCTGACTTTGTGGAGAGGGCTGGTGAAAACCACCTGCTTCTGAATGTGGCCAAGACCAAGAAGATGGTGGTTGACTTTAGGAGGAAGAGGACAGCTCCACAACCGCTGAGGGTGTCCAGTAAGGAGACTAAGACGGTGGAGGAATACAGATTCCTCAATGTTACTATGAACAACAGGCTGGACTGGAAGTCTAACACCGCCGCTGTGTACAGGAAGGGGATGAGCAGGCTCTTTTTCCTGTGAAGGCTTCGATCCTTCAATGTATGCAGCGAGATGTTGGAGTTGTTTTACCAGTCTGTTGTGGCCAGCACACTGTTCTTTGCAGTGGTGTGCCTGGGGAAACTGCGTGGCAGCCGGTGGAACCAACAAACTCAACAAACTGATTAAGAAGGCCGGCTCCATTATTGGCTGCAAGCAGGACACCGTGGAAACAGTGGTGGAGAGCTGCACTGTCATAAGGACAGATTCAGGAAATCATTCCTGCCATCAGCCATCAGGCTCTATTAGAAGTCACACCCACTACTGCACAGTAGTGGATGTACTGGTCTCTGCATGAGATTAACATCAGTTAGACTACAATAGATCTTGTTACTTACGGCATGGCACATTACCTCATCCGTTGTTTTGCACTAGTACAATTACTGTTACTATTTATAATCACTGTCACCCCCTTCCACCATTATCCTGTTATTACTCGCTCTTGTTTCTGTGATTGTACTTAAATTCTGTTCTTTTTAAACATTCTGTATTTTTTGTATTATTGTACAGCGGTGACAAAAGAAAATCAATCAATCAATCAATCAATCAATCAATCAATCAATCAATCAATCAATCAATCAATCATCTATCTATCTATCTATCTATCTATCTATCTATCTATCTATCTATCTATCTATCTCTATCTATCTATCTATCTATCTATCTATCTATCTAAATTCCTGAGAGCTCATATCTATCTAAATTCCTGAGAGCTCAGTTTGTATCTTAAATCAGTTGAAATATATACTGTGGGTCAGCTGAAGGTGTATTTAGTGATTACAGAGGATTTGTTTATCCCTCCTCTTTCTGTCACTGTCCTTTGCGTCAGGGTCCCTGGGGACCAGTGTCTTTAAATCAACCATAAAATACTCTCAAAACAATTATTTATGATCTAATTTGTTTCCTATCTCTTGGTTACCTTGTTGGGCTTCCTTATCCATAAGAGATTGGGTTTAATATTTTTTTGGTGGGGCAGCTTATCCCTCATTTTTAATTAAAAAAACATTAAAATATGGTAAAATGAACCTCAAGAGAATTATATAAATACAGGGGGTCCTCGAGTTACGTCGGTCGCGAATTACGTTGTTTTCGTACTTACGACACATCTCCCGTGAACGCCCTTGTTTGGGATTAAGCGGTTTGCCCCGTAAATACGTACAGACTTCACACGAGAACGAGTTGCTGAGCGCTCTCTCTGTCTCTCAGCGCTGCAGAGAGACAGAGACGTGCTGCAGAACCTGCCGGCCGGCCGGGGGGGGGTTCCAGATTTTCATGCTATATTTACCTAGTTTACTGGGCATTCTACACGGAAAGGGACAAAATGTCCATCTTCCGTCACGTTTGAAGTTGACAGAAGCTGAGTTGAACATTACTGAAAAGTAACTGCACCCACCACTCCCAGACATCTCTTGGTAGCAGCAAGCTTGTCAGATTTCGCTTTAGTATCTCTGTTGTCAAATCTGAGGACTCATGATATTCAAAAGTTCTGAAGTGACATTGTTACCCGTAAAATATTTCTGCTTGTTGATGTGTCCCAGAGACTGGGATCACTGGAGGAGCGGGAACAGCTTCAGTAGCAGTGACCTCCTAATCAGACTCATCAGATGTGTCTGTGTCTTCTGGTTCATACTCTACATTGTCTTCCTCATGAGAAACCTGAATTGGTCTTATGCATGTCTGACATGTCTGGATATGTCTGTCTTTGTCTGGCTGGCTGTCAGTGGGCTGGTGGCTGACAGTGTTAGGGAGCTGACAGTGAGTTTATGATGTCAGTTTTGGCACTAATTATTGTTTTATATTCTTAAAACTGGGTCAAAAAGGACCCTAACACCACAAATTTAGTGAAATCATTCTTTTGTTTCATTATGTTAAAAAAGCCTTGAGGCAATGAATAAATTTTTGTGGTACTTGTGGTACTAAGCATTTAAAGACTAAAACGGGTACCTGGGGACCCTAACACAAGAGGAGGGTTGACCTACACTCTGAGGACCAAACACTGAAACTGACCATTGCTTTGACACCTCACCTTGCCACAGAAGTCAAGGAAGGTGAATAATGTAATGTTTACATGCCGCCCAAGATTACAGAGAAAACATGATGTGTCTTGAACAAAGAGTAAAAATGTAATACTTCTGGCAGCAGCATAGACCTATGGGAAGGTCTTTTGTTTCCATGCTCAGTAAAGATATCAGTCACTGAAGACAATGTTAGCACAGAATTGAAGGGGGAAAGGGGAATTTTATAGCTCTATCAGGCAAAGTACTAACATGTGTTTGATGGACCATCGAAGGGACAGTCATTTAATACAAAAATTAAATAAAAAATTATCAATATTTGAAAACATTTTTCTTTCTCTTAATTTGTTCTTTAATTTTCTTGCGATTGCACATTTGAATTCTACCATGCCCCTTAATTTTAATCTTGTATTGTCTGAATCAAGAAATCAACTTGTAACTACAACCATCTGCAACCACTACTCTCTAGTACAGTACAGCGTGTGTGTGTTTGTCTGTGTGTGTGCATATGTACTTACTTGCATTAGTTTGTGGAAGTAAGCATACTGGCGTGCCGTGTTTTTGTATTGGCTCAAAACATCGTGCACTGCCTGTGTGCCCAGGAGCAGCTCCACCGCATCCTGCTGGTAGTACAATGGTGAATCATACTCCTGAGGAAGAGTCCGGATGTACGGCAGCCATGCTGTTGACGGGTTAGCTCGCTCACAAAGCAGGTGGAGCGCCAGCGTCACATTGCCCATAGCCTGTAGGATCCGGTCCTGACTGTACAAAGGACCTGAGCCACAGAGTGTTACAGTTAATGGGTAATTTCTATAAACAGATTCTGTATGTGAATATCAAGTCTTCTATAGATCTTAAAATAAGAAGAAAAGTAAGTAATATCTTAAGTGTTATGTTAAGTAATAGTAAAGTGTTATATGTATTACATTTCAATAACAAGTAAAAAAAATACTTTTAACATGAGAAAAAGGAAAACATGCAGAAAAACTAATGGAGCATCACAATTTGCAGCAAAAGAGAAAGAAAGAGGGTGAGAGAGTGGGGGGGGGGGTCGATCTACACTGGTAGATCGGTAGATGTCTCTCAATTCTGGCTCCATTTCCATGTCTAACATTGCTAGTTGGACTGTAAACAGCTATTTAACGATAGACTGAAGAGCTCTTGTTGCTGTGAACACTGTGGTAGAAAAAGATTGCAGCACTATATCTTAAATTTAATCTGAAAAATCTGAATATTTTGAAATGAGAACCTATGTCACAATATTGCTGCAGCAATGGTAACAGTTCTAAGCAATGTTTCCCTGGGGATATTACATCATTGCTTGATTTTGTTACGTGAAATGAAGGCAATTTAACACCTGTTAACAGGAGGCTTTATTAACTTCCATTTCATCTTATTTAAAGTCAGATGAAAAAGAGCATTATATGTACTTTTGTTTTACTTAAAAAGAAGGGTGGACAGACTAAAAAAACATATAAACATATATTTAAAGAATGCATACTTAAAATAAAAGTAGTTTTAAAGTTCTTCTGGTGTTTCTTTCTTTTCTGCTACAATATATTTTTAAAAGAATTCTGAAGTTCTCACCCAGCACAGAGGTCTGGGCCGACTCCACTGTCATCAGCATTTTCCTAGGAATCCACAGAAATAGTTCCTCTGCCTGTCCGGAACACAAACACACACAATAGATACTTGAACTGCTCCCCAACCAACAACATTCAAAGATCAGATGTTTTATATGTAGGTAAAAATAGGAGACATTTTTAACATCCTTAACATTTACTCTCCAACATACAATTAACTTTACACACACATTGTGGGTTTTAGATTGTGGTTCAATCTAAAACCCACAATATATTAGTCTGTGGATGTAAAACTTGTTATCATCAACTTTTCTTTAAAAATATCCTTACAAAAGCAAAAAGAAATTAAGCTGTCACCACCATGTGGGCCCACCTTGATGTCTCTGGTGGCCTGCAGGCCATAGCCCTCTGTTCCAAAGTTGGTCACAGTAAAGCCATCACAGGAAGCTCCATTATCCTCAGCCCAGGACATTAGGTCTGGGAAGTAGTCCTCTCTGCTGCCCTCAAACACCACTGACATACCTAAGCACACAAAAACACACCAATAAAGATCCAGGTTAGCACCCATGGCTTACAACAATAAGGTTTCTGGTTCCGGGTTCTACTGCAGTTGAGGGTCTTTCTCTGTGTAGTCCATATGTGCTCTCTGCCTGGGTGGGTTCTCTAAATCTATTCCATCTCCCTAGCACAGTCCAAAAACATGCAGGTTTGGTTTAAGTTACATAGAGCCGATAGGTGTGAATGTGAAAGTGAATGATTGTCCCTGTATGTTGTCCTGTTACAGGCTCATAATCTATCCATGGTGTAACCTGCTTCTCACCTTAAATCAGAAGTCCAGCTCCCCCCGCGACCTTCCAAACAATAAGCAATAGATATTTAATGGATGAATGGATGGATGTGTGGGAGTGTGCCTATGTGCTTACCCTTCTGTTTCTTGCGGATCTTCTCCACCAAGCCTCTGATCTGGGTGTATTCCTCCCACTCCTTACCAGCAGAAGTTGTTGCACTGCTGCATTCTGAGATAACACAGGGCACCCACCAAACATTAATGCACACTCAGGTAAGAGAGGATATACAGTAAAGTCAATTTTAAACCCAGTCCAATTTTGGTTTGATAAGACAGAGCAGAGCTGAGGAATAAAATTCTGAGCCAGACCAGATTCTCTTATATAAATATATTCACCATTGGCCTTCGTTGGTGAGTTTGCTGAGTGACCATATGATGATCCACTTGTGGCCACTTACTGTATGTTCAGTTCTCTGCATCTCAGAGATGTTAATACCTGTCAGGTCAACGAGTCCACTTTGTGCTGACTGTTAAAGATGTATAGACCAGTGTTTCACACAGCTGCAATAACTATTGCAGCTATGTAAAACACTGGTCTTTAAAACTGACAGCAAAAGAAGACACTCCTTAGTGTTGTCTTTTGCTGTCAGTTTTATCAAAGTTGTCCTCATTGGGTGATGGTTGTCTCTTTGTGCTTTAGTAGCATTATTTAATTTACCAGTCTTGGCACATTGTGCAAAGCTCAAAACACTTCCTTGGTAGCAGTTTATCTCATCTAAAAGGGTGGAAAGACACTAATTCTAGTATAATCATGAGATGTGAAGTCTGCAGGACAGTACAGGGGGTCCTCGAGTTACGTCGGAGATCCGTTCCTGAGAATGTGTCGAAACCGAATTTCGACGTAAGTCGGGCCATACATTCATTGTGCCATTGTGCATACATTGTGCCACCAGATGTCGCTATAACACCACGCTAAAATAAGAGTTTATTATGGTGAATTGCTTTTTTTTGTCCCTCTTGACACACCGTAGGGGTTGAGATCACGAGTGTAATGAGCATTTCCTTTAGATTTCTGTTATCAAACGTGTAGACCCTGTGTTGTGAATAAACCTACGGTATCGCCACTATCCCGAACGCATCTGTGTCCGTGTGCATCTCCTTACCGGCTGCCGCTCCCGCCCACTTTACCCCGCCGGCCGCCGGCCGGCCGGCCGGCCATTTCACATAAGTAAACACAGCTGTGGAGGCGCTGGAGAAAAAAAAAAAGCCGGCAGGCGCGGTGAGAGACAGAGAGCCGGCACCAACGAGTTCCCGTGTGAAGTCTGTACGTATTTACGGGGCAAACCGCTTAAGCCGAAACAAGGAAGTTCACGGGAGATGTGTCGTAACCACGAAAACGACGTAATTTGCGACCGACATAAATCGAGGACCCCCTGTAATTATAAACAGTGGCTCTAGTGTTATTGTGCACATCTCTATTAAGGTAGAAATAAAATGTAATCTACTCTGGCCTTTCTGTTAGTTTTCTATGTGTGTCCATTTGCACTGTTAAGTGTGTGGGATGTTGAGTTGTTGTGGGGCAATCAGTACAAGCAGCAAAACAACACATTTTCCTGGAGCAATGAGACAATTAATTTTACGCAGCAATCCATATGCTCCAAAATCTTAATGATCTCACAGCCCTTTGAAACTCACAATGTATATACATTGGGTGAGTAAGCATGTGTAACATTTGAGATCAGTGGAAAGCCGGGTGAGCGGCCCTTAAGGTGATTAAAGTTGGCTGAGTGTGTATGTGCATAAAAGAAACATACTCTGCAGTAGTTCGGCGATAAGGTTCGTCATCTCTTTAGGTGAAACCACAGTGCTGGCTCCTGAACCTGACTTCTGAGTCTTCACTCGACTCTTCTTTCCCATGGTGCTGGGTGGACAACTGTGCTGAGAGGACAAACCATTATTACTAATAGCATCTAAGGTCTGATTTTCTGCAGAAAACAAAACAAAATGTTTACTGTATCGGACTGAAATTTCAAGTTTTTAAAAAGTTTCTCTCTACTGTGCTACCCATAGACACAGAGAAAGAGCAAGCAAGACAAACAAAGCAGAGAGGTACTGTCAATACCCAGAGACACATTTCATCTTGTTTACATTATGGAAATTTTGAAAATAAATGTCCTATCTATTAAGATACAATACACGTTTATCATATTAATGCTCTTTATTCATCAATGTTAGAGGTGGGCAAACTTCAGCCCGTGGGCCTGTTGTCTAATTCGGCCTACCAGGCGTTTACATTAACGACAATCCTATGATATATTTAAATGTGTAATATTAATTACACTGTTTTTCGTCGTGTGATACGTAATTCGTACCAACAGATAGCACATCGCAACTACATCCGGCCTTTTCTAGTCAAGTCACTCTTCTTTTGACCTGATGACCCTTTACCTGATGGGCAAAAAATTTGCATCAGCAAAATAACAAGTTCATACAGACCTACTTCCTACAGTCTTTGCAGTAACACCTAATATCAATTCCTCCTTACAGTGCAACTACACAAACAAAACACAATGTCACTTTCCAGACAGTTTACCAATATGGAGAAGTGGCTGTGGCCATAATTGGCAGCTGGGCTTTCTTTTGGTTTAACCTAAAATTACTACAACAAAACATGATGACATGTTTTGACAGTCCATTGTTGTTGTCGTCACTGTAGCCCAGGGCCAGTTGTTTCTGCGAAGAATGCTTCAGAGTGCTACTTTCAATAGGTACTTTACTGTCAACTGAACTGTGAGTTGCTCGAACGTATTTTGAGTCATGAGTAGCGTTAATAGGCCACTACCACCCGCATCAATCAATCTGTTAAAGATTTTGGTTAAAACCATAATAGACAAATACATATACAAAATATCCCACATGATGACTAGAACCATTGATATCAAATCAAACAAACTTTATATGAGCATGTACATGCATGTTAACATGCCACTTAAATAAATGAACACAAAAACAAACACACACAAAGTGATGCATAGGTGCATTTCAATAAATTAGAATAAAATGGTAAAGTTAATTTATTTCATTAAATCAATTAAATGAGTCAAACTCTCATGTGTCATAGATTCATTACATATGAAGTGACATATTACAAGCCTGTAATTTTGACAATTATGGCTCACAGCTCATAAAAAACCCAAATTGTTTATCTCAATATTCAATATTGGAGACGCATGGTGTTACAACCAATCAGGCTTGACATTTTTCAGATTATGTGTAATTAATCTATGAAGTTTAACATCTTGAATTTAAATGCTTAAATGAATGAACTTTACCACATTATCCTAAGTTATCAAGATGCACCTGTAATGCCTGTCTCAAATCTAAGTATTTGCTGGTTTTAACACATATACCGGTCGTCCCAGGTTAAAATCCTATTGAATCAGCATAGATCCCACTTGGGATTACAATTATATAAATAGACACCAGGAAAGTGAAGTGCAACATATTAAACGTCGTGTCCAGTCTAACCATGCAGGAAAGAACAAGCGTTGCAAGTGTTTTTTGTTTTGTTTTGTTTGGGTTTGTGGTGGACTACCCCACCCTGTAAAAACCTAAAGCCACAGATACCTGAGTGATCAGTCCAAGTTGTCTCATGTCTCCCGAGTCAGAAAGAAATGAGAGATCATTTTATGGCATGCGTTTACAAAAGTATTGTGGTACAGGGGCTAGCTTTCATCATATCAAAAGTTTAACACTGTTCCTTTGTCAAGCCAACAGCTGCACCACAGTTAGACCCCTCCCCGGAATATTGTAACCTCTCACACTTGGCCAGCAGCTAACTTCTTACTACCAAGGACTCGGCCCCATCCCATCGTAGACGTCGGCGGAATGAGGCACGGTAACGGACTAAGTTCATTCATCTGAATCGACAAACGTAAACAAGCTAGCTTTTAAATGCTAAGCTGTCCCGTGACGGAGGCTAGGACTGAGAAGGAGGCTAATTTCCTGGTTAGCCCTGTCCGATTCTTTGTAAAAAATAAAAAAAATTAAAACATAAACACACACTGTCAAAAATAAAGAAAGCAGACAGAGTCATAACTAAACCACAGACCCAGACGTGGACATGTTTTCTCTGGGTCACTCATACCTTTCCAGAAACGGCGACAGTTCCTCTATTCCTGCACACAAACCAACCTTGACTGAGAATCGCACCTGATTGGTGTAACCATCAGCCAGAGCCCACAAATGCGCACTGGATTTTGGGCAATTGAATTGGTTGTTGCACAGCACGCTCCCTAAACGCGACAGCTAACTGGTTGGAGCCGCGAGTTTGTCTAACACGCCCTATTGATGCGCATTGTGATTGGACAGGTATTTTAGACAGCCAAACATGACCAAAGATGGTAAAAGTTATACTGCGACGATTGGTTTAAAGACATGTCAGTCATCATTTAGGGTTTGGGTTTTTCCGGCGGTCTTTGTTTTGATGGAGGAGAGCTGGAACTGACTCGTAATCATGGATTGTTACAGCCCATCTTAAGGAGAGACACTGTAAGCAATCACAACACTGTTAGAATGACAGAATAACAACAAATAAAATATACATTTAACCATTTTGTCTTTTTTCCAATTAAATACAAATATGTTACGTTTGTTCGGAGTATAGGAGGAAGCTGGAGTGGAAACTCCAGCAGAACAACACCAGAGAGGTCTGGAGTGGAATGAGGACCATCACGGGCTTCAGACCATCCAGCAGCAGAGGAGTGGAAGGCAGTGTGGACGCGGCAAACGAGATGAATCTGTTCTTCAACAGATTTGACTCTGTGAACCCTGCTCACCTGCAGCCAGCACCCACCCCACGCTCTCACTCTCTCCCTCCCCCGTCCCACAGCCCCTCATCTTCCTGTGATGGCCCCCCTCACACCTCCTCCCCCAGCTCCCAGGCTGACAGCACTCTCCAGCATAGCACCTCCACCCCCCCCCCTCCTGCCACTTCCCCATTCACCAGTCCAGGATTAAATCCATGTTGGACAACTCTTCACATCCTCTCCATGACGTGCTGGTC
This sequence comes from Trinectes maculatus, assembly GCA_016785345.1. Lineage (NCBI taxonomy): Eukaryota > Metazoa > Chordata > Actinopteri > Pleuronectiformes > Achiridae > Trinectes > Trinectes maculatus. The sequence continues at coordinate 55,197 of JAFBJQ010003496.1, forward strand.
CGCCAAAGAAGCACCTTCAGCCAAAGACTCATTTCCCCACGCTGCACCACAGAGCGCCACAGGAAGTCATTCCTGCCTGTGGCCATCAAACTGTACAATTCATCTCTCTGACAGTCATTTCATCTCATTAGTTAGTATCATTTATTTTACTAACTTCACTGTGTGCAATAACCCGGTCATGTGCAATAATAATAATTCGGTACTGAGCAGCATTGTAAATACTGTTGACTGTATATACTTGAGACCATATTTTATTTTATTTTATTTTATTGTATTCCTTTTACTGACTTTTTCTCTGTAAACTGGGCACTGCTTAAAAGGAATTTCCCGCGAGGGATTAATAAAGTATTCTGAATCTGAATCTGAATCTGAATTCTCTCAAAATTAGTTTTGTTAGATTGAGTTAAAAATCTCCGACACACACCTAAACTTACACTCTGACTCCACTCGATATTCTGTTGGTTTTTACTGACAGGTTAGCTCGTATCATACATCGGCTGAGTTGTCGAATGTTTATCACTAATGGCAGTGTTTACTAGAGAAGGGTAACCTAGAAAAATGAGTTGAAAAGTAAAAAGACACATAATTTATGAAGTGACTGCATCATCAGAAGCAGCATCATTGTGATTTTCCTTTAATTAGTTGTGTGATAATGATCATAATAAAACGCAAAACAATTAGAAGAAAAAAAAATAATGGGCTGAGGGGACAGAGGAATCTAAATACAATTTTAATTATTTCTTTTACTCCTCCCTCATAAATCACGGCAACACTCGACCCACTTCTTCTTCTTCTTCTTCTTCTGTGGCGTTTTATAGCAGCTGGCATCCAATTTGTTGCATTGCTGCCACTTCGGTGTGGTCTTCTCCACAAACTTTTCATTCTGCCGCGTTTGTCGCCCCTTCCGGAAACGGCGAGGCTTTACACGTCACAGTGACGTCACTTGTCTTTAAAGAAGCAAGGCTCGTAATGCGCTTCATAAAAGACTGTGGGTTTCTCGACACAATACGTCACATCGCTTGTAACGGGAGTTGTGCACTGAAAGTGGAGAAGAGAAACTGAATCAGAATTACGATCTCATTGCCATCGCTCAATACCGACCCCAACGGTTGTATAGATATTTTAGATCGGCAGTTTGTCTCGAGGTCTCATGGTTACTGTGGAGATTAGCATGTGAGTGGAGCATCTGGTAATTAGCACGGTATATCAACAGCGATCACCACCTCCAGCGTCACGACGAGAGGGACGCGGTCATCCTGGACCTCATCAGACCATGCTGGTACTGGGACAAGAAGGACTTGGCCCACACTCCGTCCCAGTCAGAGGGACTGGATCCCAGCACCGAGGCCCGGTACCGCAGAGAGGGGGCTCGGTTCATCTTTGACGTTGGCACACGACTCGGGCTGTATCTTATTGTGAGCAGCACAAAGGCAACATGAAAACATTTAATGCAATTTGATCAAATGTGATCAGTCACAAGTAGTTGCATCAAAGAGCCTAATCGTGCACAGTGAAATACTGAGTTTGTCTGTAGTAATCCTGGTGTCCGATGGTGGGAGATCTGGTCTTAAAATGGATTTCATTATTTTGTTAAATCCCCTTAACCCCTGCCCTCAGACACAATGACACACTGGCAACCGGAATTGTTTATTTCCATCGCTTCTACATGTTCCACTCCTTCAAGCAGTTCCCCAGATATGTAAGTATACATTTCATCAAACAGCACTTTAAAGCCTTGCAGGAAGACACCAGAGATGCTGCACCTCTGTAGAGCTACAAATATCTGCAGATTAAACCCTCTTAACCTAAAACTGCAGTGCATAGGACGTCCCTGCTGCAGCCTGGAGTATTGACTTCCATGTCCTGATGCTCCTCTCCTGAATTTAGAAAAAAAACAGCATCATTCTTCAGTTAGAGGGTATGTTTGCCTCTCAAACGTGTACACACTCTTACCGGCTTTTCAGAATAATTTTCACATAATGGATTATTCTGCATCTATTAAAAATACCTAATTGTGCCATGTTTGTGAATTTCTGATGTTCATGTAAAACTGCATGTATCCAATGCTGCAGTAGCATTTCATACAAATGCTGTAATTACAATACCTACATGTCAGCTTAAACAAAGTGCACTTAGTAGTTAGGTAGCGAGTTATGGTCAGCCAACCCATCCGACTCCATTTTAAGTCTGCCTCAGCAACATTATTTCTGCACTTTGATTCTATTGTGCCTGTACTTGCAGGTGACAGGGGGATGCTGCCTTTTCCTTGCAGGCAAAGTGGAGGAAACTCCAAAGAAGTGCAAAGACATCATCAAGACAGCTCGCAGCCTGCTCAATGACAGCCAGTTTGAACAGTTTGGAGATGACCCCAAGGTCTGTATCGAGAATGTGCATGTGACCACAGCTCTGTAACATGAAATCATATTATCGTTAATACATAAACAGTATCATGTCATTGTAAAAGCTGCTGCGATGGGAAGGAAGAAGGTTTAAAGTTTAGCACTTGTACAGGCATCAAGAGTCTTAAAGTCATTGTCATCTGTGCAAAAAAACATCAAGTTGGACCAAATGTGTGATAAAATGATATTGAGTGCAATACCCTCAGTGCTCTTTCCTGTTGCATCTCTGAGCCAGTTATCCTGCATGAGATCAACATATGGTTTACTAAACATAATGCATTTGTTTAGTAAATGTACAAAATAGCTGCATTTACTAAACATATGCATTACATATGCAGCCTGGATGAGGATAGTCACATGAAGTCACCTTTGCTCATTGAAAAGTCTTGTTACTTACAGGAGGAGGTGATGGTATTGGAGCGCATCCTGTTGCAGACCATCAAGTTTGACCTGCAGGTGGACCATCCCTACCAGTTCCTACTGCGCTATGCAAAACAACTCAAAGGTTCATTTGTCTGTCTTTGGTTCATTTCTGGGACATTCAGCATGCAGTCAATATTGATAACAGTTGTGCGCAAAGGTCATGCAGAAGGTCAATTTCTCTGGTTAATGAGTTTGCCCAATGTAAGCACTGAGGTGATTTTCATTTACAAAAGCATTTTCAGACTAATGACAGTATGCTTGATTGAGAAACTGCTGCTTTTCTCAGGTGATAGGAATAAAGTGGAGAAGCTGGTTCAAATGGCTTGGACATTTGTGAATGACAGGTGAGTTCAGAAAGCAGTGTTTTTGTCTGAGGAGCCTGAAGAATCCAGCTATAAATGTAGTGTATTCATTCCCTTGTTTTTATGTCTAACGCTATAGAATGTTATTATCCTGATTGTCATTGTAGTGACAATGTGCAAAAACAATGTATAATAATAATGATGATGATTATAATAAGGGCAATAATAACAGTATATATATGTATGTGTTTGTACCAAGCCTTTGCACCATGGTGGCCTTGCAGTGGGAGCCACAGATAATAGCAGTGGCTGTCATGTATCTGGCTGGTCGTCTCTGTAAGTTCGACATTCAGGAATGGACCTCCAAACACCCATCCAGGCGTTGGTGGGAACAGTTTGTCCATGATGTACCAGTGGAGGTACTGGAGGGTGAGGAAAAACCACCAATTAGTTATTCTAGGGGTGGCGGGGTTGATGTTGTATACAGGGGGTCCTCGAGTTACATCAGAGATCCGTTCCCGAGAATGTGTCGAAACCGAATTTTGACGTAAGTCGGACCATACATTCATTGTGCCACCAGATGTCGCTATAACACCACGCTAAAATAAGAGTTTATTATGGTGAATTGCCTTTTTTGTCCCTCTTCACACACCGTAGGGGTTGAGATCACAAGTTTAATGAGCATTTCCTTTAGATTTCTGTGTAGACCCTGTGTTGTGAATAAACCTACGGTATCGCCACGATCCCGAGCGCATCTGTGTCCGTGTGCATCTCCTTACCGGCTGCCGCTTCACCCCCCCTCCGATCCCCCCGCCATTTCACATAAGTAAACACAGCTGTGGAGGTGCTGGAGAGCCGGCAGGCGTGCTGAGAGAGAGAGAGAGCGCTCACCAACTAATTCCCGTGTGAAGTCTGTACATATTTACGGGGCAAACCGCTTAAGCCGAAACAAGGAAGTTCACGCGAGATGTGTCGTAACCACAAAAACAACGTAATTCGCGACCGACGTAACTCGAGGACCCCCTGTAATGAGATGTGCCCGCCTGCCAAAGGTATATTTTTTCAATGACCCACCTGCTTACCAATGTGTCATGATGACACTCTAGGTCATCATGGGAAACACTGGAATATATTGTATTTAAATAATTTTTGTAGCTTTTCTACCACACCTCCTTCAACTTTGCTCCTTCCTTTCTCCCTGCTATACTCTATCTCAAAGATATCTGTCACCAAATCCTGGACTTGTATTCTCAAGCTAAGCAGCAGGTGCCTGATGGAGGGATGGGAATTGGGCAAAACACCCCACCACCACCTATTGTATCCCCCTCAGTTCCACCACCAGCCAATAAGACCTCGCCTCAGACCAGCCCCGGACCATTCAGAACAGCTCAGGTGCACTGACTCAGGGTTTCTAAATGACTGTCTTATGTGTGTGATGTAATTTCTGTATTTGGAACTGAGCATTTTTAACACTTATTTTTTCAGCCCTCTGCCAAAGAGGATAGCAATGCCACAAGTAAGAGCAAATCTTGTTCAGTCATAAGATACTAATCACACCAGTTTCATCCACACACCGTCACTTTGACATTGTTCTTTTTTTTTATTAATGCTGCCTCTGTTGTGTTTTTGTTCTCAAGTGTTCCCAAATCAAGAGCCACTTCCACCTCCTCCACCACCCCCTCCAACACCAGTGTCCAACCATGGTAAGTGTCCTCTGTCCTGCCATTTACTACCATTTGTTTCTAGGTATTTTACTGGTGCCTACAAACAAATGTTGGTTTTGGCAAACAGGGGAGTTCCACTGTGGTCCATAAACTACACCATTCCTTCATGATAAAGAAAAGACAAACCGTTTATTTAGAAATAATAATAGAAGTATACCACATCATTTCACATGCAGACTTTTTACATCAGTTGTCAGAACAGTTAGAACACTAAGGGCGCTTGTCCATTAGCGTCACATCGGCTCAGTACACTTTAGCACGGTACGACTCTGCACGGTATGGTTGGTTTTCCATTACACTGGAGCAGTGTCGCTACGTGGGCAGAGTCTTCCCCCGCTTCCTGAAAGATTACAGAGGAAGCGGGGTAAGGGGGGCGGGCTGTATACACTGAAACTGCATTTTACACATCAGCAACAACAAACTCCGTCCAATGGAGTGAAATAAATAGCGATTAGAGTAAATAATAGACACTGGGCAGATGCCACTGGTAGATATTTAATAGAGCAATGTTTAATTCCGTTTTATTCCAAGCCGAACAAAAGCTGTAACATGACGTGTATGTTAATAATTTGCCTTTATTTGCCTTTAAGGCAATAATTTGCCTTTATTAAAATCGCACGTCCCCACGATTTGAAAATCGCTCATGTGAAGATCGCGATTTCAATTTACGAACAAATAAATAGTGGAGTCGCACCCGGAAACCACTGGACCAATCCTGCGAAGCAGCCCGCTGACGTCAGTTTTCGGGTAGATTCAGCACGCTGGGAACCACAGCTGAGTGGATCCAAAGTTGGAACTGTTTTCGGCCACTGGGGCTGAGTGGAAAAGCGCATGTGCTGAGGTGGGCTGAAGCATGCTGAGGTGGTGCTAGTGGAAAAGCACCCTAACATGTCCTTTATTACATTTAACCTGAACACATTGATTGAACAAATTGGTGTCAAACAAATCAGATAATATCATTGTGATATTTATATTGCATCAAGCCGTTAACCTCAAAATGGAAAAGAATGTCAGAAATGGGCTCTGTGTGTTCTATTTAGTCCGTGTTATCTCCACCATAATTTTCCTTGAAGGAGAAATGGGTCCTTGTTCTTATGGGTAAAGTAAGGACAAATAAGCATATTGTTGCAGTATATTACCAACAAGCTCCATTTGTTTAAGTTAACGTTATCTTTCTTGCCCCCCACAGATCGTAAACCGTTCTCCTCCTACCCACCAGCCCCAGGTCTCCCCCCTCAACCAGCCCCCCCACCTCCACCCCAATGCCCTCCTCCAGCACCTCCTCCACCCATGGATCTCCCCAGCTCCAGCTCCCTGGTCTCCAGCGATGGCAACCAGAAACTGCAATCCATGATGAACACAGAGGGCTCCTGTTACACCACTTTGCCCCAGGCCTGTGCCCTACCCCTGGCCTACCACCACTATCCCCCAGGTACCATGTCCTACCACGCCTCCCCAGTCTCAGCCTATAGCTACCTTCTTGCACCTCCGCCTCCCTCTGTCATGGGAATGGCACCTACCATGAGCAGCAGGTACCTAGTATCATCAACTGCAGGACACAACCCGCTACCCCCTCCACTGCCACCTGGAATGCCCCCCATCAGCAGGCTGAGTCGGGGAACATGGATGAGATAATTACCTGTTTTTAAATTTTATGTCTGATATGAAACTACCAGTGAGCAACGCGAATCATGTAAACATTATTGCATTATCATCTTTTTATGACTTGATGATAGAGCAGACAAAAAAGTGTTGCCAATTTGTGCATTTTCTGTTTCACTCCTGAAAATATGTTCATATAACTTTAGTGTTATATGAACAAGACAGGGATGATTGAAAGTGTTTGTCCAACAGTATTGATATATATGTTTCATTATTTACTGATAGGAACACCATTACAGGCCTTTATACTTGTAACAGTAATGTTACAACTGTTTTATGGTACATATTGACATTCATGACTAGCTTGTTGTAAAGAACAGTTAAAGGCAATTTTCTTACATTGTTTAGCCCAAAAGTTCGCACGGCAATGTTTCCCTATACAGTGAAACCTCGACTTACGAACTTAATTCGTTCCGTGATCGGGTTCGTAGGTTGAAACTTTCGTAAATCAAAGCGTTTTTTTTCGATCCCTATTCCCTACTCCCTACATAGGGAAATTAATGTAGTGGACTATATAGGGGTTAGGGAGCCATTTCGGACACAGCCTCAGTCACCTGACACGCTCTGAGACTCAGTCACGGGTCATACGTAATGGCGGCGGCTGGGGAAATGTTTTTAATTTTTCCGTGCTTGGGTTCGGAAGTCGAATTTGGTTCATAAGAGGAAGCAAAAAAATCTTGACTCTCCGGTTCGTATCTCGAAAAGTTCGCAAGTATAGGCGTTCCTAAGTCAAGGTTTCACTCTACAATGTTTCCCTATACAGGGGGTCCTCGAGTTACGACGGAGATCCATTCCTGAGAATGTGTTGTGACCGAATTTCAACGTAAGTCGGAACATACATTCATTGTGCCATTGTGCATACATTGTGCCACTAGATGTCGCTATAACACCACCCTACAATAAGAGTTTACTATGGTGAATTGCCTTTTGTCACTGTAGGGGTTGAGATCGCGATTGTAATGAGCATTTCCTTTAGACTTCTGATATCAACCGTGTAGACCCTGTGTTGTGAATAAACCAACGGTATTGCCACGATCCCGAACGCATCTGTGTCCGTGTGCATCTCCTTACCGGCTGCCGCTGCACCCCCCGCCAGCCGGCCATTTCACACAAGTAAACACAAGGCAGAGTAGCCTAGCTGTGCTGTGGAGGTGCTGGAGAGCCAGCAGGCGCGCTGAGAGACAGAGAGATTCTCACCAACTAGTTTCCATATATATATATACACACACACAGCCAGTCATAATCAGGTCATTTGTAAGCATGTAATGTTGTGAATACATGAGCATACACCTAAAATGCTTTGGATGTTTACTTTTTTCACTGTGAGACAATAATAAACCAGTGGGTCTTTAAATATCTGGGGCCTGTTCCATAAAGCAGGATTACCAATTAAGACAGACTTATTTCATTCGTCTGTCTTATTTTCCAGTGGATTCGGTTCCATAAAGCAATCTTAGCATAGTTCAAACTAAGTTACCACGACAACTTATGCTGGCAAACTAGTCTGGTGTGGCTCACGAACTATGCCCCCCAATACAAGGGCTAAAATACTGAGAACACATTTTCAAGCTAATATTAAAAACCCACTTCTTTTCTTTGGCTTTTTAACCCGTGTGAGAAACACCTTTTATTGTGTAACTTCGTTAATCATTTATTGTCGATTTGTTGGTTTTATCTGTGTTTGTAAACTGTGTATAGCACTTTGGTACTCTGTTGTTTTAAAGTGCTATATAAATAAAAGTAAATTGAGTTGAGTAATGAAGTTGTATAATATAATCATAAATTTTCTTTCAGATAAGTGTCACTGTTAAGCGGCGACTCAGGCTAAGCTTGACATTTAGCCTGGTCCGGACCAGGCTAGTTTGCCAGCATAAGTTGCCGTGGTGACTTAGTTTGAACTATGCTAAGCTTGCTTTATGGAACCGAATCCACTGGAAAATAAGACAGACTAACGAAATAAGCCTGGCTTATTTGGTAATCCTGCTTTATGGAACAGGCCCCAGTTGTGCTTATTTCATTCATTGTGTATGCAGTTGTACTCTTGTGTGGGGTGGATTTCACTTTGGCATTAAACTCATGAATGAAGAAACAACTCAAATATCTGCACTTTCCTAGTGCATTTTGCCCTTGTGAATCAGCTTGATCTGTGTTCGACTGGGCTGCTTAGGAATGGTGTGCACACGCAATCGGCCTGACTAGCCGAACTTGGCTTGAATTAGTGTGTCTGCGTAAACGCGGCTCAGCCTTTATGGTACCATATGGTACTATTGATTTTTTTTGTGCAATATTTTTCCGATTGAAAATACATTGAACATGTATTTCATATTTTCTACCACCAGATGGTAGAAGAGGTCCATCAGTGATGATTAACATTACTCACTGCACAGCCTTTTTTCAATCTGTGCAGATCTCCCTGCTTCTTCTGCTATAGCTCCCACACATCTTTCACCTCACACAAACACACGCACACACTACTACTACTACTACTAGAACTACTACAACTTTGTATTAATTCAACAGACCTTTGGCTCTCTTCAGCTTGTTCAGCTGAAGACCATGCTATGAGAGCTCATTCAGCAGACTTTGGATTATTGTTATTGTTGTTTTTGTTATTATTATTATTATTAATGTGATGATGATGATGATTATTTGTAGTACTAGTAGCAGTGACTGATTGGTGTCTGCTGGACACCAGGAGGTGGCCTGCCTGTCTGTTCAAAGATTTTATGTTCATATGTTGCTAAGTAGATGGCTAAATCCATAGTTGCTGTTGTTAAAGTTGGTGTCAGGAGTAATAACTAGATACAAGTGAATGTGGTTGCTTCAGTAGCAGTGTGATCGTGTATCGGCTGATGTGTCGTAGTATTTAGTGTGTGGATGCACCGGGACAGCAGAATGATCCCGCCTCTGGTACTCAGGCTGCAGCCTGACGACACAGCCAGTGTTGATCGAGCACACAGCGGCTCACCACGTCAGAGGTCCCAACACAGCGGACTGCTGGAGTCAGAGCAAAGTGCACACAGGAAGCTAACTGAACAAAGCTCTCTCCTCCATGGTCTCTACCACACGCCATAATGCGGTGGTTATACGGCAAACCCCCGCGTCTTCAGTGGCTTTCGCCGATCTTGTGTTTTTGGACGTTGTGGGTCGCACCTGTCATGCTACACCCACAGTGTTTGGATTTTAAGCCTCCTTTCCGACCGCAGAAGGAACTCGACTTTTGTGTTATGTACAAAGAGTTCGGCTGCTGTGATTATGAGAAAGACCAGGAGCGGATGGCCAAGTTCTATCAGATCATGGATCATTTTGATTATCACGGATATGCAGCGTGTGCGGGCTTTGTCCTGGAGCTGCTGTGCCAGGTAGGCATGCACGGTCAAAGGTCATGCACAAAGAGTCTGAGCTGACAGCTTAAACAACAACCAGAGAAAGAGGAGTAACACAAGTGAAGGCCAGTCACTACATACTACATACTACTACATCAAGTAGCCTATATTGACTTGAATTAAAGTTAAGCACGGCCCTCACTTATTTTCCGTTCAACCCCTTCAGACACTATCACATCCCCAATTGCCACCCACTCGTTCATTTCCTAAAATAGGGACAATCAGTTTATTCACTTCTGATGTTTTGTGTTTGTTAATCTAAAGTAAATTGAATACGAAGAAGAAGACAGCTTCTATTTGTCATTGTCACAGTACACTTATACAGAACACTTTACAACAAAATGTAGTCTCTGCTTTTTAACCCATCGCACACACACACACACACACACACACACACACACACACACACACGTGTGAGCAGTGGGCTGCTGTCTGCACATACAGTACATGCAGCGCCTGGGGAGTATTATGGATACACAGAATGTATCCATAATAAATTACAGAAACCAGTATTCACTAAAGTTTTAACTGCCCATCTGTGTTTAAATTAATTTTGTTAGTATGATAAACAGATCAATTGTTATTGTTATTAAGTATGTCCCTTTTTGAGTAGTGTTTTCAAAAAGAGACATTTGATGTAGCTCAGCCTTGGTGTGTGCTGTCATCTTGTTAATGTATGTTTGTTTGGGGTACATGCCATGTAAATATGGTCTTGAGCCACACACATGAACAAAAAGTAAATTGGGGTTGGTAGGGGTTGTCGTTGCCCTCTGTACAGCATTTATCTGCAAATATTTTCAGACTGAATTGGAGGAGACACCAGCCAATCACAAGGCAAAACATTTAGCTGCAGAGTATAACAAACAACTAGTCGCCATACCATTGTTGCGTTTGGATTATACTTAGACCCCCCACATGCAACACACAGCAACAGCTGAAACTTGTCTTTAATAGAAAAGGTGTTAATAATGATAATGATAATGAGTGTTGTCAGTGAAATCTCTGCACAATTCACAGATTTTACTTTTATGCGTGTAGCCATGGCCTCTTGTGTGGGCAGATAGTTCATTAACATTAATCATCTCTTCCCAGTAGTTAATAGCTAAAAGAAATTCAAATTTAGCAGTTGATTCCCATCAACCCTATTTACTGTTTCAATTTCGTTTAGCTCACTGTTTTGGTTTATGAGTAAATGTGTAAAATAAACTACTGTTCCATGTCTGCCATCCATATACAGCTTGTATGTCTCTCACAGACCAAAAGCCACTAAAAGTTCAGTGTACAGCACATAGTGCTCGTTTCTCCAACTGTGTTCACCCCTCTTCTCCATCTGTTCAGGAGTGTTCTCCATATGCAGCTCACCTTTTTGATGCGGAAAACCCGAGCACGCTGGTCAGGACCATTCCTGGTCTCTGTCAGGACTACTGCTTCCAATTTTGGAGAACATGCAGCTCTGCTATTCCACTCCTGTCTGATGACCCACACATTAGCAAAATAAAAGAGGACCACACTCGTTTCTGCGAGTATGTGGGGCTAGATGACGTGGACTACTGCTATCCACGCCTCCTGAGCAACCAGAAGCTCACTCAAAACTTGGGGAGGGTTCAGTCTGATTCAGATGGCTGTGTGCAGTTGTGTCTGGAAGAGGTGGCTAATGGTCTGCACAACCCACTGGCCATGGTCCATGCCAATGATGGCACACATCGGTTCTTTGTGGCAGAACAGGTGGGCTTGGTGTGGACCTACCTTCCTGATCGGTCAAAATTGCAGAGACCATTTCTGAACATAACAAAGGCAGTGTTAACATCATCTTGGGAAGGTGATGAGAGAGGCTTTCTAGGACTCACCTTTCACCCCAAGTACAAGTACAATGGGAAGCTGTATGTGTATTATTCAGTGGAGGTAGGTTTTGATGAGCGGATCAGGATCAGTGAGTTCCATATATCAGCCAATGATATGAATGTGGTGGATCATACCTCTGAGCGGTACGTATGGACAGTATACATCATCAATGTGTTTTGCGTGTTCTTAAACATTTACAACCATATATCCACCAAACAAATACACTGTATAGGTGTCTTAACCTGGCAGTTGTCTATTCTTACTAGGGTAATTCTGGAGATTGATGAGCCTGCGTCAAACCACAATGGAGGCCAGCTGCTGTTTGCAGATGATGGTTACTTATACATTTTCACAGGTGATGGTGGGATGGCGGGAGACCCATTTGGGAAACATGGGAATGCCCAGAACAAGTAAGAACATATTCTGAAGAATGGTTTCAAGAATAATTGTGATTAGAAATACTTGAGAATAAGTTTAAGATGCTTTAGTCATTGTTTTCTCACAGTCATGATTTAAATTATATATTTATTTATAAATTATATTATATTATTACGGCAGGATAGATTAAGTCTAGTGATTTGGCTCGATTTGTTATCACTGTGATAAACCGATAAGATTTATAGTGTGTATCCCACCTATTATCCAATCTCAGATTGGATTGGCTGAGTAATTTGTTACTGTGAGATATAAGTGTTCATTCGTGACATATTTTTTCTGTCATCTGTTTTACATCTGTTTTAGGTCAGCCCTTTTGGGTAAAGTTCTCCGTATTGATGTGGATGATAATGAGAGAGGACCATTGTACACAATCCCTCCAGATAATCCATTCATACATGAGGGAGGAGCTCGGCCTGAGATTTATGCCTATGGTGTACGCAATATGTGGAGGTGCTCGGTAGACCGGGGTGATCCTCAAACAAAAGAGGGCAAGGGACGCATCTTCTGTGGGGACGTTGGCCAGAACAAGTTTGAAGAGATTGATATCATCGAGAAAGGTCGGAACTACGGCTGGAGAGCAAAAGAGGGCTTCTCTTGCTATGATAAGAACCTGTGTGCCAACAGTTCACTAGGTAGGCATTATAAACTGATGGTTTGGAAGCATCCTTGGCCCTCTGTGCAGCAGCAGACCCAACCATTGTGGTGTAGCGTTGCAAATGAAAGCCAGCAAAACCCTTAAGCATCCATCATCGCAGTTATAATGAGCAACTTGTCTTTCTAAAAATAATTGATCATACATCTGCCCCTAACTGCCAGTGCTAGTGCCAATTCTCTTTTAAGGTGCCAATAATTCAGTGTGTAACCGTCAGAGCTATTAGGTAATGCTCCTAATAGCACTCTTACTGACAGAGTAGGTGGTGCTTAGGGTTCGCCACTGCAATAATTATAAAACATATCTTAGTCGTCCAGATACAGTTATGTAAAAGAAATATACTTCTGAGAGACGAGATTCAACTGTTCGACATGATGGTCTGACATCATGTTCACACTGGCAATGTTACTTTACTTATTCTGCAATATATATTTATTTCAACTCTAAAATGTACAGTAAGTTAAATATCAAATGACTGACTTGAGTGTAAAAAAGCAAGCAATTCAAGCATTTCACATAATTGCATATTTGAGTGGCTTGTTCAGCATCTAATCCAGGAATCAAATCTTCAACTGTGTGTTTATCGGACAATCCTCTTGCCCCTGTAAGAGGATGCAGAAGGACAACTGCAGTGAGACCAATAATTACTTTTAGATTTTTTCCACAGCTGATGTCCTCCCTATTTATGCATACCCGCACAAGATGGGCAAGTCAGTGACTGGTGGTTATGTGTATAGAGGATGTGAATACCCCAACCTGAAGGGCATGTACATATTTGGTGACTTCATGAGTGGGTAAGATTTAATTTTGTGTTATTTGTTTGGTGTTGAATATTTATGTTGCATCGGGACATTAATGAAACCGCAGTGAAAAAGGTTTGAGGAATGGAATAAATGATATATCACATCTTAATCTGAAGAATACTTAATCTTATGCCTCCTAAAGGGACTCGCCTTGTGTCTTTTAAGAACTCCTTTGTGCTGTTTCCAGTTGCTGAGGGAATGTATAACAACAGAAACCAAAGGAAAAAAAGACAAAGACAGCATTAACTGCAGACAAGGAACCATCATTAAATAACTTTTGTGCATTAGATATATATTTTTTTGTTTTGTAGTCGTTTGATGAGTCTGCAGGAGGAAAGAAACACTGGGCAATGGAGATACAATGAGATCTGTATGGGGATGGGCCAGACCTGTGCCTTCCCTGGACTTATAAACAACTATCACCAGTACATCATCTCTTTTGCTGAGGATGAAGCTGGTAATGCATGAATACACATTATACAGCCTCAAGGAATATTATGTAAAAATAATATTGTATTTACTATACAGTGTTCTTCCTACATTAGGTGAGCTATACTTCATGTCCACTGGAATACCAAGCGCTACATCACCCTCAGGAGTTGTTTATAAGGTGGTCGATCCCTCAAGGTGACAATAAAACCATTATTTTATTTCTTAATTCACAAACATTAGACCAAGAAATCCTGTGACATTCCATTTGAATATCCAGTAATGTTGTCTTGTGCACTTCATAATTACAAACACTAGCATTTATTCTTCTCAGCAAGACAGGGGGATATGCAGTGTTGTGATCATACTTGGCAAGTACTGCAATCTGCTTTGTTCTTGACTTGTTTTCAGACGTGCACCACCAAGACAGTGTCACTACGACCCTCTTCCTGTTAGAGTGAAAAGTAATCTCATCAAGTTTGTTCCACAGGAAAGTGAGTCCACTCACAAAACACCAGACTCAACTTAAAAGAAACGTGTTACTCTCTAAGTGTTCTTCTTATATTATTCTGTCGCTCCTACTTTAGCATTGATTGGAGTTGAGCCATCTAGCAAAAACATGCCTGAGCCACAACCCACAGAATCACATGACTGGCTCCAAGAGCTCATGGACCATCTTGGTAAACTGGGATCAGACCTGTTTGCCACTCTACCACCAAAACCACCTAGACGAAAAGGTCGACGTAGAAAGGAAAAGTCTAGAGCAGAAACTGCACCAGAACACCAGAATGGAATGGTAAGGCTGGTTGGAGACGAACAAGGTCGCGATGACCGGGGACGGGTGGAGATCTACATTAACAGGGAGTGGGGCACTGTGTGTGATGACCTGTGGACCACCAAGAATGCTGCAGTGGTTTGCCGACAGCTAGGCTTTCGCTATGCTCTGAAAGCAGCGAAAAACTCAGAGTTTGGTGAGGGAAAGGATCTGCAGATTCTACTGGATGATGTTCAGTGTGAAGGGACTGAGTCCAGTCTGCTGGACTGCAAGCACCCTGGCATTGGCGCACATAATTGTGCGCACTATGAAGATGCTGGGGTGATCTGTGGTAACTCGGACAAAGATATACAGGTCTAACACTGTGACTATTCAAAGCCAATCATGTCTAAATCTGCTGTCTTAAAAAATACACCACAAATTAGGATGTCAAAGAGAAGTATTAAGAGGATTTTTATCATTCTCAGAAATGAACTGGAATTCACTGATGATCCACTGTATCCGGTCTTTACCTTCACCAATATTTACTACTTTTGTGCAACTCAGAAGTTATTAGTAGTAAGAAATCAATATAAAGTGGGTGTGTCTCGATATCAATACCAAGCAGCAAATGTATGCCACATCCAGTAACACTTTACTGCTACGTGATGTCATTAGCTCTCCTCCTGTTCAAGACCAAACACAACACAGAGTTCAATGAATTGGCAGCTGCTTGTAGCAGCATCGCACAACTAACTTAACAACAAGTGAGACAAAACAATATCAGACAAACCACAGACAGTAAAAAATGTTCCATACTTGCCAATGCTCGGTTTTAGCAAGTACTCAAACTTAAGTACTCGTGCTTGATCTAGAAAAAGGTATCAAGTCACCCTTAGTATAAAAGTTTGTCATAACAAATTTGAATGTCTAATTTGATTGTGTTTTCAGCGTCTCAGTGATTTGTTGCTAAAGTGTCATGTTTCCTAATTTTATTTAATGTTCACTGCCTACCGAATGAATGTACATTTGTATCCTCATGTTGTCATTTGGTGACTGGTTAAATAAAAACTTTAATTCTAATATAGTCTCTGCTGGCTTTCTCTACCATTTTGTAGTGCTGTAGTACCCGAGACCGGTCGCGAGACAGCTTTTGCGTGGTCTCGGTCTTGTCTCTGCCTCAACGTTGTTTCAAAAACCAGGCAAGTTGATCCTGGTGTAGCGTGTTTATTATGTACCCTTCTTCAAATGTATTTTAAATATTTTTAAAATACGTAACAATGTATATTTTTTCTCATTGTCGCCACTGGCTGCTTCTCTTCGTGAGCGGACTGGCTGCTTCTCTTCATGAGCAGACTATTATTACTTTATTCTCTATACTATTATTATAAATAATGTACCTACTGTACTGTTTAATAAAAACAGAAATCTTATGTCAAAGAAATAACCCAAAAATATACTGTGTAGTAATTATAATTACAATAAAGTAATTTAAAACTCAGTGAAAGAGGGTGTCAGCAAGTATTGTTTGATAATTGTAGATATGGTGTTATGTTGAATAACAAACTGTGTTGACAATAGGATTTATCTCCCTTACATAAAGCCATTTCATGGAGCCATATTCCATAACCATGAAATATCATGTAGATCTATGACAAATCTGGGTAACTGTCAATGAAAGACAGATAAGGATAATGCAATAGAAAAGTTTACATGAATTTGATTTATCTAGTCATGGCAACATAATGGCAAACGTGTGTGATGTGATGTGTCAGTGGGAGATGACTTTGGACTATGTAACCATACGAATCCTTGACAGAAACACAAAAAGAGTTAAGAGAGTTAAGAGTTGCCTGTAAAGCAGGGGTGTCAAACTCAAATACACAGTGGGCCAAATTTTTTTTTAAAAAAAGGTAAGTCGAGGGCCGGGCTGGTTCAATGTTTATTAAAAACTTATTGAAATTACCTTATTGCACATATTGAAACTGGACCTAAGTTATTGCCTATAAAACAACATGAATCATAAAATTTATGAAACAGAAAAGAGCCCCCCATATGCATATATACATATATATATATATATATATATAATATCAGGAAGTAGCTCATTGCTGTCACAACTGGTGATTGTCAGCTGTGTTGCGGGCCCAGCCAATCACTGTGGGAGACTGCCACATAAAGGTGGGCGTACAGCACCTGTCGGCCTCTCGCTTGCCAGAAACTGGGTCACATCATTTCCCGGTGTTCCTCTCATCCACTTCGGTGTGGTGGCAGGTGGATTGTTGGCAGCGGTGCCCCCCCACCCCCCCACCCCCACCCCCATCCAGTGTTTTTGGACCATAGAAGCTCGCTTGGGTGTTGCTCAGACCTGGGCAAATTACGGCCCGCGGGCCACATCCGGCCCTTTCTACATCTCTGCCCGGCCCGCGTGAGGCCAATCATAAATTACAAAATAAATTAAACAAATATCTGTGTCATGCTTACAATACACCTGTGCTGCTTTTATTTTGAAATTTGAAATTTTATTTTGAAAAGCGTTTACATTTACGTTACTTCCGTATCGACGTATGTGCGTGCGTGTGTTGTGAGTGAAGGTGAACAGTGATAAGTGACGCTAGCCAGGTTAGCCTCAAGATGTCGGCTCACACTAAGAAAAGAAAAGTTGGTAACGAATGCCGTGTTTTCAACAACACATGGACTGCCAAGTATTTCTTTCTCAGAAATGAAAGGTAAAGCCTAATCTGAAGAACAGTGCGTCCGACTTTTTTTTTTTATAACATGTTCTGTCCGACTTTGACTGTTTTTGTCTGGCTTTGGATGAGAGCTGCGATGTACCTGACACCACCCAGCTACTTGGTGTGGCCCTCTGACACAATTCAGGTTTCTCATGTGGCCCCTTGTAAAAATTAATTGCCCACCCCTGGTGTTGCTGGTAGGTGCGTGACTTGCATATGTCGCACTTGCTGCACTATTTAGGCCTTGGAGTTAGGTTTGGTTGGCTTTTGGTTATTCCATCGTCGGGACGACGATTCAATCGATGGGGGCAGATTGTAGCAGGAAGTAGTTAATTGCTATGGTGATTGTCAGTTGTGTTGCGGGCCCAGCCAATCACTGTGGGAGACTGCCACATAAAAGTGGGCGTACAGCACCTGTCGGCCTCTTGCTTGCCAGAAACTGGGTCACATCATTTCCTGGTGTTCCTCGCCTTCGACTTCGGTGTGGTGGCAGGTGGGCTGTTGGCACCACCGCTGCCACTTGTGCTTCATTTATGTTTATATAGACTTTTGTTTATTCTCTTATTGTGTTTAAATATTTGATATTTTGCACATTGGATCGTTTGGTTTCTTTTCTTTTGTGTTGTATTCTTAGACATTTGGTTTTCATTATTTTTCCCTAACTGGTTGCTCTCTGGTCTCCCCCATTCAGGTGCTGAGCATACGGTGGTGGATTGGTGTCCTGGTGTTGGTTTCCCCTTCGTGTTGTGTGCACTTGTTTGATTTAATTCTTTTTTTACCTTTAGTTGTTTCACGTGTGGTGTCCTTGGGATTCCCCTTTTGTTGGACACAGCTGTCACAGTAGGTCTCAGCCCTGGTTGGTTTCCTTTTTGTTTCCCCCAGTGAGTGATTTTTTAGCTTCAAAGTTTTAAATTTGAAACCCATAATATAAAATAGTATTTTGTATCTCTGAACCACTGTCTCTGCCTCCTTGCAACGGACCCTAGTGCCTTGGTTTTTTCTGTCGGGTCAGTTATCTATGATATCCTTGGGTGAAATTCCCAAGGTGGCGCTGTCTGGCAACCATTAACGGTGGTAGTACCACCCACCATGCTCTCCTCGTGCTGCTATATATATATATATATAACCTTTATGGCACAATACTTTTCAGTCCAATAATTCTGGTCACTATCTTCCTCTGATGACTTGCACTGCACTGGTTCCCAGGTTCAAGCAGACTCCCATATGATCATCAGTCATGGTTGGATGGTATTTGGACTTATTAATGAAAAATACGTGCAACAAATACTGCAGTAATGAATGAGGTGGCAGTGTATATATGTTCACCCTTGCATCTCATTAACTCCGACACCTTCATTTCACACCTTCGATAATGGTTTTATTGTTTTATGACCCCCTGTGACATGGTCCTGACCCACTGACCTTTTGATTTATGACCCGTGATGTGTGCCACCGTGACCTGCGGATGACCCGCGAATGACCAGCGAATGACCCGTGACCGCGGAGGAGAAATCTGCGCATGTGTACGACAAGACGCTAGCTTTAGCTGTTAGCTTATTAGCTAATTATCGATCGGCCGTCAACAGTAGCGCTCTACAATCCATCCGATCGCGAAACTACAGACAAAACAGTTTTCGTGTGTCTCTGTTATGTGCTTATGCATCACTTCACTCATCTGCAAACAACATAAAAAAACACTGGAGTTAATACGTTCGCCCCACGTTCTTCTTCTTTCCGTGAGCTATACTTCTTCTCTTGTACCAAAGTAACAGCGCCCGTCCGTAACAGGCACTGCCACCTAGTGGCAAGGAAGACGTATATTCCACAACAACTCTCCTGCGCATGCGTATACATTAATCGTCTCTTTTTCAAAAGACTATGTACTGTTTATACCACAATTACTTCTTTTCTCGATAACTTTAAAACACAAATTAAGTGTAATTAACTATAAACTACTAAATTAAACTAGACAAAGGACATTTCTTTTCATGATGACTTTCAATTATACGAGATAGTATGTCAGAGGAGTCTCACGCATTAAAGTAGCGACCATTCAGATGAATACAGCGTCTGTCAGAAACAGATATCCTTTGAAGTAATACAAATGATAAAAGCGAAAATGCTTTACACTATATCTTTGTAAGGAATCTTTAAAGTATATGAGAATGTTTTGTAACTAAGAAAGTAACGTTTTTATATAAAAGTATATACGAGTGTTTGTAACTAAGGAAATAAGAAAATAAATAAATTAATAAGATTTTATAACGGGTTTCTATTAACAAATGTTTTAAAACAGTATAGAATGACATACCAGAAGAGTCTCAAAGCGTTAAAATCGCAAACAGTTAAGATGGAAGGCGTCAACAAGTCTGTCGGAAACAGCGTTTTTCTTTTGATATGCTACACACACATATACAAACGTTGCAGCTGTTTTGGATAATAAACCAAGGTGACAACAAGTCCGCTCCGAGGTGTTCATGGTATGGAAGGCGTCAGTATGTCTGTCGGAAACAGACACCGTTTGAACACACACATATAAGTGAAAATGTTTTTACACCTGTATCCTGGTGGGATAGGGTGTCAGGACAATTTCCCACGCTAAAATACGCTTATTTGGGGGCAATAGGCGTCAACAAGTCAGTCGGAAATTGACATCATTTTGATGTGAAACACAAAATAAATGCAAAAACGCTTTACACTACTACAACACTGTAAAGAAACTTTAACTATTTGAGATTGTTTGTAACTAAGAAATAAAGCACATTAAAAAGAATTATAGTAAGAATCCGCTTTTCATGATAACGTTTAAAATATTTGAGATTTAATTGTAACTAAATAAAATTAATAAAATAAAATGGTTAAAAGTAAATATAAAATATAACAAAGATTTCTATCAAACAAAGTCTGAAAATCAGTTTTAAAAGGATAGGATAGTACACCCACGTTGGAAATATGACTGTGTAGGGCAAATCCCCACAAGATAAATTAAAGGGTTTTTTTTTGTATTTTTTTCCAGGGTTAACTTTAAAACATATGAGATTTATCTGTAGTTATCTAAATAAAGCAATAAATGAAAAGGTTTCACATTTGTATCTTTTCTAGGGTTAACTTTAAAATATATGATGTTAATTGTAACTAACAAAATAAGAAATAAGATGGTTAAAAGGATTATAGCAAGAATTCTATTAACAGAGTTTAAAATAGGAGTTTAGAAGGACGTGTCAGGACAAGTTCCCTACGTTAAAATAGGACCATTTGGAGATACATGACAGTAGTAGGGTTCGGAAATCGCCTTTCTTTGATGTAACACACACACACACACACACACACACACACACACACACACACACACACACAAATGAACATTTTGCTGTGCAGGGTATTTAAAAGGACGGGTTTTCAGGAGCATTTATCGAGACCCTTTTCTGAAAAGAAGTCTTTGCATTTACCACAGAACTGCACCAGCGGGACAACACTTTAACGAAGGATGGAAAGTAAGTATCTTATTATTGTCACTGATTATTAAAGATTATTATGATACAGATTATTAACACTTATTTTCGTTTTTTTGTTTAAAAAAGTTTGTTTTTGTAGATCATTCTGATTCAGAGACAACCTTTTCTACACCATTGAAGAACACGAATCTGAGTAAGCAGATCGGCTTAACCAAACAGTCAAAAGAAAATACAATCAACTGTTCACCATGTAATACATATTATGCATTTTTGTATTTACAGATTCAAATACATTTAAAAAACCACCGCAAGCTCCAAAAAAGATTTGGCTGTCGACGGAACTACGTCACAGAGAAACAGGCGCTTCACCCACTTTCCGGACAAAAAAAGGTCAGTTTCAAACCGTATTAAAAACCCACAAAGGGTTATACATAACAATGTCTTAATTTTTGTTACACATACGTATATGTGTTAATACAATCGTATTAATATAATTTCAGCTCGTGAGGATCGTGAGGAATCATTTCTTTCATCACAACCATCAAATTAGACGCCCAGGGACATCAGTCTTTGGGATTCGGCAGACTTTACATCGCCAGAGAAAACCAAAGTAGACTCTAAAGAAAACTCTTTGGACATCACCACAACTCCCCGAAGGCTTTTTAAAAGAAAAACTATTCGTTATACGCAAGGAGAAGTTGAACCAGGAACCTCCGGTGATACAACCTATCAACAACTGGTGAGCAAAATTCAACAATTGCAGCGGGATATAGCGATTCTTGCAAAAGAAGCAGAACGTAGAAGTTGTCTCTGTTGTCTCTGAATCAGAATGATCTACAAAAACAACGTAGAAGCCCGGCTCCGTACCTTAGAACCTAAATTAGCGGTAGCTAGCCAGGGCCCGGTAGTCAGTGCGGAGCCACCTAGCTTAGCCCCTGCTAGCGGTCTCCCGACTCAGGGCGGCTGGGTGACTGTCCAAAGGAGGCATAGTGCTAAAGCTAAGCCTGCTGATCGAGACACTCCAACTCATGTTTCCAACAAGTTTTCTCCACTCAGCGACACACCCGCTGAGGAACACACTCTGATCATTGGCGATTCTGTTTTGAGAAACGTGAAATTAGCGACACCAGCGACCATAGTCGATTGTTTGCCTGGGGCCAGAGCGGACGACATTGAATCCAAATTGAAGATGCTGGCTAAGGCTAAACGTAAATACGGTAAGATTGTAATACACGTCGGCAGCAACGACTCTCGACTCCGTCAGTCGGAAGTCACTAAGGTTAATGTGGAGTCGGTGTGTAA
>JAFBJQ010003502.1:0-72211 GCA_016785345.1 Trinectes maculatus
ACTTGCTTGCTCCACCTCTGATACTGTTTCAAATAGTATTATTTCATATACAACAATTTTTATTTATGTGTCACATGGTCTATTTATAGTTTGGACTTATATGCATCTTATCAGCACTTGTGCAAAGTCCAAAGATGACAGGGTCAAGTTTATGCAGACATGTGTTCCCCATTTAATTTCTTTAATGACGTTCCTTGTTGTCATAGTTTTTGATTTGATGTACATGCGATTTGGCTCCACAGATTTACCACAAAGCCTTCAAAACTTCATCGCTATAGAATTTCTCCTTATTCCTCCACTTATGAATCCTCTAATATATGGATTTAAACTGACCAAAATACGAAACAGAATTTTGTTTTTAATTAATTTTAGAAGAAAATGACATTTTCAAATCAATTTAGATTTACATTGTTATATTCATTTGTTTTTTGTTGTTGTTGTTCTCACGCAACAGCAACAAAATCTTGTTTGATAGAGGAAATCAGTGCATCAGGTGATGCCAACTAACTTTGGCTGGATTAAGGTTCCCATTCCTGTTAAAGAAATTTAGGATGTTTGGTTTAAGACACATTATGTTCTTTACAGCTCTGCTTTGATTTACATGAGGACTCCAGACAAATCCATATACATTTAAAATACATACTATACTGCAACAGCAATTTACTGATGAACTTTATGTCTGGTTCTGCCTATGTATTTACTACAAGTAGTCACCACATAATGCCACATCAGAAATGCCTTGTGCGAATAAAATATGTATCTAAATGACTGCAGATGATGGTTGTGCCTCAATTCGAATATAACTAATAGAATATTGTAACTTTTGTTTTTTTAGTTCATTTCATGAAATAATCCTGAAAGGTTCACCTGATGAAACTCCTCTGGAGAAACGGAGGTCATTATACTAACTGTTCCATGGCTTAAGGAGTCGACGCATCATTTGAAGTGATCTTGATTGTATGATTGTATGATAAATCTCTTACAGTTTGCTGAGAACTGCCCTTGTCTTGTTTTCGTTCCTAAGATGGAAAGTGAGCTGGAGAGGAAAGAAGACTGCGGTGGCATTGTCAATACCCATTGTCCTCTAGAGAGGGCTGGAGGGGGGCAGGAGCCAGTCTCCTATGATGTTGCCCTGGACGCAGGCTAAAGCCTGGGTAGTTCGCCTGTTGTCTCCCATTCTTGTTTTAATATTTGTTCATATACAGTAAATGCAGTAAAATACAGTTAAATTCTGTAATTAAAATTTAAAGTATTCATGATATAACAGTTGTTAGTCAGAAAGAACATACACAGATATCATTCTGTAGCTTCAGTAAAGTAAGTGTTTACAGACCCTATCAAGAGCGGGTAAGTATTTATGTTGGTTTTAAATCATAGAAACTGCAAAATGTATTTTGAGAATAGAATTATTTAACTGGAACATATGAATGAATAAACTTGCAGTAGGTGAGTCTTGGCCACTTGAGGGCAGTGGTCACACACTGTGAACTGAATGCAGTTATCTATGACTGCACTGCATGCATGTGCAGATGGGGCTGCTTTCGGGGCTTGAGCTCCTGCCCCCTTGCCCCGCCCTGTTCAAAGTGCCTTTTTGAGTGGCCATTAAAAATTTCACCATTCATTGTTTGTTAATATGTATCATTTGAGCCCCTGGCCCTCCAAGGGTCTCTACGCGGCCCTGCTGCATTGTCATGACACTACCACCCTGTCCTTATATTTACCGACAGCAAACAGCAAAACAACAAGTCATTAAAATGTACGGTGAAACTAAATTTTACAGTGAAAACATCTGGTCAAACATTGGGGAATGAAGTCATTACGTTTGAACAGTTTGCGTTCATAAAAGGAACACTCACACTCTTGCAGCTTCCTCGGAAAGCCTTTTTATTCAGATTCAAATTCAGTTAATGCCACCGCTGCTGCATTGCCAGTCTTCAAGAGTCCCTGAGTCCGAATAAACTTGATTCAGTGACTGTGCAATAATGCACATCATGCAAAAAGTAATAACTACAGTAGGAAACCAAGACTAATTACAACATACATAAAAAGATGCCTGGTCAGGTCACACTGCTGTAGCTTTTCATCACCGGTACATTTGGTTGTAGCCTGAATGCATGGCCCTGTCAATCAAAAAGAGCTATTGCAAAAGAACAGAGGAGCATTACTGCAATTTCTAAAACTGAACATCATGGCATCATTTATATTTATGTACACAATTATCCAGCACCCTGCCAGTTTTGTGACGATATCTAAAAATGCCTGGTGGACATTTGGACATATCGGTATTAAATGATCTGCTGCAAAAGAAACACGAAGTACACCTCTGCAATTTCTAAAACTGAAAATGACATTCATCATTTAGCCTATGTACATATTTTCAGTTTACAATCTCTACATAGCATCACGTGTGCAACATTACACCGTCTTAATCAAAACTGTGGTTGTGTTATGATGAGGGGAGGATGGATGGATGCTGCTGTTGCCCTGTGAAAATGGCTGCTGATGAAGTGATGAAACAGAAAAAACTTGGAAAATGTATTTTTCTGGATTTTGCTACTTTTTTACTGTGCTGAACTATACACCTCATATCCAAACTGCTGTGTAAACCGACAAACACACAAATCCAAATAAGTCAAAAGAGTAAGTTGCGTTGTGATGAAAATCTTTAATTATAAGTGTTTTGAATAAAACAGAAAAATTGCCATTGAAATTGAAGTTGGGGAGTCGAGAATCTGCGTATAACTTGGTGCTGTTTGATTGAGTACATCGCTTCAATGAAAAAAAAACCATCAAAATTAAACTAAAAATTCAAAATACTGGTATGATCCTCCCATAATCCTTGTTCTGGAATTTTTTACTGGACAACAGGATGGAGTGCATTTGTATTTGATGCTGCATGTTGAGGTTTAAGAAAAAAATGTATCCTAACACTTTTCACAAACGTTTGATGTAATGAATGTCCAAGCATCTCGGTGTACAAACTGTGGATTATGAACATGATTTCATCCACTCAGTTGTGTTTATTCATTCATGTTAAAACTTTAGTCACTTAACAACTAATCCCAGAAACTTGATGGTTATCCTGGGGGACATTTATGACATTTTGGTTCTTTACTAAAACAGGGGCTTAGTAAGCTTCTATTTTCACACAAAAATTAAGCAGCACTGTCTATTAAGGCCTTGCATGAGATCTCTGTGGTTTGGGAAAACTACAGAAAGTACACAACATATTGCTTCTGCAGGAGTGACAATCCTAAAACAATTAAACTCAGAAAACAGAACAAAAGATGAACACTACATGTATCATGGAAGGGAAGAGGGGAGAGAGCAGGACATACATTACCCTCTCCATGTCTTGCTACCATTGTTTAAATTTGGGGACCAAGAGATGTTGCTCATACCTCGTGCAAGATCCACCAGCAAGAGTTTAATGTTAGAGACAATTAAAAACAAGCCACTCTGGGATGAGTGATTCCAAAACTGTGAAATGTATGCAAAACAAAAGTCAAGCAACAATGACCAAGTGTCATTGTCCTGCTATTCAGAAACAAAGCTGCATGTGTAGTGCAGCTTACATTAACAAATGGCAAACCAACATCTTCCTCTCGTTCCACTTTAAAGGACTAACAATGGCTTAATCATTCATTTTGTGGATCATACCAAATACTGCAAGTGATCTCGACTTGTCTATGCAATGCTGTAATGAGAGGGTTGGCGGTTTAAAGGGCTGAAAATTAAGCAATCCATTGCCTGAGCAAGCATGGTTTAAGGCAAAGGTTAAAATATCTCAACTACAGTCTATGCGCAGAAAGCAAAATAATATGCTTGCAGCTATGAGACCACATGGAGACAGGTGATGATGACCTTTCATCTACTGCCATTCAACAGCAAAACAGAGAATTCAACCCAAATGTTATGAGCCGAATTTTAACTAGCATCAGGGGTAGTGGTATGTTGAACTGCCTCAGTGCACAGTGAGGGATTGATGCTTATATCAATAAAAGACTTAAGGGTTAGAGATGGTCCAGTTATGTTTTAAAATGAACAGGTATCTGCATAAAGCAAATGAAAATAGGGATAGAGATTGGAAACTGAAGTGAGTCTGTCGGTGCTGGTCTGGTCTGGTCAGATACGCATGAGACAAGTAACAGATGGTATGCATCTTTCATCAGGACAGTTTTCACATTCAGAGCCCTTGTAGTAATTTAACAGACACCAGCATCTCTAATCCAGGATGTCTGAGTCAATTCACAAAAGATCACAAAATTAATGTAAAAGGAAATCTATTACCCCTACAATAACTGGATGTCACTGGCAATGCACAAATATTTGCAAACGACAATGGTACTGCCTCCTCACTGAAACAATACCCCAATTCTTATTAAACTTAGTCTAATAAGAATTTAGATCTAATAACCTCAGTGATATTTCTTGATTTTCTTTACATTTAAAACATTTTCTGGTGATGACTCCTAATAATTATTCAAGTAATTCTGTTGCTGTTTCTTGAAAGATCCTCTGCTGTTAAGATGTTCAGTTTTACAATAATTTGAGAACCATGAACAAAAGTTTTATTCAACTTTTTGGAATAAGAAATTTCAGACCTTGAGCATGGCTGGATAAATAGTGGTTAAATGACACACTTATTTTGTGATGTGGATGAACGGACTCATTAAGGTTATGGAAACCGGGAAGGCAGTGGTTACCACTTAAGTTCCAACTTTGTGGAAAAAGTGAGAGAGACATCCTGCAGATTACAGATTGCTGCTGCAGTAACAATGTCCCTGTATGGAGGGTAATATTAAATAAAAGGCCAGATATGGACTGGTTTGTATTCTGTATAAAAAAACGAACACGCCCACACACACCTTTACCGATTGATGACTGTGACAGGAATTGGAGGTAGGTCGTGCAAGAACGGAGAACAGGTGGACTGGCTGTCCATGTGACAGGTTAGGAGCTTGTCTTTCGGTGCTAACTGAACTGAATGTGGCTGGGATGGGGATGAGAGCTGGATTATGAGAGATGCAGAAGTGTAAGGTACTATCACCCACCGTTTGCTCTGTAATTCTTGAACCGCAAGACCTTCCATGCTCTCTTTCTCTCACTAAGGGCCATTCGTATTCCTAACTCTGGTCTTGGTTACATTTTCACAGCTATGTCTCCTCCCCAGTCTACCAACTGACCCAACAGTAGGAGCTGAATGGAGTTGGGTAGGGGTGAGACACCACAGGATGGCCACGCAGACAGGGCCGTACAAGGGTGAAGGAGGAGGAGGTGGGTGGGGTGTAGGGGGGGAGAGGGGTGAAACATTTTAGTTTTGTTTCTTGGCCTCCTGATTGCCGTAACTGGAGCCTGTTTTCTTCACCTCTGTGACCCCTATGAGGCGCCGGATGGCTATGGAAGCTGGGAGAGAAGAAAGGCAAATGTTAAATACGATGAGACTTCAGAAAAATACAAATGTTTTTTCAAGCAAAGATGCACAGTCTTCTGATCAAATTCCATGAGGAAGAAGTAAATTTATTAAATATCATTGGTGCACCAGTGATTCTTAACTACCTATGATGAGGAATATGATGAAGCCAATGATGAGGAGAGGGGAGCCACTGACGACCACTCCATACGCAAAGTTGATGAGGGGTGAAAGCAGAAGAGTGGCCCAGAACAGGAAGTTCAGCAGTGTCCACGGTCGGCGACGGGTGATTATTGTGGGTCCAGGGTACTTGCCTTCTTTGTTGTACAATTCCTGTAAAGCATCCTGAGACAAAGGAGAGACTGGTCCATGCTTTGACATGAAAAAGTAACATTGTTTTTTTAAAAATACACACACACACTTCACTAGAGCTAACGTTTAATGGAGCCTATTTAAATTTCACTAGTGTGTACTAGTGTGAATGAATTCTTTGAGCATTAGACGTAAATGTGATAAAATTGCTTGTGTGTTTAAAGATGAAAATAAAGTATAAAATACATATATCTGTTCATTTACACATGTGAATATATGTGCATACATACACTGTATGTGTATACAAAGTTTTCTTGGCTTAAGGCTTGAAGCTGATATCAATGTCTGCAGCTACACTGTTCAGATTTTAATCCTGTTTTGTTTAACCTTCTCTTGGTAGAGCTTGTGCAGCCAGTTGGCACACTGCGCCTCATCTTCTGGTATATCCTCCACAGAGAACCGTCTGCATGGGAAACAGTAAATGATTATATTCTGTAGAACTAATGCATTTGTTTCCAGAGTTATTTACAATTTTAATCATGACAAGAATGACCATGTACTAAACAACTGAGGAAATCACAATTATGTCAAAAAATCAGTAATGTCATAAAATTAGTTTTAGAGTTCACATTTTCCAGTATTTGTCCTTGGTCATGATTCAAGTAGTCAAGTTATTAGTAAAGTAGTAAGTGTCACAATCGGAACCTTTTTTGTACAGATAAATAACCTTCAAATTATAGTATAGGAGACCATAACTTGATAGATCTGGATGAAAATACAGATAATATAAAAAAAATTAAGGTGATCAGTCTCATCAAGGGGACACAAACATATTTTCTGTTTTCTTCTGGCCCTCTCAGAGAAATGCTTCATCAGTACACAGCAAAACACATAAGGCCTGTTATGGCAGTTTCTCAACACTAGAGACCACCTAAAACTCACCTCTGCTATTAAAGCATCTATTTTTGCTGAATGATTTAAGTCTGGTTAACTGACTGGGTCACTCAACCATGTTTCCACAAAAGTAGTATCAGACTGTATTTTTCTACTACAATCACATTTTTTTATCATTTTGTTTTGCTGTCCAGAAAAGGGACCTGATGACGTATTCAGTAGGGGCTGCCCGAACTTGTTTCCATCTTTAGAACAGTTCTTTTTTCAGTCCATTAATCTATGTCCATCGGAGCTACTGCCCTGAATTAATAAACATGGTGGGAAAGTGGCCAAGATCAGATCACTCTCACTATCTCATTCATTGTTATACAAAATACAATTGGAAGGAAGCCATGGGGTTTAAAATATATTCATCACCGTCCACTTGAAAAGAGTCGGTGGAGCTGGCAGTGTAATGCAACTTTACAACAATCCCTGTTGATTCATAGACGAGGGTATTGGTGTCACTCACCTTACACTCATGTCAGCTTTGTATTTTTTGCCATTAACGATGCCCAGGAGAGTGGGAGTTTGGTTGTCTTTGAAGTTGAGGGTCACATCATACACAGCAGTTACTGTATAAAAGAAAAGTCATATGAGGAAAAAAAATGTTTTCAACATGATGTGTGTGTGTGTGTGTGTGTGTGTGTCTATACAAACCTGTGCCTTTAAGACACTGAAGTGTTGTGGTAAAACCTTTGGTTCGGGGTAGTAGGTGGTATTTGAGCTTGGGCAGGCCTTTACTTTCTGCAACCTGCATACTGATTTGGTGTTTCTTCTCTGTAAAGCGGGTGCCCTCACAATACAGAAGAAACTGTGAAGGGAGAAGAGCTATGTTAATATCTGAACACACACTTTTAGTGACCTCCTTTTTCCAGTCCCATCCATTGTCCTTCTTCTGCTTGTTTGAATTACAGATTAAAGTTACTTTAGTGCAACACTAAAATTAAGTCACTGTCCCAATCTTACTGGTATTAATGCACGGAC
Source organism: Trinectes maculatus (assembly GCA_016785345.1). Taxonomy (NCBI): domain Eukaryota; kingdom Metazoa; phylum Chordata; class Actinopteri; order Pleuronectiformes; family Achiridae; genus Trinectes; species Trinectes maculatus. The sequence continues at coordinate 7,646 of JAFBJQ010003502.1, forward strand.
AACTACCGTTTAGTCAAATGTCATTAGTCGTGACAGGATTCTTGACTTAAGGATAATTAGATCAGCAGCTGATTGGCCTAATCTCAGCTGGCAGAAGAGTTACAGGACTAAAAATGTACCACAAATTGCTTTACACCATAACTAATGATGTCCAAGATCAGGTAAAAATTACTGAGAAAGCACATGTTTGTTTTAAAAGAAAAGAAAATGCTTTATACTACGAACAGGGTGAAAGCTTCTGTTGTGTTGTTAAGGATCTGCGGAAAGTCCAGTTCACAAATTTCACAGAAAAAAGCCTCCTCATATTGGATTTCAAAAACAGCTGGCGCACACAAAGAACTTGGTCAAAGGGCAGCGACTGATTTTCCTAAATAGTGAAAGGGTAAAGCCTTCATTCTCCACATAAAATCCACCAGTCACATGAAATAATTATAGACAAATTTCTGTTCATCACAAGTCAATCTTATCTGTGTAGTACTGCCCACTGTTTCTACTGGTGGTAATAACACTGAATTAAGTGATGTAACAGTTGAAATGCTAAGAGTAAAATGGAAACTTAGGAAAGTAGAATTACAAATTAAATATATATAACTGAGTGCAGCTGTTCTTCTGCTGATTTCTGTTGACATTAAAAAGCAAACTCCTACACGCCACATGACAGATAAACACACAGTATATACTCACCCACATATACTCAGGGTAGTCTTTGAGCCTGTTTAGACCTGTGAAGACAGTCTGTCTGTCCTCCTCCCACTTTCTTTTGCAGAAGACAATTTCTAGAAAGTACCAAGTCCAGCCAATCAGAGGAACCTTCAGCAGCTCATGTTTGGCTAGCACCTTTGAACTCTAAAGAGGAGAGATGTTTGTTTTTAAGGATGACAATCTCACAACTTGGACAGAAGTCATTAAAAGACAGGAAATGATGTTGGGAAATTGATAATACAGATGTGTGTTGGAATATCTTTCTAAGACAAAGAAATCACACGTTTCTGTGTTACTAACCCCTAAGATGCCATGTCTTTCACACATGGTCCAGCCGCAGAGGAAGTCAATTTCAAAGTTGTGGTTGAGGATGATAATAGCATGCTCTTTGCCAAACATATCCACCGTGGCCTGGTCGGTGTACAGAGTGCATTCTGTGCCTGACCACCACTCCAGCAGCATCACCAGCTCTATATAGAAGCAACAAGTTATCATATGAATGAAGCAAAATCATGTCAATGATGTCTACAATAAGAAGTGAACTTATATATACCTGAGTCAAAGCATTTTCCTTCAAATACTTGTAAGGTTTAGTTAAATACTAAAACTGTGATTTGTGTCTCATTTTGTATCTCCACATGCTTATGAGCAAACTCTGCAGCTGTATTAGTGTTTTAGCTTTTTTTTTAAGACTATTATTTTGGTGCAAACGTAATGCCTCATTGAGCCTCAGCTGCTCTCATTTACCCATGCAGAGAGCCATTAGTGGCAAAAAGCTCTGATGAACACACTGTACAATATCAGCACAGCACCAAATGGTGAACAGATGAAGCCAGCTGTGTCCTAGTAACAATGCAGAGGGTGAAGCAGCTGAGGACTAATATTTATCTCGCTCAGATCTAAAAGGAGACCGTAACAGACAGGTGGTCAGGTCAAGTGGAACAAGACAAGTCTCCATGCTGTCTCTGTTTATGTATTCTAAAACAAAACGGATTTCTTTGAAAAACAAAAAGCAAAACTGTTTTTACATTATACATTACAACATAATACAGGTATCTTATACTCACGACTCCATAGGGAATAAGAGAGCCGACAGTTGATTCTGCGATAAAGCTGTCTGTTGATTGGCCAGATGATGCACGTGCAGAGCTGGATGAAGTTTATGATGAGGCCGCTCACCACAAACACAAAGCCCATCAACAACTGCAGGATGAACAGGCTCTTCAGGTAGTCTAGCAGAGCCATGGCTGAGGAGCCGGAGAGCTGAGTAGGCTCCTCTCTATACACTATGACCAACCTGACAGACAGAGCAACAAAAAACTAATTTTTGGGAATGAACAGCATAAGGGAGGAGAACAGAAGAACAGAGTAGACAAAGGGATGTGGCCAATTTAAGTCTATTAGTCTGTGGGAAAGCATGCTTTCAGACATTCAAAACCACAGAGGTGTCTCTTACCACGGTGGGATTCTTTTACAAGCCGCGTTTACACGGTCCTTCAGACAATACGACAGACCTGGAAAAGACAGTAGAACAGAGGTTGATAAATCAGTGGTCAAAATGCTATAAAACAAGAGACGCTTAGTTTTGTGTCATTACAGTGGAACGTACGAACATAAGCAAGTGTTTGGTTAAACAGGATGAACTGTGTTTGCACCTGACTCTGGAGAAATAGCCTCGATTATTGAGTGTGAGTGGAAAGTAATGCTGTGACGGTTAACAGGGGATGGTTAACACAGAAATACAACCATTACAGAGGCTCTACAAGCATCACATTTATGAGATTATGCTATTTTACAAGATGCAGAGTAATCAGAAATCGATGTATTGCAGTTGCAATTACAGAGCTCTGGGTGAGATTCAATGAGCAGTGGGGGATGGTGGGAGATCTACCACAAAGTTTTGAGGTTGTGGCTGATCAATGTATACTACTTTAACGCATAAGGCAAACCATGCATACAAAAGGTGGAGTAATATAATTTTGTGACATGACTGGCTCAAGGCCAGTTCATCAAGCCATTCAACAAGTTTTTTCCTAGTGAAATTACTTCCTCACATAACACAACAACCCAACAGAATAACAAAGTGGCCCTGGTGTGAAGTAAAAGAAATCCTGCGTCCACCAAACTTCAGCTGTATCTCTTGGACCGATGAACATAAATAAATATACATGTGGAGTTAGGTCATACTCTATTGAAATACTGTCATGTATTCAAGTGTGTCAAGTGTCACCTGATGTTTCTGATTATCAGTCCAAACACTGACCTTTGTTCCTATTGGAAGCCAAAGACTGGGATGATGAAGGTTACACAATGGCACAATTCATTCACTACTGACAGAAATGTTCCCCAGCCAACCTTCACTGTAACAACAACTAGCAAATCTGTAGCTTCTATTTATGTCCTCTGCTTATTCAAACCTACATGTTAAAACGTACAAACACAAAATGAGGTGGGGGCTGAGTCATAGTGACTGAGTTTGGAATTTATGTTAGTAGTTTAGTGCTGAGAGTGCAGTTTATTTTAACAAATATACACTTAAGACCAAATATCCAATATTGAGCTGGAAACACAATGGCTTCATTACATCCTCTCACAACCAAAAAAAAAAATAGCTTATCCTGAAGTCTGATGCTTAAATGAAATCTCAGGGATTTACTAGTAAAGACCACATTTATGCTGCTTTAAAATACAAAGTCCAGACATCCACTTGGTTTGTCATTGACATCAACCAGAGTAAAAAAACACTGGGTTGACTGTTCCACTTCCCTGAGGGTGTACAGTCCACCTGTGTACCCAGGCAGCCTGAAGAAAAGATTAGTAATGTTGACTGGGTTAAAGCTGCTTATGGCTGGACAGCTGCTTCTGCTTTAAATCACCTGAATACAGCTTCTGTGCTAACAAATAAATATGGGCTGACAGGATTATTGAAATCTACCATAACACACAAATGGCAAATGTTGGCAAAGATCAGTCACATCTTGGCAGACCACCCACTGCCATTTTAATTCAAAAGCAAATGTTGTCCCCGTACCATTATGAACAGATGAGTTATACCCTGGTGTGCTATGCTAACTTCTCTTTATCATGTTCTAATGAATCTAGTGCAACCCAACCTGATGTGGCAACATGCTAAACCATCTCTCTCATGTTTTAACTTACCAGTAAACATAGTAGGCCATTGCCATGAGCACCAATGATCCACAAATCCCTGTGAAAATCATCACAGCACTCTGACTCAGCATTTTGGCTCCTGGTATCGCACCAATCAATACACCAATAAAAACTCTAAGAAAGGTCAGTCACAGGCTGTCCTGCTTCATAGCCATGACAATGCCACAGAAGGAAAGAGATTATGATGATGACAGCAAGAACAGTCAGATCCCAGAACCTGTTCAAGGAACTGCCTAATCAGTGCAACACTTTACTGACGACCAGAGAATTTCCGATCACATGCGATAACTATAAAAAAAAAGAGTGGACCACATTGAGTGCAAAACAAAAACACTTAAAAATCCTCTTAATCGCAAGGAATTCTTCCTGAAACCCACTGCAATTGATGCTAGATAGACTGAGAGATAGCTCACTCCTGAAGAAGGGACTGTCTCACACATAAGATACATCCTTCATGCATTCCCAGCCTCTAATCCAGTGGATCAGATTAGTGGCGATTAGCCGGCCATGGGCACCCTGGATGTGTCACATTTCATTAACATTAACAATGAAGAGGGCCAGGCTCTGCTGAACTAAGGTGGAGTTAGCAGAGCAGCATCTGTTACGCTAATGGTATCTGTTACACAAATGAACCAATCACAATGGAGAATTTCTTGCCTCACCTTGTTACTTGGCCACCTGTTGGTAACACACAGAATTAGACAGGTCTGAGAACCTCGGAGAGAGGGTCAACACTTTCCATGAAGGAGCCCTGTGTGCTTACAAACCATGCTTTGTTTTCTCTTTTAAAAAGTATAATTAGGAATGAACTAAGGCAATGCCTAGACATGTTCATCACCTATCCTCACTCCCACTGACAGAACCTTAATGTACTTAAAATTATTTACAACCGATCAACATTACTCATATATGGATGACAAATAAAACCAGTGGGCAGGCAAGCATGAACCTGTGGGTTCTTGCACAGAGCTAATGCCACATGTGGTGCAAAAATAAAGAGATGCAAAAATAAACTGTTGAGTGTTCACTGAAGCAAATAGGTGAAAGGTGAATGTGCAGCCCTGAGGGCTGGCCTGTGGGCATCAAAGGCAAACATAAATAGAGATAAAAATGCACTGTGATAGCTGGTCAAGGAAGGTCATTCATGTTTTAAAGCACAAAGCATGTTCATTCCTGCAGAAACAGTAGCATCACTGTAATGCCCAACAATCAACAGCAACTTCAGACCCTTTCAAGGTTTTCTCTAAGCGTTGTAGCTATAATAAGAGGGAATGAATGATTAGCACCTGAGGATACAGTCAGTACAGAGAGTATGTCAGAGGTAGCGGTGGCCTGCTGTCAAATTGACCAACAATGGTATAACATGTAGGATGGAGTGATGGACCTTTTTCATCATTCATCAACCTTAACTCACCTGTGTATGACAGCTAACTTGATCAAGAGTGTGTTTGTGCGATGTTGTTGTTGATGTGGTGCTGCCACTGCCAGCCCTATCCTTCTATGCTAAGTCTGCCTTTTAAAGTTTAAACTACAACCTCTACTGAATTATTAGGATGACTTCAAATAGACAAAGTTCCTTTGTTCAGTTAAAGGTAAAAGGCAAAAGAATGATTAAGAGGCTCGGAAAGTTTACATCACAAATAAGAGGTTACATTCCAAGATGGAACTGCTCAGATAAAGGAATATCTACACGTGTGTCTCAAAGTCCAAGAGGGCAATACTTTGATTTTACGGACAGGTAAATGAGTTCAACAACCATGTGCAAGCAGAGGTCACTTAAGTCAAGAGTCCATGTGCATAACATGCATGACTCAGTGTGGGCTGATATGGCCCGCAATGTAATCTTGATAAACATCTTTAAACCACTCAATACAGACAATGAGCACAATAGATGTCATTTTCAATATGGACTGATCTTTGAGAGTGCTTGGTGAAGTTGAATGCACAACTTCACCAATGCAATGCAATTTTGTTTGCCCTCTAATTGTGTGGTTTGAGGTAATAAGTCTCACCCTCTTCTAAGAAAGTAAAAAGTTACAATAACATTGACCTATCTTGAAAGTTGATCCCTGCTGCAAATGTTGAGTATGGATTTATTGAAAACATAACAGATAACGTGCTACAGATATCATAATTTCTGGAAAAAAATTACTATCTCAGATGTCAAGACATAAAATTAAAGGATTTTAACTCCGGCAGCTGAATAACATAGTCTTTCTGATAAATAATAATGTGTTATTTGTAAATACCAAAACCACATTGGTGTACTCCTCACTGCCTTTATATTCAGACAGGCTCTACAAGACCTGTGTGCAACGCTAAGTATTATACACATATGGCCATACCCGTCTCTGTGAAACCACTACAATCTAGGGATTACTGGTAAACATTAAAGAACAAACCACAAAGCTACTAGCCACATCCGGAATTATCACAATAACTACTTGCCTGTCCCGCACTGATCTCCTCGCTGGTTAAACAGAGATTCAGGTCTAAGGTTAGCCTGTGCTTTGGAGAACACGTTTGAATGAACTCGAGTAACCTTACGTCTGGCGTGAGTAGCCAGCTGGCGCACATGACGTACCGCGGAACACAGACTACTTGCAGAGTAAACGCATTTTTTTTTTTTGATGAATTCAGTGACACTTTAATATCAACTCGCTGTCCCCGCTTCAGCATTGTCTCGTTGTATTGTTGCCTCAGAAATACACATTGGATCGCATGTTTGAGTGCGCTATGGATGGCTTGGCAACCAAGTAGCACCCATGTCCAGGCTTTTCTTTTGACACACATGTCAGGAGCTAGCAGTCTGATGAACTCAAAGTTGCAAAAAAACTATCAATGTATATCTGATAACATATAAAAAAAATAACACAGCCATTTTATTGTTGCTTTAACAGACGGCGAATAAGTTGACGCGGAACTAAACACAGGACGAGAAGGACGGAGCTACCTGCTAACGATACAGGCTAGCATGCTAACTTAGCAAACAAAAACTCAGTGAAAGCACCATGCATTTGAAAAGGAAGACGGATGTCTATGGCTTAACAGTTCAAAGGTAACAGTCACATTTCCCCACATACATCACATAGTCAACCGATACGTTCCACTTGCTAACGTCATGCTACGCTAGTTAGCCAGCTAACGTGGTGGCCAGCGCCAGTAACGGTACTCTGGACTTACCTGCAAATCATTCACTTTCTGATAGGTAGATTTTGTTCCTCTTGTCGCTACTGAACTGCTTTCAGGCCGTCGTGGGCGTATAGTGACCCTATTAATGTGTCTATCTCTCTCCGCTCGTTTCCCGAAACGCAACAAAAATGACTTGAGGTAATGCGATTTGCAGGACCGCTATTGTTTGACGGTTAAAGCACCACATTTCCTCAAAGCCCGTCTGAAGGTCCACATCCGGTCCGGCCCCTCTTTCATTATCGCATAAATAAAATACACTATCTGTTTTTTATTTATTGATTTATTTAATTATCTGATCCAAATACTACAGCTGCTGTCAAAAGTACATTTAATAAAATAGGCAACTTTTATTGATAATAAGATGCAATAATAATAATAATAATAATAATAATAATAAGTGTTGATGTATCATCTTATTGCTTGAACGACTGTGAATTAATTTGTTTATATTCAGATTTCTGCAATGGAAAGTTTTCCGTTGTGTCCCAGAGAGAATGGCTGCAAAAGACATGTAACATAAAAGGATATGATCTAAAGACAACTTATCGCATTATACGCTGTATAGTGTTATACACTATACATGAGTCATTCATAATCTGTGGCTGTGTGATCTGTTGTGACACAGCACTCCAATTCAACTTATTTTAAAACATTAAGTTTTTAATTGCAGTTCTTATTTTATGACAAGTGCTTGTTTACCTTTTTTTTTGCTTAAAAACTTAACTTTATGTTTTATTTGTTTTTCTTGTAAATCTTACGTATGTTTCCTGAACCTCAACCATACACACCAGTGTTATGTCATCATGTCATTACACCCCTTCTTTTGCCTGAGTAAGGTGCATGTTTGGTTTTTACTTCAGCCCACTGTAGCCCCCTCCTGGTGCTAATGCATAGCAGCAGGCTGTTGAGACTGGCTGTGAGAAGTGTCTGTTGTGCGTCTTGCCTTGGGGCATTTCACTTGGAGACCAGTATTAAAAAAAATCTGTGTTGATAACATGTGACATATGGAGCATAAAATAAGACACGGACATTTCACAATAACAGAACCATCATTCTTATATCACAGCAAATCCATTCACACTAAATACTTACAAATTTTGTTTTTGCTCATTGGTTGCACATGGGTACACATGTTGGCCCGTTTGGTTATTTGGGTTGATGCTGGCTGTGGATTACTGTGTGGACAAAAAACAGCTATGTCACCAGTCCCTAATCATACAATTAAGTTTGGGCCTGGAAAGACAACATTCACAAATACTATCACTTATGCTTCTAATCAAAAGTCTGCATGATCTTTTTTGCACAGTTTAAATTTATGACACCATAGAATAGGTAGAATAGGTCCCCAGACCTATAAGTGGCTGGTAAGAGGTGACAAATTAGGTGTGATGTGTTGTAATGTCATGTAATGTAATATGATGTGATTTGGCAGTTTGGCAAATGCCATTAATTAAACAACAGAGGAATAATTTAAATTTGTAGATTAACTTGTGCTAATGTGATGTGTTAATTGTTTGGCCACATTTTACGTTGAGTGTCAAAAACAGCAACAGCAACAATTAGCTGTTATACTGGTAACACTAAACAAGTCATTTTCTAATACACGTGTTTAGTCAGTAGTAATGGTCCGAAAGGCAAAAAGGTAGAAATTTAAAAAAATAATAAATAATGAAAACAGTTTCAGTAAAAGATTAATAATTTATTAATTCTGTTCTTACATTCTTCTAAATCAAAGCAGCAGTTTAAGGTTTGGCACTTGACTTTCTAATGTTATTTATGGGGATTGGCTATTGGTACACAAAAACATTCACAACCGTATTTTCGTCCTAAAACCATTAAGGCTATTATACAGCATGGTCTCACATAACTGACTGTTTTCAAGAAATATGACAAAAGAAAAACATAAAAACAATGGTCATTAGTAAATATATTAAAGATTATCTGTGCAAATACCTCAATTTGAGATGTTAGAGACGTTGCATAATCCATAATAACAAGGAGAGAAAAACATTTAAAAACTTGTATAACAATGATCTTTGACAAGTATTTTATGATTATCAGTTAAGTCACAATTACTCTAAAACAAAATACAATCAAAATTAATATGTGTATTTAAACTGTGTAGATAATGTAATCATCGTATGAAGGGGTTACGATAAAAATCTCACATTAAAACAGGTTAGTGGTTAACTGTTGAGGCAAATAGGATTTATTCTTTCCTTAGTCAAACTATGACGCTATTAAAAATTAAGTCACATTGAGGGTTCAGGATGAATTCTATCAAAACAGGCCATCAATGCACAGTATTCAGCCACTGGTTTATAATGTATCCAGTCATAAAGATGATAACTTTCACTTAAAATGCATGAATAAACACCCAAGTGCAATATAAGCACACCACATGCAATTATTTCAGAAATGCAATAAAATGAGATCTATATGTATGTATGTATGAATGTCTTTTTTTAACTTGTGTTTTTCTTTTTTTTTTCTTTTCAGCAGCAGATGATGTCTACACATGATACACATTGGCAGTGATCCCAGTGTGTTTGTGCGCAGAATCAGCATCCAACAAACCCTGCTGACCCAAAACATAGTCGTTCACCCTATGCAATGTAAAGGACAGCAGAGACGTGGCAGTCTCTGATGACAAAATCGTCCATCTGTCTGGCTGAGTGCCCAGATTTGAAATTGATTTGTACCAGCCTGATGTGAACGTCCATGAAAACGTCACTTCCTTCTGTGTGGGGACTTTTGTAAAACCTTAGCTTCCACGACGATGGCAGGATTCTCGATGTCGGCTTTGCTCTGAACCATCCTCAGCTCCAGCTGTGCAGGACTGGGCCTGTTCCCAGGACCGGCCATCTCTGATAGGAAGATAATAGGGAAGGCAGTTGAGGTAAAACAACAAGGCCCTGTTTCAGAAAGGAGGTTTAACAAACTCTGAGTTAAAATCTAATCTCAGGGTTGACTAACTCTGAGCTGTCCAACTCAGAGTTTTCGGTTTCAGAACAGGGGATAAGAGTTAGTTCAATCAACTAGGAGTTGATCTGACTCTGAGTTAAGCTCGCGCACGCGGAGATTAAAAGCCCTCATCAATGGAACAAAGATAACGTGATTCACCATGGCCACATGTGAAAACAAACCTTGCACGTCCTACTTCTTCCGGGTGAAAGAAATAGGTTCTTATGCATTGCTACACCGAATATGAACACATAGAGTCGAGCTGAACCGGCTTTGTGAAACAGGGCCCAGGAATATAGCAACAACAACAATAATACTAACAAAGTATAAAAGCAATAATCTACCATTGGCATAAGTAATGGTCCTCTTAATGACATGGTGCATCACTGACACAGTCTTCTCACAGGCAGCCTGTGAAAACAAATGAGAGGGTAGGTTACACCAAGATGGCATTTGTTCATTACACTGTGTAGCAAGATAGATCTGACTGCTTCAGCTTTTTTACTGAAACAACAAATGTGTTGCAGACCTTCAGGTCTTTTGGATGATGGTGAGTCCAGGCAAGCAACAGAGCAGCGAAGAGGTCCCCTGTCCCCACAAAGACAGCATCGACTTTAGGAATGTCCATGCAGATTTTCTGACTCGTGCTGGTCCCATCTGATTTCACTAGAATGGCACAGAAAAATAAAGTGGTAATGTTGAAAATGGCAGGCGCAGCGACTGAAACAGCACTAACAACTGAGTTGATAAAAAAATAGCTTTTTTATGTAAATGAACTTAATGTGTTTTCAAGCAAAAAAGATTCGATAGGTAGCCAAAGAATTACCTATTCTTTGGCTACCGAGGGCCACCAGGAACTGGTCCCCAAGTTTTGAGGGTAAGTCTGTACTAGTTAGAACAACAGTCTCTGGACCCATTTCATGAAGCAAGTCCATCACCTGAAAAATACACAGGGTCCAGTTTTCTCAAACTATTTACTCATTGATGTCACAAACTAAATCTAGATGTAGTTGAACTGGAAAAGCTTATGATACTTACCTCAACTGCATCTTCCTCTGTGTTAATTTTCCTCCCAGTTAATAACCTGTGGGTAGAAACTAAACTGTTATCTAATAATTTCAGCACCACTTTAAAGATATTTTGCACTATTCATTCTATATTTTCTGCAGCGATGAGCGATGACAGGTGCACTTACTCTGCTTCAAACTGGTTGGGGGTGAGGATGTCAGCTAAAGGCACAACTTTGTCCTTGTAGACTGGCAACAGCTTTTCTGGAACATACTGAAAAAGGCAGCACATACATAATTTTTTAAGATCCAAGTTTTATTTATATTTATCTCTTTTATTAACAGCTATGATGGCAAACATTAATGAATGACAAGATAGTAGATTCACAGAGAAAAGTCGACACCCTGTCTCCGACAGGCTTGTGATGCTCCTCATATGAGACTTGACTTACTCGAGCCCATTTGATTGGGCGGTCAGATGCATTAAATTTTAGCTTTAACTGCTTTAAAAGTGCATTTAATGTTTTGGATCAAAATAACTTGGATCCTTGTGTGATAAATAGTGTAGAAGAACAAAAAGCAAATTCACTGTAGGATGTTTACCATAGCGCCGTTGTCTCCCAGAACAGGATCACAGACTGTGGAGAAGAATAAATTGAGATTTGGTACAACATTAATTAAAAAAAATCTAAATAAGTAAATCCAGAAATTTAGTTCATTCCTTCTTTTAATTTGAAAAAAACAAAAACAAAAAAAACACATTGTTGCACTCACCATAAACCAGGCTGGGATTAGCTGTTTTTAGCTCCTGAATAATGTCAACCACTGTTTCCAGGAAGGATGTGTCCCTGCTGTAACCTTGGAGAAGGAAAAACGTAAAACAAAAAGTCTTTTACCTGACTTATTGCCATTTTTCAATTAATGCTCTTTTAACATATACTTCTATGCCTACTATATTGTTATAGAACAAATCCAAATGGTCCAGTAAGATGCACAGGTAAAGTGATGACTTATTTTGTTTATGATTTGATATGACTTTATTTATTTATTTTACTCCTTCACATTTTAATTTAATTTTATTTTGTGTTACTTTTGTGCAAACCAGCCCTTTAATACAGTGAGAGTCAGAGAAATATAGCAACACGTTTTGGCGTCGGCACACGACAGCGACAACAACGACAAAAACGACAGCCTCCTCGCACAATCCTGTCTAAGACGGGCTGTTGTTAGAAGTGAACTTCATAAAGCTGCTCCCGACTGATTCCGTCACCGCTGAGCATCCACTTCTCCACATTGCTTTAAACGAGAAGGACACACCCCTGCCACTCACCTGTAAGGATGTAGTCATAGCGGTTCACCTTATTGATCTTGATACCCTCATATAGCACATTCAGCTCCTCTGCTGTCAGTACTTGTCCCTTCCAGTGGGCATAGCCTAGGATTCAAGAGGCACATTAGCACACAGGACATTGTGATGTTCTTAATGGGATTTTATTATTAATACAAAGCACAACAAAGATTTATTTTACTTTGATTACTGGACACAAAAATTAGGATTTCATTTCAGTTTTTGAAGGTAAGTAAGGGATCATTACACAAACGTTTGGTGCTACTTTAACCACTAAACAAACACTGCACTTAACTGTATGTAATACACTTCATATATGATACGGTTGGATTGATGTGCTACATTATACTGTGTTGAACTCTTATAAGAAAACACAGCCTTGTTTGCTTTATCTACCCATCCCCCCTGAGCCTCTGCTGAGGTCCCCCTCCACTGTGTGGTGTCCAGGGGGCCTCCACACTGACTGAATGCAATGTTTGTGTCCTGGCTGTCAGCCTTCCCCTTTTTGTCCTCATTTCCCCATTAACCTGGAATAAACTCTGAAAACCCCTCAGCGTTCACACAAAGCCAAAACTTCCTCATCTAGTGAGAGTCTGGAAAATCCAGAAACTTATTAAAGTCGTTGCACTTAGTGGTGCCAGTGAAACTTAATGTTCTTGTGTAAACAGTTGCGTTGTTTCTTCTGGCTCTTATAACTGACTCTATATAACTCGGTCAATAGAGAAAATGTTTATTTGGATAATGTGCTTTGACTGCTAATGTGCCCTGCTCCTGTGGAGAAAACACATTCTTCACATGCTTTGGGATATGGACCCCAAATAATAATTCTATTATCGCCGCTAGTTTAGCCAACGCACCAGCCGCACAAAATGACTATGACACAGCATATCACTGTAAGGACAATGATGATGAGCTGCTTTTATGCATAGTCAATGGCTGACAGGATAAAGGAAATATTACTGGATTTCACCAGCCTCTGTAACTGGATTGTGCAAGATTAACAGAAACCACGTCCAGCTAGTGCTGAAAAGCAGTGTTAAGCACATACAGTGCACTATTGTTATTACACATCATACACGTCACAGGGTGCTGTGCTCGGGTTATACAGTATCTGGAGGTAACTCCCTAGTTTTTAAACAGAAAAGGATTAAACACTGCACCGAATCACCTCCTCTAAACCAGACTGATGCTCAGTGTGACTGGCTTTCACTGGGTCTGATAAAGAACAAAGAGATCATCAGAACAAAACTGTGATTAACGGTGTACCTCACACCTTTGACCCCACAGTGAAGTCATCCAGTAAACAAACTGCTTTGTTTGCGTTCATTGTTAACCACTCACTTGCTTTGTGCATTGTTATATACTGAGCAATAAATGTCAGTGGGGTTTTTCAGGGTTTTAAACCCGCGTCTGTGTGTGAGCAAATATGTTTTTTTATTAGTGTCATTTACAATGTTTTACTAAACAAATGACAACCTGTTGAATCATTGACTTTTAGTAAAGTATGACTATATTATTGATACTTTATGAAACTGAAAAACAAAATCAACTACTGTTTCCTCACACAGTGAAATTGTTAAAGTAAGTGTGTGGTTGCTGACCTGTGTGATTGGAGAACTGCACGGAGTTGATTGAGTCCACTTCGAAGCCCAGCACCTGACAAAAGAGCAAGGAAGCAGTTGTCACACAGTCTAATTCTAAACAAGCATACTTGTCATAATACCGTGGGAACAGCATGGTGATTCACCGAAAAGGCAGCTTCATCAGTTTTAGTTTTTTTTTCTCTTTGATCATTGTTTTTGTATGTTTTAGTCCATTTCACAAAAATGCATGGTGCATCTTTAAACAATGTATTATTAGGAGCAGCTCGGTTCTTTGTTAAACGGATCCCACAACATGTTGGAAACGTTGCTTAGAGGTTCCTGCTTCGTTGCAAAATAACTGCAGAAAGGAAACCTCAGTCAGATGGTGATACTGTCAGTGGTGCTGGCAAGTTGGGGTGAATTGGATCACTATGTGTGTCCAGACTGCAACAGTTCAGTGCTGGTTTGCTACCTGTAGCTATTACCAGCTGGAACACTGTTCATATTAACAGATAACCTGACTGTAAACCACATGCTTACATTTACAACCGAGAAGTGCCTTTTGGACTGTTTTATAACAGCGCGTGTTAAACCTGGATTTTGGTGTTTGGACATTGCTATTTTACAACCATCGTCTTATGAAGCTAGTTGATTAAAATAAAAACTGATGAAACGGCCTTATGATCTCTCAGCAGGGGTGAAATGTTACCTTTCCGTAACGTTACAATGAATTTACTTCTCGCGAATGAGAAAGTCGAACTAAGTTTTCATTGTGTTTTTTTTCTTACTCTTCCACTGTCGCGTCTTTAATCCAGATCTATAAGCCGATCGGTTCAATGCAGCCCCTGAGGGGGAGATCGAAGTCTTACCTGCAGCGGAAACGTTGCCGACTTGTTCCCGACGTATCCCCTGACAACATGACTCTGAATGGACAACACACGGCACTCCATTTTCACAGCTATGCTAACTCCGTCTAAATAGACCGGTTGAAGGCACCAAGAGTTTTGAGACCTGACTACAGCATCAAATGTTTCGGTACAATGAGAGCCAGCATGTGACCGTAACTCCGGTATCTATCTAAAGAGAGGAGTGGCGTTACTGGTGAGTTCATTCATTTTTCCTCAGGCAGCTATTAGGACACCTAAAATGGTGCGTTCATGTTCGCGCTAAACGTTGGATATACCAATCTCCTGAATGTAGTCATGACCAAAGAGTTGCATCAGAGAAATGTAACGTTGTGTAAAGTTGTGTGTGTGTTTGATTGGAATTGACTATGTTGTAATGTGGTTTAATGGAGGTAACCCCGACCAGAGAATGTTCTGTATTATGTAAAGTAGTTTATATTTAGTTTTTATTTGTATTTTATTAGTAGTATAATGTAGTGGTGTGATCTGATATGTGGACTGTCTGATGTAGAGTAATCTAATGTGATATGATGTTAGTGTAGTTGACAGTAATGCACCTACAAGTTCTCTGTCATCAAATAAAAAGTCTAAAACTACACCACACCAACTTCTTGACTAAGAGAATTAAAAACATTACAAAGCGCTCGTGCCTCACAGCAAGAAGGTCCCTGGTTCGAATCTCGGTTCGGGGGATCTTTCTGTGTGGAGTTTGCATGTTCTCTCCGTGTCTGCGTGGGTTCTCTCCGGGTACTCCGGCTTCCTCCCACCGCCCAAAAACATGCATTGTGGGGGTTAGGTTAATTGGCCACTCTAAATTGTCCTTAGGTGTGCATGTGAGTGTGAATGGTTGTTTGTCTGTTTATGTATTCTGTGTTGGCCCTGCGATGGACTGGCGACCTGTCCAGGGTGTACCCTGCCTCTCGCCCGATGTCAGCTGGGATCGGCTCCAGCTCCCCCCGCGACCCTTAACAGGATAAAGCGGTAGAAAATGAATGAATGAATGAAAAACATTACAACTTTTGAATAACTTAATTTCAGCTTCTTGTTACGTGAATTGTTACCTGTTGTGAAGTTGGAAATGTACAATTTGCTTTGAATGGGCAGATCATGGATTTACAAAAAGGTGAATAAATAATAATAATAATAAAAAATAATGAATGTGTTGTTTTTTTCCTTAAACTATGTATTTTTATTGACTATCTCAAGAGACCACAAATGAAAATATATGATAATAGCCTATGACTAAGAGTTCAAAAATTAAAGATATAAACTGATTTTTTTTGTACAATGAAATCTGTCTGCATTGCAATTCATGACAATCACAATCAAGTTAAACACACAGATAAGGAGGAACTAAGCATGGACCTCTGCACTTCCTCTACATTTGTTCATTTAACAGAAACCATAGTCAACACTTACAAAGATGAGCCAATGATTTGTAATCTACTTTTGTTTTCAGCACAACTAAAATTGTTTTGCCACAGGTGAGTCACCTGCTTGACGAGGCAAATTAACAAAATTTAATAATGAAATCAAGCATGCTTAAATTACTGTACGACATGGCCTATTTGCTCCTCTGTGACCTCTGATCTGACCTCCGAATAAGCTCTAAAGGTAGATATTCTGATGACCACCAGAGGGCACAAAAGAAGAGCGATTAGCTGTGCTTTAATAAACGGGTAGAAAAGATCAACTACAAACTATTATATGCATATTTAAATGCTAAAACACCATACGTGCACAGCTGCGACTTCATGTAGCGTATAGACAGCAAAAAGTGCTCAACATCTTGTAGGATCTGACGTAATCTAGAACTAAGGACCATGTTGATTGATCATTTTTTCTTAAACTACAAATGAAATAAACTTAAGTTAGTCAATAATTTTACATCAATAAACATGACCCTGATACCGGATTGAAAAACACAAAGGCTCGTCAAGAACTGTATGAAAGCTGATCCCTAGAATGCGCATGAAACAGTTGCAGGGAGGGACTTGGAAACTTAAATTACAAAGATACACGTATCTTTGTAAGATATAAAATGTGTATCATTTTAGTATGATATTAAATATTGAATAATTGGTCAATATAGAACTAACTTTAAGTGAATTAAATTTTGCTGGACAGTTACCATGAGTCATTTATCATAAGTATGTCCGGTTTTTGTATGGAATCTTAAGTGGATTAACAAATACAACAAATACAATGTATTCAATGTGGCATAAACTGAAAACAATGAACAAACACCTAAAACCTGTGAGTACGGATTTATGTTATGCTTTATATTCATATTACATATGATATTTGTATCATTTATTTTATATTTCTTTCCTTGCTTTACAAAAAGAGAACAAAAATCAAAAAATAATGAAAATTACTTCCTGTTAAGACTCAGTAAATAAAAACAAACGCTGACCAGCGGATGGACACCTGGTTGCTTTCCGGTTTAGCCATATGGGTTTAGCTCTGTTAAATGCGCCTCCGCAGTCTGTATTCATCCACACAGTTGGGAACTAGACCCCGGTGTGACGTTGGCTTCTGGCGGGGGGAGGAGCCAGGAGGCCGCGATACTGACACGTAAGACTCCTGCGTAAATGTTAAGGAGGGAACAGCATCTTTTTCTTTATTGGGACGCGGTGTTTCACCTCTGAGTTGATGTGTAGGTGACCTGCCCCGGACCAGAGGCTTCTCCACGGTCTGTACGAGCGACGGGAGGCTGTCGGTCAGACGAGCCGGCTCTCAGGATGAGGTTCTCGGCGTGTGTGTCCGTCCTGCGGTCGGTCGGCCCGGTGATTATCGGCATTTCTTTAGGGTTCACGTTGAGTTTGCTGAGTGTGAACTGGACGGATGAGGCGTGTTATGTGGACGGGTCGGCGGCTGAGGATGTGAGTCTTGGTCAGGACGGACAGCTCAAAGGAGCAAGAAAACCCAACTCCATCTCCTCCCTCAACGAGGTGAAGTCCGAGGAGGATTTCGAACCGAGAATAGTCCCATATAAACAAGTTCAGCAGAGTGTCCCAAAGAAAGTTTTCAGGTAAGCCCCCTGTGCCTGGTCGCTGCTTACCACTCTGTATCTCAACTATGAGAACATATAACTTCATTAAGGATTTTTAAACGAGGATGGCCACTCCTCAGTAAATGATGCCTGATATTTGGATGTGAGACATTGCAACATAACAACATTAATGAAGCTAATAAATCAGAGCTAAAAAACAGGATTAGCCAACTCTGATATAACAACAAAAGAGCTGGGACAAAACAGCTAACTAGCTGTACTAGCTATAATACAACATAATAAAGCATGACTACAGCCAATAAAAGAACACTGAATGACATGCATACTCACACATATACATACACACACGCACGCACACACGCACACACACACACACACACACACACACACACAGAGAGAGAGAGAGTCAGTTCTCCCCTCTCTCATACCATTTGGAATTATATTGGTTTCTGGAGAATGCCCTACATAGATTCGTGCCGCCTCACAAGGACACAAGGAGACAGCGTTGGCAACAGTTTGGAGACAGTGTATCTGTTATTCTAAAAATAACCCAAAAAGAATGGGACGAGAGGTCATATCAGCAGTACTCTACAGTACTCTACATGAAGTCAACTTAGGATAGAGAGGGGCAAAGGGGAGCGCTGGAAGGTCCACTAGTGAAACATAATTTTCTCTCCCACAGTCATTGGATAATAACAGCATTATAGTAGTAGTATAATAATATAATAACATAGATACACACACACACACACATATATATATGTATAAATATATATATGTATAATAACATATAATAGACAAATAATGCTAATATACATGTGTTGGTAAAACACAACTGACAATCAGTTGTGTATTAAAACATAATGAATACAGAAAATGAAACAAAAGTAACTGACTTATTTGATAAGTATGTGAAATATAGTAGCCTTCTCTTTCGTGTAATGGTATTTGTTTATGTTAAATCCCTCCATAAAGTCCACAGCCCCATTTCCTCAGCTGGCTCCGACCTGCTAACAGTCCCTGCTGTATAGCTAACATTAACTACATATTTAGTGCCAAGATCCATACTGAAGGACATCTGCCCTTCTACATAAACAGCCAAGCATTTCCAAGTTTCTTGGATAGACCCCTTGTTTCAGCGTTAGCCCTCCCACCCAGAGTGGTAGCATTTTATTACATTTCTAAGAAAGTCTTTTCCCAGTAGAGAAGTTCTTCTGAGGTTAAAAGTGTCAGCGTGCCAGCCCCCGGGTTTCATAGTCAGCCTCTGCCAGGCAGCTGCTTGCATAAAACAACGGGTAACGCTGACCCATCATAGGTCTGTTGATTATAGATATCATGAATGCTTTTGTGGTTGATTGAATAATTTAGTGGGATGTCAACATGACAAGCAGAATCCAGAGCCCATATAAATGTGTTACAGTTTGTTTGTTTCAAACAGCAATCCAAAAACCACAATCATAATCTGTTTACTGTCATCTGTGAAGAGAAAATCAACACCCTTGTTTGAAAAAAATTATGAAATGATATATTGTTTATCTTAATTGCTGCTCTTTCCTTCCAAGCCACAAACAGTTGCTGCACTAACAAGAGCCACAGATGACATTTACAGTACCAGAGAAATTAGAGTTAGATTAAGTCATGTTTCCAGTAATGATTCACTGTGCTAGTTCTTGCATGTTCTTACTTACTTTACTCATTTCTTGTTATTCATTGTCCATATGTGGACATTTGTAAATGTCAACCATTTTAAATTTGATGGATACAGCCACATATTTCAGCTGGATGCAGAATTTCTTCCTTTTTAACATAGTGTTTTTAGTCATTGTTATTCCCATTTAATTTAAGACCACTTAATAAAAGAAACCTAAAAGCAATGGTTTATCATTTGGAACATATTTTCACTGTTGGTGAATGGTTGTCTTCTTGATTTTGGTGCATATTTGTAACTTTTTTGGTGTCTTTTTCAGGGCCAGATACATAAGCTCAGAGTTGGGGATGCGAGAGCGTCTGTTTGTTGGGGTCCTGACATCCAGAAACACCATTAATACCTTGGGTGTAGCTGTCAATCGCACCATTAGCCACCACCTGAACTCGGTAATATTCTTCACTGGCATGCGAAACCGGAAAGTCCCTCACGGCATGTTTGTGGTTTCTCATGGAGACGAGAGACCAATATGGAACATGTTTCAGACCATCAAATACATTTTAGACCATTACATCAATGAATACGACTGGTTTTACTTTGTCCAAGATGACACCTACACTGAAGCTGATAGGATCAAAGCTCTGGTGGATCACCTGAGTATGAATCGAGAGATTTACATGGGCCATCCTGAAGAGTTCATTGGAGGCGAGTTGGATGGAAAGTATTGTTATGGAGGGTTTGGGTACCTGCTATCACGTACCCTTCTCCTGCGACTTCAGCCCTTCCTGGAAAATTGTAGGAATGATATCCTGAGTGCCAGGCCTGATGAGTGGCTCGGGAGATGCATCATTGATTACACCAACACAAACTGTGTCAGTGAATATGAGGTAGGCTCACTGTATTCTCCCCCATACATACATAAACATTTCATTCATACTTTTATACTTTTTTCCAGTTTTTAAAGCTCTCTCTCATCCTCTGAATTCTCAGTGAAAAGCTGTTTGTGGCTGTTGATAGTTAAAACTAATGGGATGCTACAGAGAAAAAACACTCAGAGACTGTCATTCAGAACAGACAGCCGTGTGACAGGTTACACCACAAGGTCTTCTCAACAAAAAAAAAAAGCTGCAGAGAAAGAAATCACATTTTGCCTTTTGGGATAGCACTTACACTGACAGACAGCTATACAAAACTGTAATTGCCATGCAAGTGCAGAGGTGGTATTTATATTAGATTACTAATACCCTTTAGCCTTTCATTTCTTTTTCCTGTAGCAACGTGGAACGGGTAAACAGGCAAGCAGAGCACAGCTGAGTTTAGCTGCAGTTAGGTTCAATGGTGTGAAAATCCCCTGTGGGTCAACATGCTCTGGTCATGTAATGTCATTAGCATTTAAGGTCAAACAACTCTGTAGAGCCCTGATCTGCCACAGTGCCCTTTGAGGTGATTGTCTGCTGTATTCAAACAAGTCTTTCTTCTCTGCAGATAACTCACAAAATGTAACTTTACAATTCATACAAATCTTGCAGGTCTAGATATTCTTATTTACCTATTTAGTCGATGTTGCAATGTCCTTTGCTTCCATTTTCTCTTCCTTTGCCATGGCCCAGAGCAGCAAATGTTGCAAATCTTGTTTCACAGTTGGGACTTGCTTGGGTTAGTAAACTTCCCTGTGCCAAAAGAGCCCTACAGATAAGAGGCTGAGAGAGAAAGCACGGAAAAGTCAAAAGGCCTGGAATTTGTAAAGAATAAAAGCGTAAACACAGAGCCAGACATTTTCTTTTCTGATTGTAGAGAACATTGATGATAATTAGGCTTAGACAATTCTTTACTAAGTGTACCATGACAGTCTGTAAGCTGTGGGCAAACATTTACATGACGGGGCTCATTGCTCAACTAAGCACTGTCGCTGTTCCTTGTTCTTTTACGAGCTTGATCAGATTGGATTCGCTTTTTTAATCACTCACTTAAGCTCCTTAGGTGGTTACTGTTTTCACTTTAAATGACTGTGTCTATAAGTGGGCTCCTGCTGCCAGTGTCTGTCATTTGTGGGTTTCACCTTTAAATGCTTAACTGTTGCTTTTTAACCTGAGGCTACAGTGATCATAGTTTCTAAATAATGAAGTGGTGAAATTAATTAAGATAAAGCATCTCTCAGACCTCACTGTCCCAAATCAAATTTAGTCCCTGAAAGCACTCCAACAATAAAAACTATACTGGATAACAATAGTATTCTTTCTTCACTTTGCTGTGCAATTATGGTTGAAACCAGCTGTGGAAATGAGCCCAAGATGCTGCCTGGATAGCATGTAATGACTATTTGAATGGAAGAAGTGCAGCATAATAACTAAGCTTGGAATAACATAAAGCATCTTTTTGTCACGCAAAACTTATTATAGCTCATGAAAAGGCCCCTCTGTTTTTTTCCAGGGGATTCAGTACCACCATTACAAGCTGGGAAAAAACTCTGATCCAAGTAAAGAGCAGAGTGAACATTTTATAAAAGCCCTGACTGTCCATCCAGTTTCTGACCCTGAACAGATGTACCGGCTGCACAGACACTTCACTGAGATTGAACTCCAGAAGACTTACGATGAGATTGCTAAGCTGCAGGTAAGCTAATTTTCAAGTGCCACAAATCACCTGTTGTTCAGCCCTCTCTTTTCAGCTGACCTCCAATATTGAAGGTCAAGGTTAGCACAGTTTTAGTGTAGTATTATTTGTTTAAATTGCAGGATGGTAACTGTATAGATCTGAACATTTCTTGTCTTTCCACAGGCCGAGATAAAGAATGTGAGTGTGGTTGCTTTTGAAGGAAACCGAAGTGCCCTCTGGCCAGTGGGGATCAATCCTCCCTTTCAGCCCAAATCTCGGTTTGAAGTTCTGAAGTGGGAATACTTTACAGAGGAAGAGATATACTCATGCATTGATGGCTCTCCTAAGTGTGAGCTGCAGGGCATTGACCGCATTGATGTGGCTGATGTTATTGACAGAGCTATAGGAGAGCTGAACAAAAAGTACAAGCCTGTCTTACACCTGAAGAAGCAGCAGCTAATTAATGGCTACAGGCGCTTTGACCCTGTCAGGGGCATGGAGTACACCTTGGACCTTCAGCTCGAGGTAGTTAACCAGAAAGGTCACAGCCGTTCCATCACCAAGAGGGTTCACCTTGTGCGACCTTTAAGCAAAATAGAGATAATTCCCATGCCCTATGTCACTGAAGCCACAAGGGTTCACGTCATTATTCCTCTTACTTTGCAGGACCGGAGCTATGTTGACCATTTCCTCGAAGTCTTTGCCTCAAATGCTTTTGAGACAAGTGAAAATGCAATTCTTACGTTTTTGTTTATTTATGACCCAGTAGAGGCTCAGCAGGTAAATCAGAATGATATATTTGCCGGCGTGAAGAGTCAGATTAATGTTTATGAACGCAAATACCCAACTGTGAAAATCCCATGGATAAGTGTCAAGACGGAAACACCATCCCAGATCAAGTTCATGGACATCATCTCGAAGAAGCACCCAGTTGACACGCTCTTTTTCCTAGCTAGCATCAACACATATATCAATACCGAATTTCTGAACCGCTGCCGAATGAATTCCATAAACAACTGGCAGGTGTTCTTTCCCATCCATTTCCAGGACTACAATCCTGAAGTGGCCTATCACAACCAGCCACAACCAGCCACAGTTGATCTAGTGAAGGACGCTGGCCACTTTGACCGTAGGTCATTTGAAGAATTATGTTTTTACAACTCAGACTACATGGCAGCACGCAGACGAATGGTGCCGGACGTCCAGGAGAATGAAGAGATTCTAGAGACAGTTGACATCTATGAAATGTTTGTCAAGTATTCAGATCTCCACGTATTCAGGGCAGTAGAGCCAGCGTTGCACCAACAGTATCGTTATCAAACCTGCAACCCACGACTCAGTGAGGACATCTACCATAGATGTGTTCAGAGTAACTTGGAGGGTCTTGGTTCTCGCTCCCAGCTTGCAATGCATTTGTTTGAACAAGAACAAGGAAACAGTACTTGAAAATACCACTGAAATGTCTGCACTTATTTAAATAGATAATACAAGCTGTGTATTTGTTGTCATAACATCTTGAAGAAAGTTAGAATTTGGGTTTATAGGGGAAGTGCATGTTGTGCCCCCCACCCAAGTTAATCTTTCCATTTGCCCTTAACACAGCCCATGTTTGGAGATATGGTTACATAACTCATCTGCCATTCTACATCTTCCAGTGTGCATCAGGGGCTTTTTGGTTTGTCGGGACTGTTTTAGTTAGTTTGGTAAAATTAATGCAGTACATTTATACAGATTTTTTTAATCGTTATGTTTACAATACTTGACCAGACAGATGAGTACCTTCAACCAAAGGCTTGTGTTTGTCTACAATGATTTTAAAAGTTGTGTTGTGCAATTTTTGACCACTAGAGGCCAAAAAATGCAAAGCAAGAGTTGTGAGTGTTAGAGTGTACAAAGTTACATAAACAATTGCAGTCACCTGTCCAGAGAAATAATATCCACCAATAACAACCAACTTCTGGGATAAATACTTAGCTCACTGAATTATTTATACAGTAGGCTTAGTAGAACTAGTGTGCTTACTAGAGTTGCTCATGGTTTTGTATGAAGTTGGAGGATTAAACTAACTGGATAAATACAATAAATTCAAAATGGGTAAAAGTGCCTCTCAGTGGGATCAGAAGTACAAACATCAACGTTTTAATATCAAAGACGTTTTTAATGTAGCTTTGATGTGTAGTTCTTTTCGATAAACATATGTATATAGACCTTTTTCATGTACAATTCGATATGTTACTGTTAGAAATGCAAAGCTGATAGCAATAGCATTAAGAATCCAAGTGTCCCAGTCATAGGCTACGTGTTTGTCTTTGAGCGTGTTTAATATCAGGGCCCTGACACTGAAGCATTCAGCTATTGCTCTGCTTATTATTCAAACCAATGTGACATTTCAAAATGTCCACCTTGAAAAAGGCCCATTGCACTACATCTTGTTTGCCCTTTCACATTAGGGTATTGAAAGAGTGAGCTTTTGATATTAAGATTTGAGATTTGTGTATTTGTAAAAGTACATCTTTGTATATGTGCCTTGACACTGACTTTTCATATGCTGGCTGTTTTGAAATTATCTTAGTGATCCTCAGATGTCAAATCTGATGATCTTGATTTTAAGTTCTATTTTATTACAACTACAATAATAGTTTTTGAATGTGTGGGAGATATTCTTTCACCGTGGATACAACCTGTTACACCGCAGTTAAAATTACTAAAAACTACATTTATTTTTGGAAATGTCCAACCCCAAGCATCCACACGTACACAGTATACACAGTATTCAAACTGTATGTGCCTCAATGCAGGAAAGGAGTCCTAGGAAAGTAGCTGTTGTTGGTCTCAAGATATTGTCAGCAGCAGTAAGCATGTAGTTTTTCTCCTTGAATCCTTTAGATGCAAACAAATTTACATGTAGAGTCAAAGGATAATTAGAAATTATTGGGTGAGGATCATCTTGGTGAAGTGATTTCCCAAGTGTTTGATTCTTCACAAGCATTCTCACGAAAATAAGTGGTACTTTCAAACAGAATTTCATTGGATTAGAAATGACTGAAATTAAGGATGTATAAAATATTTTTACATGTCAGCAGTTGTACAAGACACAAGAAATGTTTCAATATTCCAAAGTGTTTTTGACTGTATTGTTAAAAACTTTGTAAGTTATTTAATGATGTCATGGCCTCCAATAGCAGTACAATCCAGTGGGAGGCATATTCCACATAGTGGTGGTGGAGATAGCGGTACTTGACACCAAATAGTTATTAATGTGCAATATTACTGATAACACAAGAAAAGTCTGGTGGAGGATGGAACTTTTAATGTCAAATTGCTGCAAGTACAGCAGTGTGTGTATCACAATACTGTTCCGATACTGATATTTCATAAATTAAGACTCATACTTTGATGCTAAGTAAATACACTGTAATCAGTTTTGACCAGACCTTTAATGTATTTTACCGACACTAGACACTTTTTGTCATCAAATTTACTTTGAAATACATAACTATAATGGCAAGTCACTTTATCAAACTTAAATTGGATTAATAGTGTGCATTATAAACACTACATCCAGAGTGGTGATCAGTAACAGCGTTTGCTGTATTTTCTGCCATGAGTTTTTGCATTCATGTTATGACGCATCTCTTTGTTGATGAGAGCAGTCTTTCACCACGACACCACTCCAGCTCATGTAGATGGAGTGGTCACCACGATTCTTTGAAGGGAGAAGCTAATAATGAACGGATTTGTAAACTAAATCATCCAAAAACCACTGTGAAAGACAGGGCTAATATGAAGTTGTTACGGTGATCTGTGTTGTCCTTGTCGACTGGAGACATGAGACGCCCAGAATTAAGGGAGCCGATTAATCATCCTGTGTTGTTCACATGGCAGCAATTGCTGAGCAAAGTCTGCAAGTATTTTGTCCATAACTTAGTCATTTCTCTCTGCATTATACTGACTCTACTTCCGCAATAACAGAGGCTGTCATGACGTTCTCTGTACATATATAAATCTTTTATAGACACTATTTTAACTCTTTTTAGCTTTATTTACACAGCAATTGTATTTCTTTTTTGACACAATCAAATGTATGCTGCATCTCTATTTCATTTGTTTTCTACTTTGAAAATGATGTTATTTGACCTTAAAGGCAATCGAAAATGTGTATATTTCCTTTTAACTTGAATCAACTAAATAATTGCAAAAAGTAGGCAAGTACGTAAGTTCCAGTTTTTAAATCCAATCAATGTTTGGAGCCATTGGTTTACATTATTTAAGCATTTGGGTACTATCCTAACCAAATCATTACATTTAAATTCCTGTCCGATACATTTAATTGAGTGCTGTAATTCCTAATGAACTGTGAATTATAGTAATTTTTAAATAAAGGTTATTTGAATATAAAAAACATTTTTGTTGTTTTTTTTTGTTTTTTTTTTAGATTAAAAAGGACTGTTATTTGCACTGCAGCTACAAAATCCAGTTTGTCCTTTAGGTGTCAGCAGCAGAACATTTTTACCATTTGCAGAATGGGTGCTTGACCAGTACCGGCTGCTGGTGGCTCAAGAGTGCAGCACTATCAACATTAAGAAAACACATTTTGATTAAAACTACACAGTTATCTCAGCACATACACAGTAGGACAGCAGTTAACATTCCTCCTCATGTCAGACCCAAGGTATTCCTGAAGTCTGGGAGTGGGTTAAAACAGGGAAAATGTTGAAACCTTAATTACAGCTTTAGCTATTTCAGGGGTTCATATGCACTACCCTGAGGCATGCTGTAAAACCACATAACTACAGAGCAGCTGGGAGTTAATTGTAAGTCATTATTTTGTACTTCGTTTTACAGTCAATCCCAGGACTTTCTCCTCCCACATGGGGACACAGTTGTTTCAAGTTCTCTGGTTTTAGAAAATGAAGGTTTTTAGATTTTCTTTTCACAATTTGGGTTCACCTTCAGAGTATTGAAACAAGCAGAGCTACACAGTTTACTTTTTTAAAAAATATATAATTAGAACAGAGTTAATGTCTTTGAAGAAGATAGCCCATACTCACCTTATCAGTACCTTCAGCTCTCTTGTAACCTACTAAGGGATTTTAGCACAGTGTTAGATGTAAAAACACAGCTGCTGAGTGAAAACAATAGACAAAAACAGTTACAAAGTGAACTAGGCTCTAGATTTTGTAATGTTTTTTTTATCTAAACTTTAATGGTCATCGTATTTACCATATTTAACATTTATAAAATGTGTCCCAACAGAGGAAATAATCACAAGATCACACTTCTGTACAAAACGTAAGCTTTCCTTGTTACTGCAGTGATGGTCCAGTTCCATTTCTGTCTGATGTGGGATGAAATTCCGTCTTATGAATTCCTGACAGCTGCTTGCATCACCCTGCACGCTCTGTTTTTCTCTTTTCAACTGACCTCTCAGGGCTCAACTAAAAATATTCAGCTGGGAAAAAAGGACAAAATAGCATATATTCAAAAATGTTATCGGTGGCTGGTTGCATTAAATCGATTTTTATGGATAATGCAATAAGCACGCACAGACTGAAAGTCAGAGAGCCATATGACGATAGCCTTAAAGAGCAGTGCAAGGATGGAGATTAGAGGCTTGAGGAATCTCAGGAATGCGTGCTACATGTTATCAAGCAGGGAAGCTGGCCCATCAGAGAGACCACCGCTCCGTCCTGAGGCACCTAACACAGGCTGCTGCTGGAACACCAACACTGTCATTTTAAATGCTGCTGGATACAGAATTATTCAAACATACATAAACACGCTAACACCAAGCCACACCGTTCAAACTCTGTCGTCATAATTCAGCCTTGTATTCATCTCAACACACCAGCCCCTGTGCGACTTGTCTGAGGATAGCTACAATTATTGATGACAGAGGGTTAGATTGTTATGCATAGCCTGTACAGGATGCCATCAGAGACTGTGATTGGAAACCTTTTGAAAATGTCAAAGTGACACATGATTATGAATATTAAA
Organism: Trinectes maculatus; assembly: GCA_016785345.1. Classification (NCBI taxonomy): domain Eukaryota; kingdom Metazoa; phylum Chordata; class Actinopteri; order Pleuronectiformes; family Achiridae; genus Trinectes; species Trinectes maculatus. The sequence goes on from JAFBJQ010003502.1 coordinate 35,771, forward strand.
GGGCCATGTATAGCCCATGATTACTGGATAGGAGGAAGGGCTTTGACAGATGGAGGACTGTGGAATCTCACTGCGAGCCAAACTGATCTACAGTGATGTTGTAGAAATCAATCATAACGGACGGGAATATAATTGGATTAATCAGTAACCAGTAAACACGATATCCCGTAATATGAAGTATATGATACATTAGTTAAGATTCGATTGTCTGCCACCTATTGTGCTCTAACTTTAAAATCTTTGTTTACCAATGTTTTTGTCCCATGTGACAAATGAATATAAGTCATGCGGAGTCAGCAGTTACGCTGCCCTTATCCTAACATAGGCAGATTGGTAAATGAGTGATGAGAACAGAAATCATGACGCACTGGAAAAGTTCGGATGAACTGTACTAAGCATCTTAGTACAGTTCATCCTGCAAACGTGACCGTTACTAATTTGAGACTGAAGCGTCATTATAAGGGAATATACTGATGCATTAAAAGAGAATATTATTCAGTATATTATAAACCCAAGTACTTTATCAATAATGTTGTACGGTCAGTTTGTACAATGACTCTTCAGTACTTCATCTGCTGTTACTGGATTAAAAACAATGTAAAGCCATTTCCACTGCATGTAACAAAACATGACTTCCATTTGGTTTCAATTGTCAGAGGTTCTGATTTTTTTTTTTCATTTTCCTTTTCAGTTTTGGGGAAGAGTTCCCAGAAATAAAAATTTCAGTGAAGGAGTGCTAACAATGATAATAAATCAATCAGATGTGTGGTCACATCTCAAGGATAACTGCACAACAGCAGTTACAAGCATTGGAGACGTCCACCAACTGCTTTTTGATGGTCCTAATATTAATGTCTACCATCTCTTCCTTTATGTTTTTCTCACAGCAACTTGACTATCCCCCCTTAAAAATATAATTTTTGACACTTGATGTTTACATCCTTCAACAGTTTAAATCCAAATTTGTAAAAGGTAATACAAGAACCTCATCACATCAAAATCATCTTAAAAAATCCCATCATGTAAATCCTGACGTTACAGGGTATTGAATACATGCAGGGGAGAAAGGCTGCCACAGAGGAACTTCCATCGCAAGAACAAAGATTACTATGACTGAATCAGTGTAAGGTTTCTATTTTTTATTCACACTTCATGTGAATAACTTGTGCTCTTAAAGTCTGCCGTGCCCTTGTCTCACCCTTTTCGGTGGAACTCAACCAATAAGAATATTTCATCACTTCAGAACAGTGTTTACATAACACACCTCTCTGCAGCCGTGGAGCTGGATTTATTAAATAGAAACCGTACTACTGCAATAAAACTCTTCACTTCCTTTCTAAACATTCTGATTATTTCATGGATCGGTTGCGTGAGTCCAGTGTGCTCAGTCATGTGTGCAAAATGTTAAAGTGCACATGCAAACTCACGCGTACGCGCACACACACACACACACACACACACACACACATACACTCACACACGCATGCGCGCACACACACTCAGATGCCAGACTTGCACTGTAAATAGCTGCTACACTTTTACAGTGGCTCTGGCCCAGAGCTGAAGGAGATGACTTTGCAAAAAAATGTAATTCTGTCTCTTATTGCTTAAGTCAGCTTAAAGTTATGATGGCAACAGAAGAGTGGTTGGGTGGCAAAAAAAATGAATCAAACTAGTTAGAATAATTTAAGTGCAACCATATCATGACTGAAACGACCATCTCGTTATCATCCATAGCAAAAGGATTTGTATACTGTCTTGGAAAATGACTATCCATCAACTAAATTCAACATAAAAAAGAAATGAGAGCGATGATAGATCCATACAGTTTTTCTTACACCATCAAATGTATTGATGTGTGGCAGTCTAACATATCTGCAGGTTGCAAGTGTACAGTAATTGCTACAATCGGGATTTTTTTTTTAAATCGTCATATAAAAGTGTTTTCTAAAATGTATAAATAACTAAAATTAATATTACCTAAGATATATAGTAACCGAATATAAACAACAACAACTAAAACAGATCTTTTTGAACTTTCTCATTTTAGAGTTGGACTTTATGTACAAGTACAGTGCTACTTTCTAACACCTCAACCACAACCAGACAAAGTGTATCATGTGGACAGATGCTGCTATAGCACTTATAGGCCATGGTCATACTTTTCAGCCTACATATCTCCCCTCATACTCTGGATGGCTATAACACGAATATGATTTGCTTACTCAAGTATTCTCATCTTGTATACAATATAGAACATATAGATAATAGTATCTATTTAAGTAATTACATAATGAATGGTTTGTAAAGAATTGATATGATACAGTGTGTTTTTTTTCCCTTGAAACAGAAGGAATAGTATGAGATGAGATGAAACGGAGGGATACAGACAGAGTAAAAAAAAAAACAGAGAATAAATAAATCTCATTTTCTTTGTTTGGAGTATAAACTGGATCCAGGTGACATGCAGTCCTCCGCTTGTTCCCTTGAAGTGATCATGTACCAAAAATTGGTCCTGAAATCACAAACTCCCCCACTGCTCACGTGAAGCAGTGAGAGAGGGAGAGAGGGGAGAAAAGAAAAAAAAAAGCTGTGTCCAATTTTGTGCCTACATACTGCACACACAAGTGGTTTGTTAGCAGCACAGCTTTGGTGTATGACTTTGGCTGTAGCTCTTCACTGGTGACAGCAAAGGAATGACGAAGATGCCAAGGGTCTGTGATTCATCTCGCAGACAGCTCATATCTTTTGTTGTCACCAGGACTGGAAATGATGGTTGGCTCTAGCAAGCGAAGTCCTCAAACACCCCGTGGTGTCCGGCGTGGTGGTGGTGAGGTTGGTGGTGGTTGGGGAGAATCGTGTTGGCGTACGCCCCCTCTGGGTGATTCCGTGTCATGTCATGTGGCTCCTGTTGGAAGTAGACAAAGCTGGGGAAATGTGTTTTTTTTTTAAATGCATATTTTACCATTTGCAGCTTTGCACTTTCTCCCCGAGAGAAGATCAATATCTACTTCATGTCTATGCATGAAGTAAAGAGTTAAAGTCAGGATTTGCTGAGCCTGACTTAGCACAAAGACTGAATATGGGGGTAACTTTTCTGTTTCCAGCATTGGTTTCCTAGCAAAAGATAATAATTTGGCATCTACTAATAAACTGAAGAGTGAAAAGTGATCGTAGTCTTAAAGCAACCAGATTTAATCAGGACTGTTATAACTGAATTGTAATAAAACAGACGGTCTTTAGTTTCCCTGGCTAACTTGTTAAAATGAAAAGCCCGGTCACAGCTCCTGTTTGTGGGATGTAATTATGGTTCGATGTGAGAAAAGAAATCTAATAATAAGAAATAAGCGTCGAACATAAAGCTGTGCAGGATGACTCTGTGCTCCTGGGCAGATTAATTAGGAACAATACACTTTTCATTACTTTAGCAGTGGAAAAAATATTAATTTGCTTTTGCCTGAATTATTCACTTGTCATTTTCTAATGTAGCGACAGCGCTGCAGGAAAAGTTGTGTCACTTGTTGTTGGTCTGTGTGCACATGCTGTACCCGTGTTTTCATTTCCTCCAAACCCACTGTTGCAACAGTGCTGGTCTGCTGCTTGCTCTTGCTCTTGCTCTTCTCCTCTTTCTGTGGCCTGAGCAGACGTTGGAGCCGGTGCTTGATCACCTGGTTGCAGCGAGACATGCAGCAGAGTTTAGAGTTTATTCACCGTGTTGTTCTGCATTTAGGTTCCTACATGTACGACAGACAGCGGGATAGACAGCTTAAAGAGGATGCAGCTGCGGCGCCGGTTCATTTCATGATCAGAGTGTCGTGTGTCTTCAGCGCAGACCTGAGCGGATATTAGTGTCTCCTGCCGGGAAATCAAATGAAACTTCTCACATGCATAATAAGCGATAACGTTCACGCTGCTGGATTTCCTGATGATTACGTCTGGAGAGGAGGCTGATAAACACTAACGCGCTCGGCGGTTAACATTTGCAGTCAAATAAAAACTCAGTATTGAGGAAAATGTATTTGTGGTGCATTAATGTGTTTTGTAAACAGTGACTGTCGGTCAACAGCTGTTAATTATAACTGATCATCTCACAGCTGCTGACAGGCCTGCCTCATATTGTGATGAGTTGGTGTGTGGACTTTCATAGACACTGTACCTCATAGATATAATCCAGTATTTCTAAGACTGTCAGGATGCTGGCTCCAATGAATAAACCCATCTGTCCTCCAATGTCACCTGAGAAGAGAGAGCGCTGATAGAAAAGCACAGTCGCCAAAGCTTTTCACCATTTGCTGCTAAGGGCTAAATAGAAAAATAAAAAAACAGTGCTGCTGCTACTGTAACTCCACCTTTTACACCAGCAGGCCCCATCAGTCCTTTATGAGTTTACAGAAAAGTGAGACAACACGTGACAGGAATCGTACCTAATAAACCTGCAACATCGTAGGCTTTCTTTTGCTCAATGGTTTCGTAGTTCAGAGCTTCAAAGAAGATATCTAACACCAGGAAGTTCTCTCTGGAAGAAAAGAATACAAAGAGTAGATAAAGTGTTTAGAATCTAACAATATCTGACCAATAAATAAATCAATCTTCCACACTGAGCCACCTCTCTGCTCACTGTAAATTGTCACGTTGGGACTGTCAGGCTTACGGCGCCTTACACAGATCTGACCAACAACCGTGACATCATGAGGCGTTTCAGGGTTTAACTGAGCCGTGTGCAGAAAAAGCACTGACAGCGAGTCGTGTCACGACCATGTCTCTGATCTCGCTGGAGTTTGATCCAGGTCTGGCACCGTTAGGGCTGTGAGGCACCACGAGATCTTTAGTCAAAGGAGCGTTTACTTTCTGCAGCGTCTCCGGTGATAACACACAGGAAGTCAAGTATTAACGCACTGTCAGCGCAATGAATTCAGATAGGCAAGGCCTGTTTAGTTCAGTGCAATTCAAAATGCATTGGTTCTTTAAGGGTTCAAATTATCCACACTTCCAATACTGAAAAATCGATCAGTTTAAAAAAAATCATAAAAATATGTCACAATAAAAACGGGATGAAGGTGAATGGACCATCATTTACTGTTAATGTTTACCAGTCAGAGGTACAAGCTATGTATTACACCTTGGTGTCTTTTTATAGAGATTTTATGTAACAGTGGCACGAGAAGAATCACAGGGTCATTCAGTGAGTGGAGACAATAAATATCTTTGCGTTGGATATTTATGAATCCCAGTCTTATGTATGTACGAGATAAGCTTTGAGGGCACTCGTTTATGTCGCAGGTGTTTTTTCAGGGGTAAATTTTACCTTCATGGAAGTTGCACAAAATCTGTCACACAGTCAACAAAATCCCCTGAAACTTTAGAGTAGCTGTCACAATGTTTTATTTTGTGTTCAGTGGACTGTGCGATAGACAGGGAGAGTCTTATAACGGGAACAACAAGTATTTACCCCTTTAGGATTTTTAAAAAAAATGTGTACAGTGTTGCCTGACAAACTGCTTTCAATTACCGAACACAATGTAAATTGATGCTCGCGTTAAACAGGGTGGTTTTTGTTGATATTTATGGTTGTTTGTGATCACAGAGTGGAGGTCATAGTTTATGGTCCTTTATATTGAGCAACACATCAGTGCTCACAAGTGACTTTGGTCCTGTTGAAGGTTCCCTGTCATACCTGATGTAGTCCTCGGACTTGTCGTATTTCCTGGAGAGATAGCGCGCCGAGCCCTTGCTGGGGATTTTAACCATGGAGAGTTCTTTACCGTAGCGGGTGAGATTACAGGGCGTCTCGCACGGACAGTCATCCCCACTGTTCTTCTGTAGCTGTGCTGCAACACAATGGAAACAGTGCTTTAACATACTGTATGTCAACTGGCTCAAGTTAAGCAGATGCACTTTATAGATATAACACAGAAATGAGAAAAACCACACCCTACATCTCTAACATGGAAAACGTAAAGAGTGGGAATGGGGTGTTTTATGGCCCCCTGGCAGCAACAGAACACTTACATATAAACTCTGCTATGACAAAATAATGATCAAGTATGTTCTCATTTACTCATCCCACACACACAGAGCAAGATCAACAGGCTTTGTGTTTCTGACCCTCTGTCCAGTAAACATCTTCTGAGCTCTGTTTTGGTCTCCAGTGATAAATATTGGCCTTGGCAGTAGATAAGCATGACAATACCTTCAGCATATTGTTGCTGATGTTGTCACATTGTCTGTTATGTGTTTCTGTTAGGTACTGTATATGTTACAACTAGTACATAAAGTATATCAGGCCTCCCCGGTCAACAACCATATATAAATATATGCACAAGCAGCAACACTTAAGGGACATATTACATTACTTGTTAATTCTCAATAACATGATCACTTAAATAATAATGCAATTGTTTACATATGTAGATAAGTCATAATTGCTTTGCATATAAGTAAGTTTTTCTGTGCAGCTTATGACGAGTAAATTGTGTATCCTCCATGAAAACAAAGCAGACAGGCAATATTTTTGTGCGGCACATTATTAAAGGTTCACTGTGTAACATTTGATGGCATCCAGCTGAAAGGTTGCAGACTGCAGTCAACTAATACACCCCTGACATCCTTTCCCTTATCGTTCGTGGCCGACAAAACAAAGGCAATTCATAAATAAATAAAGAAAACAAATGAGAAATCCAAAATGTAAACGTGGTGAAAAGGGCCAGTGCCGAGCAGCATCACAGCTGGACACATTCAGCTTCAATCAATGATAAATGCATGAAGATCAAGTTTATGCTCGTTGGTGTTTGATGTCCAGCAAGCAGCAGACCACATTGGGAGAATGTTACACAGGGTGATAAATAGCGGAGTCTGTCCTGGCTGTTCAGCAGCTTCAACATCAGTTTGCAGTAGCACTTTTAGTTACCTACATTTTTTTTGTCTGGTGACAGAAACAGTGTTCAAGCTCTTAAAAGGAGAAAACAGAAATGAAAAATGTGACTGGAAACAGGAAAACACAGTGCATTACTGTACAAGAAGAAAAGCCTGATATGACATTTGACATTTGGCTCCATGGCACCAGAGAGGGGGGGATGATGTGTTTGTTCAATAATTCTGTATGGCTCTCAAAGGACTTTATAAATAAATGAAATGTCCCTTGATTAGAAAATTGTTATCCTCTCCTGGGAAGAGGATAACATGGCTTTCAGGTAATCTGCAGTAAAAAAGCCATGGCACAATTACTGCTTATGCTGATTAAAAGGTAATGAAAAGATGTGATAATACACTAATGAAAACATAATTATGAATAATGCATTCAATTAGTGCCAGTAGATCCTGCTAAATCCAACCACTGGTCCTGAGAATGAGATGAGTTTCATGTCCAGATAATCTGTAATGTAACAAATGAATTAGAATCTTTGAAGTAATCAACTGTATATAAAACCAGGACAGTGTCTTAGCATATTCGAAAGTCAAAGGTTCTGATGACCGGTTTGTCCCTCAGGTCCCTGAGTTTACTCAGAACATGGTAAGTGCTCATTTTGCCATGAAATGACGTTCAGCAGTCTCTCATGATGAAATGTCATCTTCCCTCTTTTGCAGAATTTACCTTGATCAATAACCTTGTTGTTGAGTTGTACAGGTTTTAACTGATTTGACTTGAAATGTTTTTAATTATTTCTTATGAAGAAAGTAAAAAAAAAAACATTACCAAAACCAAAAAACGCCAACTTTTCGACTGCCTCTATTAAATAAACTGGATGAATGACACTTGAGCCTACAACCAATTAACATTCAGACATGAAATGCATGGACAATAACAATAATAAAAAAAAACATTCATAATCCTAGTTGTAAAGCAACATTAGGTACCCAGAACAATAAATTGCTTTTTTCCAATTTTTCACACATTCAGCCAAAACAAAAACAGTCCGCAGGAACAATTAAAGCACTAATTATAATTTGATGATTTATGTATTTTATAACGCTCACAATTAGGTTATTTATACCCAGGAGCACGTGCATGCATTCTTTGTCTGATGCAAGAACAAAACACCTTTACAATTTAAATATATAAATTATATTTTAATTTATTACCTTTTATGGAGGGGTAATTTATTCACACTATTTGACAGAGTAATATGACCCACATGAATAGAACCCACTCCTGTAAGATATATCTAAGATTTCATTCAGCCTCAATTTAAATGGTGTTTGAAGAGAGTCATAATTAAATTTCTAAATTTGTCTAAAAGATGATCATTGTACAAAATTTCCCTATTATTGCACCTGTAATGTCTTTGAAACTAAGGCACCTCTGTTCATTCATGATGAGTGAAGTTGGAGTCACAGGCTGTGTGTGTATGTGTGTATATGTGTGTGTGTGTGGGTACTGAGGATACAGATACACAGCAAAGGAGACTGGGTTAAATATTAACAATCCAACAATGGCAGCAGCACAGCTTTCAAGCTCCAAAGTGAAGGAAATCACAATGAGAAAAAGTAATTTCAAAATACTTAGTCTACTTCCAGGTATTCGTATTACAGAAAAAAAAATCCTTATCATATTTACTGATTGTGTTTCCATTTCCTATCCATTGTAATGAGAAAAGAAATGAAGGAAGATTGTTCCTTACCGAGTGCTTTGTCAACACAGTTGATTTTACTGGGAGGGCAGATATCAGCAGTTCCTGGAGAGGAGAAGAGAAAATGAGTCTGATCAATCAGAAACAAAGTGATCAGTGACCCGTGGCTGCTGCAATGAGGAGCTGTGCCTGTGAACAACACCGCAGCTTATCATTCATCTCCAAATGAAGGCAGAGAGACAGAGGACGACCTCTATCCACAGAGACCAGACCATCGCGGACGTCTGTCCTTGATTGCACTGAGAAATGGAGCATGATGGGTCCACCCGTGAGGCATGTTTAGAAAGTCTTTAAAAACCAATCAATGAGTCGATTCCTCGGAGACACAGATATTGCGGGGCCACTAATGACAGGTATTCAATTAACTGGCAGAGGTGTGTTTGTCTGTCTGTGAAATGTTCATACGTTAATGTTTTGTGGAAAACATCGTCCCAGCCACAGAGAAATGTTAATTAATATGCAGTCACATAATGTCTCACGACCTGAGGAGACACACTTTCTGATTTTGTCATCATACACTTTTCTTAGAGAGTAGAAGTGCTTAAATAGAACAACAAATAAATTAGCAATAAACATTACTGAGTGGGCAAAGAAAAGACATTTTAGTCTGAAGTATTTTGAGTGTGGAGGCTGTCTACATATCAAGAGCAAGAACGATGTAATAATGTTACTTGGGGGTGTTGGTCATCCAAATATAGAAAGAGGACAGAACAATAAAATATTAATCTTGAACCACAGAATCTTAGAAAACACAGTTTTGCTTCTATGGCTCAGAGTGCAGGAGCAAAAAGGGTTTTTTTTTTCATGTGCAAACATATAAAATTGGTTTCCAAACACAAAAGTGTGCTGTATTTCTCAAAAACCAACTTAAAAGGCATAAAAACTGAACAACACAAACCTGTAAGAGTACCGTAAATTGTGTACGGCACAGGTTTCGCCGTGGCGTCGTATTCAGGCGGTAAAAAGATTTTCAATTCACAAGCTTGTGCTCCCTTGGCGAGCTCGAGAACCGATTGCTTTCTGGAGCCATCTGAAGGAATTTTAGTGCACTTAATATGCAACTATAAATTTTAGTCACCACTGATAATTGCAGTCAACTAATGTGAGCTACCCGCTACAAGACCAAAGGCCCCTTTCCAAAGCCACAATGGGCAAATGGCCTGGAAAAGCTTCCATGTTTAATATAGCTGATGTAATATATATCATATCGGACGTAATACATCATCGTGGAGGGCAAAATGGTTCTGCTGTCCTATAAACACCTCGGCTCTGTGAACAGTCCTCGCTATCTATTAATTTTAGTTTCTCACTCTGCGCCTGTTTCTTTTTTTATACTTGGCTTATACATTTGAAAAATAGTTGCAATAAAGAATGTTTCTGAAAGAGGTGCATTTCCCCCTTTAAACTAATTGAGTTTGTTGTTTTTTTTTTAAACAGACTTGGATCTGATTTGTCTTTCGAGATCAGACCACCACACTGGTCATGACGCCACACTGGTCATGACGCCTGCAGATGCAGGTTTGAAATATGTGGCATCTCTGCATACTGACCTGACAGACATGTTTTGTTTCCTTTTTTGTGCCTGCTTAATTTGGTTTACTTCCTCAAAGATGAATTAGATCAATTGGAAATAAGATACATGATAATAATAATCATAATAATCAAAGGGGGCCACACGGGCACAACAGAGCCATTCCCAAACCGCTGAGATGGTTCAGCCAAGAAGAAAAAAAAGGGGATTTTAGTCGGATGTGTCACTGACCCGGGAGCTGGCAGCTGTGCTGTAGAGCCTCACACTCCAGATCGGAAGCAACAAGGTCATGAATGTGGCCGTTCACATTACATCTGCGCTGGGAATTTTCAGCAGGTGACATCATGCAAATACTGGGTTTGCTGCTGCTTTTTCACTCACACCACCGTCACGTCTCACTGACAGTGAGAAACACTAACTGAGTCAATCGCATAGAAAATCCTGATCTTATCGAAAATTACCATCAATTTGAGATCCTGAATTATTCATTTGTGTGCATTAGTAGTAATTCATGCGCTCCGGTTGACTTGGGGGCGGGGCTCTGTGTAAATACGTGAAAGAGGGGGATCTTACCGGGCATGTGCACCATCCTGCAGTTGCACACTCGCACGACCTCGTTGGTCTCGCACAGCAGGTGACAGGCACTGATGCTGTATGTGTCGTATCCTGGGAACTTCTCTTTGCTGGTGGAGCGGCAGTTCCCCCAGGGCTGGGGCAGGTAGGTCAGCTGAGCGCACAGAGGTTTATTAGTCGCCATTGGTTTTACAGGGAGAACAGTAATGTGCTGGTGGGGGAGGAGAGGCAGGGAAGGTGTACTGTGTACTGTGATGAAGAAGACCTACCCTCTGCTCCTGACATGAAACAAAGGTCTGGAAGCCCGGAGAGACGCCGAAGCCCAGCTGGTGGATGTACGGAGGCTCGTCTTGACTGTGGATCTGAACTCGGATGCCGGCCTCCAGGGACGTCTCATCTTCACGATGAAACAGAGCACGAACACGACGCGATGCAAAGGGAAAGTACAGGGGAATTTCAGATTCCTGCTTCATCTGACAGCTGGGACTCAGTTTGAAGTTAACAGCAAACCGTATTTCTGTCATGTTTAAAAAATAAGCCAGAAGGGAGTAATACTATGTGACAACGCGAACACAAGCACAAGGCTGAGGTGGCGTGTGTAGTTTTTTTTTTTCTCTTTCAGGCGTTTCCTTTTACAAATCACATTTTTCATTTCTCAGGAATCCAATCAAAAACGGCATTATTTACAGAATCTGGCCCACAGAACTACATGCAGCTTATTTTCCATTTAAACTCCAGCAAAGCTATCGCACACTGTCGAACAGCATCACGACGGACAAATAGTTTTGAGGCTTACTTGTCTCTCTCCAGATGGGCAGATATTCATCCTGTTGTATATCCAGCATGATCTCCAGACCATTTCCCATTCCACCCTGCTTGGTTTTCCTGGATGTGGTCCTGTTGCCATTAAAGGTGTAGCATTTCCCATATCTGGTGTAAACCTGGGAGAGCACAGATTCATATCTTGGCCATCACAATAAACATGAAAAAGGCCTCATGCCGAAGCCAGATGTCGCAAGCTTGTACTGGTGGTGAATTGAAATGAAGGAGAGATATGAAACAAATAATAAATAAACAAGCAGAGTCTCTGCTACTTCCACAATATCACCCGCAAACCTCTGGGTGCAGGCCCAGTCCCTCACAGACTTTGACAAGCTGCATCTGAATGAATTCCCAGCGCTCACCACATGAACCCTGCGCGGCGCCGCTCAGTAGCTCTACTATGCCACTGAAATATCAAATGGCATAAGAGATTCTTTAATCTTCCTTCAAAGGCAAACAAAAGACAGTCGGAGGGAGAGGCTGCTTTAAATGAGCTATCACATTACCAGCTATCAGAGGAGCGGCCTCTGCGGGGGACACATCATCTCTTTGTTTACATCTCTCATCTAAATGTCTGCGCTGCACAAAATACCCACGCCACAAGTCATTTTGTTGTAATGGCCCATTGTGGGATCCCCACAGTAAAAATAGTCCCTTCAGAACCCCGACGTTACACAGAAACTAAGGTAGAAAATAACCTTTGACCTCCAGTGTTTCAAAGCCTGGTTAAAGTTGTGTTATTTTGGGAAAAACAAAACTATTTGTTATTTTGCGATGGCGTCATGATGTTAGACAGAAAGTTCGCCAGTGGCGAATAACTGTAGCAACAACGATGGAGTAAGTAAGGTTTCTGATGCTCCACATAAAGAAAACAACTGTGCATTCACACACAGTGGATTGCACGTCACTGGAAAGCACTGAAAGAAAAAGGGACTGAGGAGTTTGGAAGAGGATGTGTAGCCAAAACATCAATTCCACCTAAATGATGAGAAACTGTCATGAAACTGTGGAAACGTCTCTGTATTCAACAGTGCATGTGTAAATAATCTCACTGCTTGAAAGGGGAGAAAAAACCTCCACATTCAGGTGGAATACATATGTTCTCATGCAAAGCCCAGGCTACAGAGGCCGGTTGCGTTTTTCAAAGTGCATCGGAGCTATGAGCATGCTGATCCGTAAAAAACATACATATATAAAAGTCATCTATATTGTTCAAACATCAAATAAACGAGGACGGAGACGAATGACTTCAAGCAGAGGAAATCATGAGGCCAGAGAGGTCAACAGATAAGGCGCTGGAGGAATGACAGCTAAATAACAGTCGAGCTGAATAGACGGCGGACGGATCATTAAAGAGACACAGTGACAGTCGCTGCTTCTTCTCCCCGTCACTGACGTCTGTACTCTGACTTTGATACAGCCTGATCCACCTAATGAGCCCTGTGATGTCTAAATAAGGGACACTGGCGCAACAACACAAGCCCTCATTTACAGACCACAGGGTGTATTCACATCCGACATGGCTAAACAACAAATCAAAGCCACGGCGGTGGGGTTCGCTCAAGTGACCCACTGGAAAAGAGGCTCGCTTTTGCATCGTCCACGGCGACGATTAGAGCAAGAAATGACCAACATTTACTGAAGCTGCTGTTTAGACAGACAGACGGGTTGGGTGCTGTAACAGAGCCCGGCACTTTGATCTGGGGAGCGCGTGTGTTTTTGAATGCATTACATACGGGGAACCTTCAAAGTGAGTTGGAGCCGAGGATCCAGAGAAACGGCTGACACAATTACAGATTACGGCTCCGGCTCTGATGTGGTACAAAGGAGTCATCATGGTGAGAATTCGCTCTGTTGGTTCACATCGTCGCCACATTGCCTTTTTCTTTTTATGTAAAATGCAGCATCTTTCCCGAGCAGTGTGATTAGGAAATGACTTTTGAATGGCGTGTGCTATTAGGCTGAAATGGTTTAATCTCTGTTTGGCTGGTGCCCTCCCTGTTCACTGACACACTAAGCCTCAGCGGGCAGACACGTCATCTGATGCACCAGGCAACAGAGGCAAAAAAGCATTTCACTTTAGAAATGCTCAGCACCACCTCCACAAAGTGCATGCGTTACGCTCTGAAACTTTGGGCCCTGGAGGATGTTGGCGCGTTCACAAATAATGTCCCCAGAGAGCACAGGGAGGTTTTCCCATTGTCTCACCCAGAGACTGGTTGTGGAGCGGAGCTGCCCAGGGTTTATTCTTCTGCCTCCACTCTCCCCACTCTCCTCTCTCTGTCTGCAGTGTGATTGATGGAGCATTTTCCTTCTGTTACATCTTGCACCAAATTTAGCGATGGTAACTCGACTGACTCGGGCAATTCCCAAGTGGGGACTTAGCACTGCTGTTGACAAGCTGAAACAGAAGAGCGGAGCTGCTGGCGAGACTGTTGAGAAGCGCTATTGTACCAACTCTGAGTATCTCAATTTGTACACAAAAGCTTATTATGTGCCACTTAATGCAGCATTGTTCGCCCTGTTGTCATTCGGAGCTCTACAATGACACCGTTCTGTGGGAGAGGTGTTTAAAAGGTAATGGAAAATAGATCAAAACATGTGCTTCGGATTTATATTATTCTCTCATGTAGGTCTGAGCGCATTGAGCAATCTCCACCAACGGATGTGTACACCATTAAAACGCAAAACAAACTGAATAGACTGAGGGCCTTGTGTGTGGATGGGTACATCCACACACAAGGCCCTGTGAGGTAGTGTGAGGCCTTTTGAATGGTCTTAAAAGAGCTGTATCAGTGCAGCCCATTTACCATTTCAACTGAATGCAACCATAAATAATTGTTTTGTTTACACCTTTTTTTAAAACTGAGACAAGTGTGTTACTCAATAACCAGCCACTGTAGTATTAGTAGTCAGTCTCACCACCGACGAGGTGTTTTTCTTCTCAGCAGGCAGCTATCAAGAAAAAAAGGAGAAGAAATACACAGTGTGTGCGTGCGTGTGTGTGCGCATGTGTGTGTGTGTGTGTGTGTGTGTGCTGCCTGATAAAGTGGACACTGAGGAGCAAGTGTCCAGAAAAATCTGTTCACGCCACCATAAGGTCAGCCCTAAATTTTTACCACTTCTGCCTCTTCTGTTTCAAAGAGGCTCCTCATGTCACAGCGTCGCTCGAACACCTTTACTGATTCCGCTGGGAGACGGACGATGTTTCAGAATAAGAGTGGCAATTTGTTTCTGGCTCTCTGAACACAATGTAATGAAACTGCCATGTGCAGTCTGCTGTGTGCACTGTACAGTACATGATGGACACTGAACAGGACACACACATACTGTATAAGCCAAAACTGGGGACCTGATCTTACTCTTTTCTGGGACCAGTACCTCTGTTTACTCTGTGTATACTAAAAAAAAAAGTATAATTCCTGAACTTGGGAATCTGAATGTGCAAAAATACACACACGCACGGACATGCGAGTTTTTTTTTTCATTGTCTCACCATGGTAAATGCATTATGACACATACACCATACTATGTAATTCATGACCTCTGGTGAGGTACACTCTTCAACACCCTCCTTATGACCGTGACCTGATAGTACTGTGGCACGTTTCCCTTTAAATAACCTGCAGGAATCACTTCAGCACCTCTCCAGGGGACATCCATTTCCAGACAGGCAGCGTGTCATCAGGTCACTTTCCGAGTATAACTGCAGATTTGAATTCATTTACGGAGGGTGGTAGAATTTGCCCGGGCACTGATTGGCAGTTGAAAACCATTAAGGCCGGCTCAGGCAGGTTCAGGGTTGAGACGGAGCGATTCTTGATTTAATGGCTTCATTACAACCTCACAGCAGAAAGACTCGCATCACAATAAGACATGAACTGGATCTTTACATCAGATTTCACAATGTTTTCTCAGGAGTCACTGTGGGTGACACCGAGCTGTCAGTCAGAGCACTGCACTCTACTTTTTTAGTTTTAAGAAATAGACAAGACACTTTTTTTTCCTCACCAAAAAGACCCGTTTCCCGCTTTATGTTTTTCTTATCCCACAAACCCAAGTATTTCAAAGGTCAAATGTCTAAAAGCAACATGGAGCCTAAATTTATTTTCTTTCATTTTATTCCCACAGTATGAATAGGTGATAAATAAATACAACACCAATAAATAAATAAATAAATAAATTGCACATGACAAAGGTATCATCAGGTCAAAACAGCTGCTGCCGACACGGATGTGATAGGATGTGATATTTTAATCTGAAGGTTCCGTATCGACACTGAAAAACAAAGAGTGCGGAGGCGGAGTCTGAAAAAGGAAAAAATAAATTTACTGAGTGGACATAGGTGCAGCCACCAAGTACGTAACACACTTTATTGCATCCTGTATGCGCCATTAAGATAGGATATATTACAGTGCTACTGCACCACATGAGAAATGTTAAGCACCTCCCTCCATTTTCTTTATTTATGTGAAACCTGGAACCAAAAATTACAGGAAAATCACCCATCTGAAAAACCAGCAACCTTCCGAAGTGACACACAGGGCTAAAAGCAGGGCTGCACACAGCCCGAGTATTATCTGGCTCAAGATCAGGGAAGAAAAATGACAGTGATGCATCAGCTCACACTCATTAAGAGTCTTTTCTTATCATCAGTCAGCTCTGAAATCTCTATATACTGTACATATCTGACTAACATCAGAACCTCCACAACCCCCCCTTTTAGATGTAATGAGAGAATACCAGTCTGACTAAACAGAGGAGCCACTCAGACATTCACACAAGTTGTGCACCACTGAGCAGCATGTCAGTATTGGCCCCTGAACATGGCAGTGGGGACTGCCAATAGCCATTCAACACGTTACAGTTATTGTTTATCAATTTATTCAGCCTCCAAGACCTCAATGTTACTTTCATACAGTCATTCAGGTGAGGTAAATACTGTGTCATCAGCAGGAAGTCATGACGGTTTGTCTTGGTTGACGTGGGTTAAACCACGTGGAAAAAGGTCAGTTAGAAGATGTTGTAATGTAAGAACAAAAATATATGATATGATATGATATGATATGATATGATATGATATGATATGATATGATATGATATGATATGATATGATATGATATGATACGATACGATACGATACGATACGATACGATACGATACGATACGATACGATACGATACGATACGATACGATACGATACTACAAGTTGCCACAAACGTTAGGTTTTGCGTGACTATTTGACTTAACGTCATAAATTAAACGGATGTAAACTTGCAGGGCTGGTTTGGTTTTTTAGTGTAGGAGCACTGACTCATCTCCTCTCTACTTCTGCTGCCCTCTTTCCGGTTTCCTGCAACAGAGCATCAAAAATAAGTGGAGCACCGAAGTCAGAACAGTGCACTCAGCAAACCTCGCTCTCTCTCTCGCCCCCTTCAAATTTTGGTTTTCTCTTTTTTTTTCTGTCCCCTTTTTCCTCCCATGCTGCTATTCCCCGCATATCCAAGCTCACTCCGCTAATGGAGCGGTGAGAGATGCTCTTGAAAAGAAAAGGTTGAAAATGGACAGACTCTCCAGCACAATGCAGCAACACGCAAATAGAATAGTCCACTATGCTGAGGACACACTCAGAGATTTGAAAGCTTCCTCTGAGCCTGTTGTGCATTAACACTGTGGCTACAGGCCCATAAAGGTACTGTTTTAAACATGTGATTAGGAACTATTGTCATAATGGGGATAATTCATTGGAATCACCACGGCGACACAGCTCCCTCATCAGTCTTTATGTGTAATTGAGATTAATCATTTACAGCTGCTGGAGCTCGTGTCAGTGTCCAGCCAAACTGGTGGGCAGTTCTTGATCTCACAAAGTGAACATAGCTTATTAATTATTCTCCCAGAGGAAAAGACTGTGGTTGTTGTTATTCATTTCTCACATGAGTCGACCTGGCTGCTGATTTTCACATTGTACCTTTGACCCTCTGGAAACTGGATAATAACCGTGGCATGTTCAGAGCGTCCGACCAACCGCTGGCTCACATGAGGCGTTCAGGGTCCTCTGCTTGTGTTATGGCTATTTATTCCTCTACAGAACTTGGGGTCATGGCTCAGAAAAGTACAGTCACGCTGAATGGAAGCCAGAATGCTGCTCTCAGGATATTCCAAGGAGCGTATTTCCTCCTATACACGAGCCAAGTGTTACCTTTCCAATTCACCTCCCTCTGCCCACAGCTCTGATCAGTCATTCTGTGCGGCAGACACTGATATCGCCAAGGAAAAATGCGCCCTGGGCACTGCACCAGCGAGCCGTCCCGCCTTAGGCATTTGTCTAAGTGTCGACTTTGTTTTGCTGCGGTCATTTAGATATTCAGGTTTAATTAAGGTACCTCTGTCATTAACACAGGCAGGCATGAAAAAAACAGACAAACACAGGATTTCATTTCCTAAGCTCTCTGTCTCATACCACTCTGCCTCTCTCAGACTCTGGCACCGACCCCGAAAAACACAAACAAACCCCCCACCCCCCCAACTGCCACCGAAGAAACGCCGTCACAGTTCTGTGGCCAACCTTTTATTCAGTATTCATCATAACCTCGACACCTGCTTTGTTGTTTTTCTCTTCCAGGGAGCTGTAGGGAAATGCTATCTGTTGGGCCGAGGCCACATGTTGGGGTTGATGAAAGTCGAGCAGGGGAAAGCAAGATCTACTATCACCTGACATGAATCATCACTATGAAATACGATGTACATTCAGGGATGTGAGAGAAAAACACATTCAAATAAATATCAGCTGCTCCAGCTCCTGACATCCGGTGACAAATTATTCAGAAGTAATTACATGTCTATATATACTGAAACTGAATTATATACTTTTTTTTTTAATGGCTGATGCACAGGATTATAAGACGTAAACGTTTTTACCCCACCATGACATCATGTCTATTGTCATGGGACGCCTAACGACATGCAACACTTGCTTTATTCACAAGATGGTGCAATAAGTGCACTTACTTACCAACTTACTGACTCACTTAACCAAAGCTTCCCTTTTGGTGAGTGCAACAGTGAAACAATATTTGCCTCTCAACCGTGTAGCATTTATGAGGATGGGGATTTGTGCTTTATCGTGTCACATAAATCACCCAAGTAAACAAGTCTGATTAGTGTTTTTTCCCTCATTCGAAAGAGCTTGTTTTTGAGGCAGAAGCAGATCTCACAGTCCATTAGACTAAGCTGGATCTTAAGTCAGGGCCTACAGAGGTCTGGCACACACAGAGCTTTAAACTGCACACCTAAACACAACCGCTTTCATTTGGCCTTTAATCACAATCCTCTCAAACGGCTGAATTAAAAAAAGGAGATAATTCAGAAATGCAACAAAGGCCTGGCAGATCAGGCAAGAATTAAAATAGCTGGGACACTGTTCCTGTCCTTGACTGACTCTGATCAAAGTCACAGAGAGAAAGATTTTCACTGGACAAAATGACCATTTTTCTGCAGAGGGCAACTTATCTGCAGGGCACTGATAGAGTGGATGATTAATTCCATTGAATCCATGATTACATTTGAAGTGGTGGCATTTCTCACAGTGTAAAACCACTCTCTGGTGCGTCCTCTCTTCTGGAACAAAAATTACAAAAAATAAACATTCAACCCCAGCTCGCCCATACGTAACTGTAAACACACACGCGCACACACACGCGCACACTCATATCCCTGTATTGTCGACCAGGATCACATTTCAGTTATGAAGAGTAAAAACCCTTAAAATCATTCATATTACTGCTGCATAATTATTTCACTGTTTATCACTGTGTCCTCATGAGATATTTCTCTCTGTGGTTCGTTTGCTTGTCTCCCTCGCTCTATGAGCTTGAGGCTCATCTATCGCTGTTGATGCAACACCAACCGTTTGCCAATGGAGGTCGATAAAGATTATGGATGATTTGATGCCCTTTTTAAACCAGGTTGTTAAGAGCGAGAGCAGAGCACCGCCGTAATCCCTCTCTGCACATCAAAGACAGGCCAGGTATCTGGTCTGCTATTAGCCCAGTGGCTGCATGCCACCTGCCCAGATGTTTGGCATGTGGGCCAGTTTGACCAAATGGGGACCATGAGAACACAGGACGTCTTCCAAGGAGCATCCGCAGACCCCAAACTTCATGGACAAGCCTGCACTAATTTATTTATTTCAGAGTTTAAATAATGATCCCTCAGTCCTCGCACGGTTGAATCCTTTTACACCTGCCACATACTGAGCATATTTTCAAAAGATCAATTTAACACATTGCTAACAAGGTAACTGTGTGAGCTTCAGAAATCCACAGATGTTAATGACAAAGCTGCCTAACTTTTAAATTTTAATTTTCTACGGACGTAACAGGCGTGTTTGATTTCCTGCTTCAGAGGCCTGGCAGCTCAGTGTGTATTAAAAGAGCTGACACACCTGTAGCCGGGGCTCTGACTGACTGTCACTTAAAGACTTTGCTGGTGATAGGACCTCAAATTGCAGGAAGGCTTCCTGTGGACACAGCCCTGTCTGTCAGTGTGCATTTCATCTCCGGGGCTTTTACTCACACTGAAGTAGTTTGTTGTTATTTACAGCCGAAGCCACTGAGTAAGAGCGTACCAATCTACACTGGACTGAGCAAAGGTGGGGGTCGTAATAGCTGTAACACTATGTCAACAGCTGCTGAAGAATCATTAATCATGATTATGACAGAGACAAAAGACCAGGTCAGATCAGGAGTTACATCACTTTAAACATTTGCTGTATTAGGTCTAATAACTATGGAATATTGGTCACAAAATGTCAAAAGATCAGTTCCTCCAACAGTTTGATCTTAAAAATATCATATGGATAAACTGCAATGAAATTTGAAAAACAAAAAAAACATTTATGCAAACTTTAGTCACTGACAAAATATCTTCAAAATCAAAGATATTCTGATTAGGCTCATTGGTAGACTGACTGACTGAACCTCGGAAGAGGATTCATCTGCTACAGCTCCATGTAATAAACACTTTATGTCCTAAAATTTAAGAAATTAAAAAAAACTTACATTTCCCCCTCTGTCTCTGTGACAGATAGATATTATACTGTATCACTATTGACTTAACATTGTCTTCACACCTTCATGCCTGCAACAACACTTTTGATTGAGTCCAGCTTTCATCCAATTATCAGCTGTTATCTAGCACGATGTGACTTTCAGCCTCACGCAGCATCTTAGCCTTGTGTTTTCACTTTATGAATACATTACTGAATACGACACACAGCACAGTTGTCTATTAAATTAATTAAGAAGAAAAAGACAAAGTGAAAGGGACTGAGAGAAAGCAACATTAAATCCAAAACTCTAAATCAAAACGTTTTAAATGAGTATTGCTTATTACCACTTGTGTGATAATTTTCTCTAACTCTAAACGCCCCTTTTGTTATTAAAAACAGTGAATAAATAATGTATCATGTATAATTTTTACATGCCTGTTTTACACAATGCCTACTAATAGGTTCATTTATATTTTGAATATCTTATAATTATGATTTCTAGGCCCAATTTCTGTGTTTGCAGAAAAAGTAGAAACATATGTCATATGTATTCAGGTTTTCATCCATAAGACGGCAGGAAAGTCCTTTTTTCAATATCTAACAGTCAAAGAATCGCATTTGTGGCCTGTAATGCAGATGGAGGTGTTTATAATGCATTTCTTCTAAGGAGATGAATATATTTCTCTCTCCCCATGTCCCGGGTGACAATGACTTCTACATTTATAATATGACAATATCAAAAGACATGCATTTTTTAAAAGCACTTTTGCTCCATGTGCTAGAATCTGTGTCAAATCAATTTCAGAGGTGGTGGCCCAGACTTTGACCTCGTCCTGAGCGTTGACTCACTTCCATTAACCCGACTCAGAGCAATTTCATTGCATTGGAAGGACACAAAGCCAACCAGGATGCTTCCAGTGACAAGCACTTTAGCAGGCAGAAGTGATATAATGCAAACACTCTACATATCTATCACCTCCAGGAGTCAATGCATTTTAAACAGTGAACGAGTTAAATTATAGGGCTGTGATAGATTTAGGGCCATGAATGAAGACATTCAATTAATGCATCTTTTTTGCATTTTCACATCAGATATCATCTAATATGCAAGGATTACTCTCTTTTGCAAGGTTATTTGTTCACTGAACACAGACACACAGACACACACACACTCACACACTCACACACACTCTGCCTTCAGAGCATGCGTCAAATTCAAGTCAAATTCAAGAAGTAGAAATGCATGATTTATGATTGCAAAAAAAAAAACCAAACAAAAAACAAAAGAAAGCCATAAACCAATAGAAATTGAGACTTCTGCAACTCTTCTCAAGATCTATAATTTACTCTGACAGATGTCAGGAACAGAGCATGTTTATTTTTGCTGCACTTTGACAACAAGCTGCACAATGTAGCTCTGAAGACCTCAGATGTCTTAACATCCTGCGGGCTGTGAATTCTGCGCAGTGCATTACTTATCATTACTGAGCAATGACACCGTTGAGACGACTTAATTATGATTTCAAAGTCCCCCTGCGTTTGACTCTTCAATGTGACAGAAGCGGAAAAAAAAACCATCCAACTGTACAGAAAAGCGCTCTATGCATATCTTTACTCTTCTCATGCGTTTTCAACGGGAGCAGAAGACTGCAAATGAATGGCACCAGAGAGGAACAGCCTTTGCTGTCTGCGCTCAGACGCGCCTCAACATAATCACACTGTTTGTCATCATGGCTTTAACAGTAAGTAAAGACTTCTTTTCAAAAAAAAAAACACTAATTTCATAGACATTTTGTTGTTTTTCCCTAAAAGAAACAGAAGAAGAAGAAAAGCATGCGGCAGTGAACCAAAATGAATATGTTGTTTGTCTGATAAAACTCTGTTGACCGGCTCCACCAAACAGCACGGAACACAACGGCGGTAACTGATTGGCATGGCAGTCAATACATCAGCGTGTGCATTGGGATGAAGAAATCAATGTCAGTGTATTCCCATGGTGCCTCTGTCTCTGCCAGCAGGCCCTCGCACGAGAATGGAAAGCCATCAACACAACCTACCCAAAGGGGTTACAGATATTTTTTTTGTTTTTGAAAGGTTGCCTTGGTGCCAAGAAAGGCCCTTGTAAAAGCTTTGCTAAAGGATTACCCAAGCAAGCATGTCCTCCTTCAGCACAGCCAAGAACACTAGTTTCCACCCTTGGTACCATTTTGAAGGGTCATTTTTAAACGCGACACAGGATGAAACAAACAACAGGAAGAGCCATCCATCACTCCTACTTGTCTCCACACTGCTGTTTGCTGAGCTGTGAGATAAAGTTGGTCCGATCTTCAATTAAGCACGATCACACATAGTTAAGGCCCAGTCTGTAATACTAAAGAAAGCAAACAGCAGATAGAAACTGATAGAAAATAGTGATTTTACCACTGCTGCCAATTTTACCCATGCAGATAGATAATGTCTCGCCCCAGTATCGCCCCCTTATTTGCGTATGTAAATTTACATCTATAAATGTAAATAGCTTGGAAAATCTGCTTGATTTTCATAAACTGACCCTCAGTGTGGACAGGTGTTCTCAGCTGAACACACAGCTAATATTACAGGTCTATGATAGATAAAGGATAAAGAAAAGAGGGCAAACGTGTCATTTTAAATGGTGGAGGAACAAAATTATAGATTATAGACAGAAAAAAGGAAGGACACAGTGACCACTACATCCTGGTGTTATACGCTGAGTGAAGATTCCCACATAAAGCTATTACTTAGTATGAGCAGCATGGAGGACATCATATCTGCTGCACTTCTGTCGGTCATGTGTCAGCTGAGTGGTTTTTGTTGGGGTTTGGGATTGTTGCATGCAGCTGAGCAGATAAGATTGATGTACCACAGCTCTACCAAACAGACTATGTAATTAAAGTCATGCAACCATGGACTGTACCATAACCGAGGTACATGTAGCCACATCCCTCTCTGGTATTACTGTTATTACTGTTTACATTTGGAGCCTGGTACTTGTGGGAATATGTAACTGATTTAGCTCAAGTACCTTGAAATACTTATAAACATGGACACCTGATGTTTGGATGTATTTTTTTTTATCATCTAGCTATTTTATGTATTAATTGAGATAAACAATGCAGAATGCATCCATGATACTGTCTGATTGGGAAAGGTGGGGAATAACTGGCAGGTAAACAGTAAAAAAAAAAACAAAAGACTAAGCAGAGTTCAAAGTATACATTTCCAAAAAACAGATTCAGAGCTCAGGCAAGACAGAAGTAACAGACTGACACAATTTGGCACAGACTGATCGACATGCTGGGCTTAAATAGCCACTAACTCATCAGAGCAAATAAGGATCAGGTGTGCTCACAAAATGGAGGGCAACAAAGACAGGAAGTAGGAGGGTGGTGGAGGCAGAAGCACACATGCCAAACCAAAACAAAAACACAAAACATGTAACACCACTATATGGTTAAAATGCATACAATGCACGCGACAAAAGCATGTTAGAAGAATCTAAACAGCAGAATCACTGACAAACGCACACACATACACACACTCAAACATGCACACGCACGGGTAATTTTTCACATAATTTTATGTCATCAAACTTAAGCAAGCTGAAAGAAAAGTGTGTGTCATTTCCAAAACAAAAGGGACAAAAACAAAAACACACTGCGTTATTTGAAACAGGAAGTAGATTAGTAGATTAATTTTATGACAACACACAAAGACAAAAAACTGTGCACAACAGTGTTCTCTGCCCACTGTCCAATGACCAACCCATGACAGCAAACCATAGTAACCACATGTTTAATATCCTATATAAAAATAGCTTAACAGCAGGCTGCAGTGGAGGAGCAGTAAATTACTGGTAGCTACTGTTATTCTTGTGGACCTGCAGATATTTGGTGAATGATCACCTGTAGCCTGGCACAGCAGAAATAACAGTCGACCCACAGAGACCCAGGTCACTTTGTAGAGCAAAAGCTTTAGAGATAAACACAATTCCATTAAACACTAACGTTTCATCAGGGTAATGAGGTAAAATCTGATCATTAAAGAGCAAACAGCATATTTCCCACAGTTAAAACCCCCTGCATGAAATGTCAAAGAAGAAAAATGACAGTCCTCTGTCAGACAGTCCCTTCCTGCACAACACAGTTTTATCACCTTATGATTTTAGTTTATTGTAACACATGAATCATTTCTGTATCATACTGGTGAACACCCACGTTTGTTTTACCCATGAGCTGTGACCTCGATACTCCGAGCAGTCTTTACAGAAGACCAAACCATGGGTGTAAACAGATAAATATGAGAAGTTGACCCTGCAGAAGTCCCCAGTTTAATTAATGCCAGGTCCCCTTTCTGTAATTCGACGTCCCCTTTATTAGAAATTTTAAAAGTGCTCTCCCCAGGGATATGGGATGTGATCTCTGAGTCACAGGGAAATTGTGGCACAATATGTTTTTAATTTCCCAGGAGGTCCTGGCACAGCAACTATTTAACGATGGAGCAGCTTTGCTCAATGAAACTAAAAGGTATGCTTCTTTTCCTTTTGTCATTATGACTGGCTCTAACATGAAATATTCTGTTTGCATGGTGCTCACTTGCTCTTCTTCAAAGCTGCGTACTAATTTTTTTCTATTTGCCTTCTGCTGGGACATGCACAGGAGTGCTGTTTTGTTGCCTCAGTGTCTGTCAGCCAAATGGGAATCCCATGTAACGTCTCGGAGACGCAGCCTGCTGATGACTTCATTCTTATGTCTTACACTTTAATCTATGCAATCAGCATGGATTCTCATGTAAAACACCACAACTGACATAAGTGATTGCAAGGAACTGAACATGGCTCAGGTTTCCGACATAATGAATAGCAAAATATCACGCAAAAGGACTCAAATGATTTCCACTGTATTTCTGTCCAGTATTTCTACTCGATGTAAAGACAATAAAAGCACCAAAACCCTACTTTTAATAATAATAATAATAATAATAATTTCATACAAAAGTAATCCTAGGTGGCACAATAGAGCCAAAAGGAGTCGATATTATTATCCTTCTTAAATCTTGGTGAGCACAAGCAGAGCAAATTTGCACACCCTTCAAAGGTGACCTTTAACATACTCTATTTTTACATATACGATGTTCTACTCGGGTTGTAGTGCTATGCCTCTGTACTTCATGAGTAACCACTTAATTTATTCCATCCAGGTTCACACCCAACACAACCACCAACCTCGGAGAGTTTGTCGCCTGTTGTTTGTCGTCTCCCCCGGGACAAACGCTGCAGACCATCAAACTGTTGGCATATAGAGTGGTCGTGGCAACACACAGTACAACCAGGAATTTACAACAGCCTTCAACATCAGTTTTAAAGAAATGTCAAAAAAACGTGGGTGAGCCAGTCTATTTAAGACATAAAAACTAGAGTGCTCGAAAAGATTCAAGGTGAGTCAGATCACAGACTTTCCAGGCAATTTAGTGCTCATGCAGTTGTCATATTTGCAGCAGCACCATATTTCTCACATCCGTTAGGCTCCATTTGTCAACAGCGAAACAGAAATATAGTAAGTTGCTCTGAGCCGTTGGTGATGACATTATTAAAGCGGCAATTTATATCCAAACTATACGAATTAAACCAACGAGCCACCCACTATCTTTCGCTCCCGTTAATGAGACACCACAGTTTGACGGTGGAGTTTCCACAGCTGTTATCAGACTGTTCTCCACACTGAGTCTGTTCCACAGCTACATTTTCATTTGGCTCCGACATGAAGCAGTCACTTCACACAAACATAACTTTGATCCCCAGGACGAGGTTTTCGTTAAGGCCTCGACACTGTGATAGCGGCTTGTCTCTACGTTTCATCTTTAGCCTGGAGTCTGAGGACACATCCGTCATCTGTTCCTTGTCGTCTCGAAGGCAGCCTGCTGCTCCCGGCGCTGCTGAAAGGGTTCTGCACCCAGTCCGGTTTAACAGACGTCTTGTCAATATCACTCAAATATGAGTTCACTTTGAGTTCTGAGAGATGTGTGGTGCCACAGGATCTCCGCCCCCACCTGGACTGTAGACATCACATGACATTTCCCCTCTCATCTCTCCGTCCACGCTCTCTGACCTGGCTTACACCACTACCAACCTTATTCTTCAGACGTTCAGGCCAGTTTGGTCATCACATCAACAACCCACTGTGGGTCGTCCACTGAGAGATACCGCTAATCCTGATGAAGACTTCAAAGTCATCCGTGATTCAGAGCCCTGGACTGAATGGCTGTCATGTCATTGCGGTTTTGTGTTCTCCCGTGTTCAAATCCATCACTCGAACATGGCAGCAGCATGCCATTCATAGCTGTGTATTAATCAACATTTGGGCTTGTTCCCTTGTCAGATGTGTGTGTTCGGGATTAGCAGCGGCGTTGTTATGAACCAATTAAAAGTCGACTGCCTGAGGTATGTGAGCTGTGCATCGGTGCCAGAAGGTCAGCTTCTCATGATTTAGCTCCATGTCATATCTATTCTTCTATTAACATGTAACGTTTACAGCTCACAAAGTCTGCGACAAAGGCCAGGAAAAAGACTTTTATGCTATAAGGCCTTCTGGGATACAGATATATAAATTATTTAGCTTCGCTGGATGTTGACCGTGACTCTGTTGGCTATTTTTGCTCCAGTTCAGCATCTGTTCTGGTGTGAGAGACTCATTGCACTGCAGAGTCATCACACTGTCCGGCTTTGTGGTTTTTGCTCCCTGGCGGGAGGTTTTAGGCAGACGAAGCACTCAGGACTGTTCAAGTCCAGACTGCTGGTCATTACATCACTGGTTCCTTTCACCCCATATGCGATCTGAAGTTTTATTCGTTTTTTTTTTCTCTGAACATGCGAGTTCGCAGCACTTGCTAGTTTACCAGGATTTCGTTTGTGTCTTTGATGTGCAGGCCGTAATGAGAGCATGGCAGTGCACACCTGTTGGGAAGCAACACATGCAGCAAATCAGTGAATCAGCTAAGCAGCTGTTTGAAGTGCCTTATTTGCACATTCCCTTTCCCTCACATTTGAATGTGGAGAGATACTGTCTTCTAATGTGCTTGTAATATACCGCATGTCCCTCACCATGACACAAATCAATAGATATCCTAATCCTGGTGTGTCCAGTGGGGCGTTCTCCTATCCTGCTGGACTTTCACACACTAACTTAAAAATCTGATGAGTGGTCTGCAGGGCAAGTTTCGTACTGCTGTCAGAAGTAAGAGGGATTATGCACAATACTTAAAGCTTCACACTTAACTTTTTTCCCACGAGGAAAAGGAGACCAGCTGAAAAAAAAAGGCCAGTTTTACATTCGCTACACAAGCTGACATTGTGGGAGGTAATAAACAAACCTAAAAACAGGGCTTGCGCGGGGATTGCCCCATCAAACTGGCAGATAAAACGCCTTCTGTTGTCTTTGGTAGTTTTCCAAACCAAAAGAAAATCTCTGGACATGAACAAACCAAACCCCAATCAGTCTGATGGAAACATGGATGAACAAATAAAAGAGGAGGGCGATTAGTGTTGTACATCAGCCGTACAGCTACAGTCTGTTCACTGTAAGAAACAGTTAGAACAACATCTGCAGCTCTGCCAGTGGCAGATTGTGGTGCGCGGGTGGTGTTTATTAGGAGGCAGACTTGGCACACCTGGGCAAGGCGTAGCATGCAGCAGGCAATTACTGTATGAAAAGTATAATGTGCCATCTAATGTGTGGGTGAGTCCTGAAAGTTCAAATTACACCTCCCCTCTGAGTTTGACAAGTTGCAATTGAGTTCACTGAGAGCACTGTGTTTATTTTCTTGTCCAAAACGCAGGAATGTGATCCACAGTGACCGACAGTAGTGGTAGTTTTCTCCGTCGATCGCAGATTTCAGTGTTTATACTCGTAACAGAATATATCTGACTTTCATCCACTCCTGTGTTTGCCTCAGTGATCCTCTTACCAGAACTTATTCCACATTAAGGGCGTTAAGAGTTGACATATTCCTGCCTGCTCCCTCCCTCCATCAATCCACTGCTCAGATGCTGCTGCTTGTAGCTATTTTGAGCGTATCAGAAGAGGATAAAACGAGGCACCTGACTGATGGTAAATTATTCCCCACAATCCTTGAACGGCACGTCAAAGCTCAGATTTATGACCCAACTCACATCTAAGAGAGCTTGAGATCCGACATTGTCACAGAGGAAAGTGTTGGGGTGTAATTGAATTGAAAGGCATAAAGCCAGTGGCGGGTCGCACAGGAAATTCCCAACGCCTGCAGATCTGAAACCAAGTCACGACCCCGGTAGCCATAGGTTGCATCCAAGTCAAATCCCAGTTACTCGCACGTGTCTTTCTCTGTCACACCGACTCCAGATTCCCCCATCAGCTGCGGCAGTGGGCAACACAATCCCTGACAACCTTCCACATCAGCCTGGGGATTAGAGGCATGAGGTTTACGCTGGCCTTGCCAGAATCCAGGATAACATTTTTTGATTCAGCAATTTAAACTAATTTCAAGCCTGGCTCTGCAGCAATTTTCTGGATCAATGGAATGTCATAGCTCACTTGGTCACTAGCCCTCTTATCACAGGTACCTAACGCACAGGGAGGCTATGCTAATTGTCTGGTTTTGAGACTTGGGATCTACATTTCCTCCATTGTGGTCTGATGTCAGATGACCACAGCTCAACTTTTGATACGACTGATTAGAGTTGTGTCCTGACAAATAAAAGCCAAATGGTAACATCTCATACTGCAGTATTCAATAATGATTTTTTTTTTTTTAGTGAATAGTCATGTACTATCAAACTATTTCTGTAAAGGGCACAAATTTAGACTCTGATAACTCTGTCCTGCTCCCAACGGCTACCCTGCACAAAAACAATAATTTGGATATTTTACAAAAATGTACAAGAACAAATATACACCCACAGTAAAAATAAAACTATGAGGTTATAAATGAAGGTTTCATATAATTGAAAAATAGGCCTTTGGCAAAGATAATAAAAAATGTATTTACTTCTGAATAGATATAAAGGAGGCAACATTGGATCATACAATTTTTGGGATATACATTAAATGTCATTTCATTTCAGTAAACTCACAAAACATATATGTTTTCTGATTGCTATTAAATAACCAGTAGACCCGAGAACTGGACATGTATTGTTGAGCGAGTGTTTGGACTCTTGAACAATGAAGCACAAAATGAACAAATATCTGAAAATCTTTTCTGTAGCGCTGCTTCGGAGTGGCACGGCTCAGGACTTTATCTGTTGGACTAGTTATTGGTCTTTCTGGCTTCACTTATTCCTTTGGCCATGAATAACTCAAACATTGCACCTGAATCTTCAAGTTATTAAAGGTGGCAAAGAAAATCGCTGTATTGGTTGACATATTCAGTAGTATTTACTTTTGTTTCAGACTTCAAGTCTGGTTCAGAACAAGAGCCGAAACGGTCTGTGGGGAAATAGTTCCGTTTCCTTTTTTTGCTCCATTTTTAATATTTCATTTGCCAAGGACAGGGTAAAGCCACATAGGGTTAAAAAGCAATTTCCCACATCATGACAACTGTACAAATGTATGGTGGCAAATGTTGGAGGAAAAAAGGGGGAGGTGGGTACAGATAAGGAGGTGAAAGACACCGTTGTGGCAGTGGTGGAGTAGAGAGGTTAATCCTGCTGTTTAATCTGTGGAGGTACGGGGGGCCTTATCTCTGCTGCCTGCTGCCGTTGTGCTCTCCTTCAGCATCCACCATCCCTGACTGTCTGACATCACTCAGCGCTGGGTGGTGGTGGTGATGTGGGCCTTGGCACTGGTGGTGGAAAGGATGAAGGAAGAGCAGGAGAAGACAAGCGAGCTGCAGCTACATTGAGTGCCAGCACTTCCCCTGGCACATGTACTACCTTCCTCATACCCCACCGTGCTGCTATGTGACCACCACAGAGACGCAGATGTTGCAGATTCTGTTCAGCATCCTGCGGGACCCCACTCGGACAACCTGCATTTCCACAATTGTTTGTGAAACCAATGAAGAAATGCTGGAACTTGCTGGCCCCCTATCTGACAAGACTGTTGAAAAAAAAAACCCTAAACATCTGTCAACTAGCCCCAGGCACCAAAGCAACAAGAAAAGTTTCGCTTGGGCATAAATCTTACCTCACATGTCTATTTAGAAAAAAACAAAACAATCCACACTCAAAATACACATCTTGCAGGATTTGTTCTAAGTAGTAACAGTGTAGTGCCACCACCACCACTACCACTACCACTACTACTACTACTACTGATAATAATAATAATAATAATAATAATAATAATAATGAAGCCCCTCCATGCCTGTGTGTGGTGCATGTTTATTGGCGTTTGTTTTGGGGTTTTATCCGTTTTCATTTTAATCTGGTTTTTACCTTGATTCCACACCTTACAGTTTTCAGTTCCAAACCGTTGTTATTCTCACAAACCCCAGCCGCAGTGATTAATCCCCATGATATTTACTGCAGTGTGATAGAGATGATCACTGTGTTTTGTCATTCTTTAAGAGGAACAATGTCAGAAACAATTGGAGCTTCAAAACAAACTCTAAGCCTGTTTTAACAAATTGGTATTTACAGCACCTGTACCTCTGCCAAATGTTCAGAGATATGGTTGGGGTCGGATCGGAGCAGTTAGATGGAACATTTCTACTTTGCATTTTCATTTTTCGACACAACAAGAGGAAGCGTTACAAATGTTGGCAGGGAAGGTGCCTTGTTTGGGACTTTTGGACCCAATTAAAATGGCCTGGCACTCATGCCTTTCAAACAGTATATTCATGCAGAAAATGGGCAACTCTTTGCTATAATGCTGAAGGAAGTAAACAGACCAACTAAACAAATCCGCATCCCGGGCCTGAGGCTACAAAAACAATTACCAGAACATCCATTTATACATACAGAGCTTCCGATTCTTTTAATGACTCTATTAATGATAACGCTGCACTGGCTGGCCGTGGTTCCAACCCTATTGTCCATTTAGTTTATTCTTTTCCAGAGAAAAATGAGAGAATGCATGCTTTGCACTGAAAATGCCTGTTGTCTTTACAGAGAAAATCTGCAATAAAAACAGCAGCCGTACATCAGAATGTCTGAGATTTTGGACGGCCCAGTCAATACTGCATTTATTTACACAGATAACTTCATCCAAACGTCAGACTCAGGAGAACCAAGCTTCCAGCACGACTACAATATAGTCATACGATAAAAAAATAGGTATATGATTTAACAGGATCACAGTCTCTGAGCCTTTTTCATAAAAATGTGATTTGTACATATGAAAATATGTCCACAGGCCTGAAAAAGCCCCTGTAGTACTGCTGCTGTCCGTATTGAAACAAACAGTTCTGGGAACTATAAACTCAAGGAGCTCTGAGAAACGGTGACGGTTGAGCAAATGAGACTGTCTGCAGATTAAAATGCGACCGCATCGATGTTCCAAGTTACAATTCTTGCCCCGGACGTCATGACGAAGTCCTCTGGACAGGAGATGTGCAAACGTGGAAAGGCAGATTTAAAACACCAGAGAGTAGACGTAGCTTTCTCTGAAGGAGACCTACCACCAGGAAATACACATATACAATACACAGTGTAGATCAGTTGTTCAATGGATTTACATCAGCAAAGGCTAAAGTAGACTGGTTTATTTATTTAGGAGCAAAACTTGCTCGAAGGCCGAGGTGAAAGGCTGCTTGTTCGAAACAGCTGTGCAGCCGAGGGTGAATGTTGTTGTCGCGGTGGCGCAGTTTGTACAAATCGAATCGACACAAAAACATTTATTTGGGAACTTTTAAATGTAACATCTTATTTTGGTTACCTTCCTGAGAGCACTTAGCAGAGAACAAATGACCAGACAAATTGGACAAATGTGCGACCATGTTTTAGTTTTTAATTGTAGCAAGGCTGTATTTCTTTTTATGCGGTAAGTCTTGGTTCCAAGTGTTAATGCGGCGTTGAGGGCTAATGACAGGTGTATTAAGTGATCATGAGATTTAAATGGCCGCTTATCCCTGGCTGTCAGAGGCAGCGTCTACAGCACACTGCCGGAAGCTGCTGCCTGTCTGCCAAATGGGCATCTTCACTTTTTTTCCTCCTAAACCATCTGAGCAACCTGCACACTTCACTTTACAGAGCAATTGTTCCACTGCTCATGAGGAGCTGATGTTCTTTTTCTATTACAGCAGCTTTAACAAGCCCGACAGTCATTGTTTTTTAGCCCTGCATGAAAGCGCAAAGGGAAATGATGTGCACACGTGTACAACAGACGCCAAAGCACAACGAGTTTATCACCAAGCTAATGAAATCCATTAATCCCTGTTATCTGATTCAGACCCCGCACCCCGCTGATAAGAGCGCTTTCTAATAATTATGAGTGACTGCAAATACATTTAGCCATCAGTGTGCTTCCAGTACATTTGAACTATTTGCACGAATCCTCCTCCTTTCAGTCAGAACATTCCCAGCTGGGAATTAGAATAACAAAAGAAAAAAAAATCAGACTCGCGTGCAGGGAACATGCGTTTGAAAAATAAATGACTGTAAAGTACATTTACTGCAGTTCACTGGTTTTAGATAAAGAAAGGGGGAAAGTAAGATGTTTTAAATTTTCGTTTAAGCATTTCAAGTAATTTATTCTGAAATCATGATGGCAGAGAGGTAAAGAAGCAGTTCACCTTTGAATGTGCATCTGGGTGCTGTTTCCCCCCCTCTCCCTTTCCTTCGCCACGGAACATTTTTCACCGCTGTTCTCATGGGGAACCCTCTAAAGCACATCCAACACCCACCTCACTCCGATTTAAGATCTGCACCGCAGCAAGTACCATCACTAACACTTCACACTATCCTGCCCTGATGCTTTGTCTTTTGCTCCCGCTGCTGTTATATACCTGTGATAACCCCTGAGGTAGCAGATACTGTATGTGGGAGCTCCTAGCCGGAGCCCCCTCTGTGATATTAGGCCAGGTCATTTGGTTGGACGATGGTCTGCTACAGGTCACTTTGTCTGCGTTTGGCTCACAGCCAGTCCCCCTGATAAACACTGCACAACACCAGCAAGCAACACCTATCAGTTCTGCCTGTATCAATTTATTCTCTGAATCAATGTATTCCTATTCTCTCCGTAACTCCACACATCTCATCAAGGCGCATTTGAAATGCCAGTGGTTTCATTGATTTCCATTAGTGCAGTTCACGTCCCGTGGGTCAGGCTTCAGCCACGCTGGCCAGGATATTTAAATCCTCACATTGTTGAACTGGAGGACCTTCACAGATCACGTTGTCTTGCGTTGCACTTCTGTCTTCCACTCTTCAACCGAGGAGATGTACATGTAGAAAAAAAAGTGACATCTCTTTGGTGATCTTCACACTTTTCAATCTACCTGACAACCTGAGGGTTGGCTCTATGGTGGTGTTCTGTGCAAAACCAAAGTCCATTTGGAAAACCCAAGATGATCGGATCCTTCCCTGTAGGACAGCGCAGGGAACCAGAGATACAGACATCCTCTGAACACACCCAGCGCTAAGAGCCACCCGACGGGCCAGGGAATATACTTGAATGTCATGTTGGATCACATCAGACATACTAGGAATAAGGTCAACATCAAAAAACATTGAAGGCCTCAGTTGGTACAAGGACAAATCAGAGTCAAGATGGGGGGCCTGTAAGGCAACACCAGCTGCTTCCAAGTCCACACAGTTGTACTTTGAATGGATATTCCTCTTCCTCCGTCCATCACGTTCTGCATCTTGCGTCTCTTAATTTCTGGACTCTGTTCATTATTTCCTGTTTTTCTGTCCTCCTGAATTTGTTGTTTCATTTCCTGTCTCTGAGTCTTCTCGCCTATGTGATTATTTCCCCTGCACTGAGGTTTCACCTGTGTCCAATTACCTCCCCCCGCTGAGAGTGTTTAAATCTGTTTTACCGTACGCTTTCTCAATTTGTCTGTTTCGTTTCCTGTGCTGTTCCTGAGTTTTTGCCGTGCTGAGTTGATTTTTGTTTCTTGTTCATCACGTATTGAAACCAGTTTTTTCTTTAATTAAAGTCTTTTCTCGGCACCTACCTGCCATCACATGTTCGTCCATCAAACTATATCAAACTCCGACTCAGCAATAAGGTGCAAACATTTCACCTCAGCCATCTGACCTACACTCAACTGTTTCTGCCTTATTCATATATTGCAGTTTAATACTGGATCAATACCTCAGTAGATATCCTGGTGTGATAAGGGCCAACAGATTCCAATATAATGATAAATACAGTTAATAAAACACAATGGTCATTAATCAAATAAAATTGGCGTTTAAGAGCCACTGCATTTTTCATTAACTGCAGGGAGGCTGATTGCCCGCTACAGAGCACACATACCTGTAACTGATGAGAATGTCTATAAGTGTAATAAAACTTTAAAATTCAAGGTGTTATCTTCTGAAAGATTAAAGAAAAGTAACCTTTTGTTTTGGAGAATTTTCTGGTTAAACAGTAAAAACGTATAAATTGTAATAATGCAAAAAAATTATTCAGATAATTCACCTGGACCACATGGGTAGATGATGATGTGTTTCTGTGCTTTTGAGCTGAATGGACTTTAATAGTAATAACCATTTCTGGCTTAATATGAGTGCAAGTTAACGAAAAATAAATTTTTCTTTGCACCCTGCAGGATTCAGATTCTCTGTAATTGTACTAGTGGCTATGAATACGGCTCCTTTTTATATTCATTAAGCACAGTCATAAAAGTCTTTTTTAGCTCCAACCATCAAGTCATTGGTGGGAGCATTAAAGTCCGTCAAAAAAATTGCTGAAGTGGCACAAAATCCCAGCAGGGAGATTCTGTTTGTTCTTCTGACTGTTTGTGTGGGGAAGATGCCTTTGAGCTCGAGGAAAGATCTATAGGTGCTTCACCTATCAAGAGCATTACCGCAGACGCTTTTGTCAGCAACACGAGCGCCTTGGCGAAACATCAGCTTACAACGCTAAATGAAAAAGAAGTGCACGCACACACGAGCTCATTAAGACGTACCATGATCTCCCCGGCCTCCAGCTGTATCACTGGATAGTTGTAAAGAAAATTTAGCCTGGGAGAAAGTCAATGAAGTGATGATGGAAATGAGCCCCGCCGATGCACCTGATTGATTTTTTTTTTCCCCGCGTGAAAAATGGCAAGCGAGTACTTGTCTGCTCTACACAAATCGCAGAGGGTACAGGCAGTGGTTTTCACTTGGTATTCTCACACTACTTGACTTTATCTCACAGACTGAGGGCATACGCTATGTCTTGAGATGCGGAGCTGCAGAAATGTTTTGACCTTGACTTGAACAATCTGAGCCAATCGCAGATTAGAAAACTCACTCTGGGCATTTTTTTTTTAAACAGATGATTGTTTTTTCACATTAAAAAGAATGAAAAGAGCTCACAGTTCTTCGGCTGGTTTTCAGACACAAAAACATTTAGACATTTCAATTCAATATAGTTAAATGTATAATAATAGAATATAAAATATGGCTGTGTTGTGTATTGCTTCTATGACATCTGTAGGCATGCTGAAATTGCAGAAGAGTAAAATAGTACTCAGCAATTTGTATTTGTACTTTGAGGGATTAACTAGACGTTAAAAAATAATGATGACAGTGTTGTCGAGGCAGAGATATTCAAATGTTTTGTATAAAATTTCCCCACAATACAACTCAACAGCATCTTTCATTACATTTCTGCAGTAAATGCCAAATCTCCAGTTACACACACACACACACACACACACACACACACACACACACACACACACAC
>JAFBJQ010003502.1:74091-128707 GCA_016785345.1 Trinectes maculatus
CTAAATTGATTGCCCCCCCCCCCCCCCACTCCTCTCCCCTGACAGGTGAAGACAGGTAAAAATGTGTGTCTGTCTCCACTGGACATTCATCACACCTGCTTCCCCCCTTGTACCCACTAAACAGCATAGCCGAGATAATACAGCATTAGAGTCCTCACCTTCATCATACTGACATTTGTTACGCCTCGACAGAGCCACTGTTTGATCCAGCGCGTGTTTCAACATCACATCTTTAATCTGTGTAAACAAGTCAAAGGCCAGCGTGGCTTAGGAGGCAGCGGATGATGAAACATTATTCAGTCTGCAGCACGCAGCACAGTGGGCTGAACCCCGCCGCAGATTAGAGTGTATAGTAATGTCACGAAGAGTCAGGACAGTCACGTCCTGGGTGTGTGCGTGCGCACATGAATGTGGTTCGAGCAGGTGTTTTCTCTGTGATATTCAGGCGAACAGTCCTTGTTCAGATTGCTGTGTGCTTTCCCCCACACCGGGCTGTATATCACAGAGCAGAGTGTGACGTTTGAAATTGACATTTTTAATCTGCACTGCCTCTCTCCATGGTGTGATCTACTGTACCGTCGACAGGGTCTGAGAGGTGGGGGAGACATTCATCTAAAAAACACATTTATTTTAAAAAACCCCCATAAAACTTCTTTATTTTTGTACGTTCATGCGACTGATACTAAATATGAGATAATTCACTACCTCTGTGAGAAAAAGATGACAGGTAATTACACCTCCGATGTAACATAACGTTTAAAAGCATTTAGGGTTTGTATGCAAAACACATATTAAATCACATTTGCACAAAGATCATAATGTTCACATCGCTTGAGAATTTACACACTTAAGGGTTTAATTAGGCTAGGAAATGCTTACAACACACACGGGGTCATATTTTCTGCAACACACTGCTGTTCACTATTTCTCCCTAACATCTGATGCCAGCAACAGTAAACATTTGTCTGTGATGACTTATGACTGGGACATTGATAACAGACAACATAATGACCTTTATGCATGGCAGATCTTTATGTTATATAATTACATATGTGCATCTGCCAATTCTATTAGTGTGTATTTCAGGACTCTTTTACTTTTACAAGGATACAATGCTGATTCCTATTCTTAAAAGTCAGAGTCAAGAGGCATCAATCACTATTTTATTGGCAGATCAATTTAAAATGTTACAATATGATTATATATATATATATTAATGATATATACTGTATATATATATAAACATTTTTTAGAATATATATCATATATACACACACACACACGTTTTTAGAATATATATCTACAGTTTGTATGATTTTTAGAATCACGTGGATCCTAAAAATGAAAGCCCTCAGCTCTCACATCAGTTTAAGCCCTGCCGTGACTTGACAGTGCATAGCTGGCATATCTACCCAAAGCATGGCATGATTTTTCACTGACCGGAGATGGAATGTGCGTCTCTCATTCAGCAGCAAGGTAAGATGAGAACATCAGTCAGAACACAGTTTCAATTTGAGATTGTCAATTTGTACAAAGTAAATATCAGGCTTGCACCCCTCCATTACATGTGCAGCATCGTCACTACAGGCAGGATCCATCCCTATGTTCCCTATTCATTTAGAAATGCTCACATTTCTAAATGAATACAAACGATTCTCGGTAAAAATGACATGAATGTTCTAAAAAGAGCTTATGTTTAAGGTTAATTTTGTAGGTGGGCCCATCACTCTGCTCCAGACTGGGACATTTTGACATATTCAAATGGTAGCCATGAAATTGTGATTGATTCTGGTGCTGAAATCAGCTTGAATTAATATGTACGAAACTATTCATGTGGCTGTTATGTTGAACCCTCTCTGCACATTGAAGTATCTTCTTAGTGCAATCTGAAAAAAATATGCAAAATTACATGCATTTCCTTATATACTTGAAGAGATAATGGATACTTAAATGTGTTTTTGGAGCTATGAACCTAGTCACTATCTCACTATCATCACTATAGGACTACAGTGTGTCAGAACACATGTTTGTTTTTAAATCACATTTATTACGAAATTGATTAAAAATCCTCACATTACCCCACCTAGTGGTTCAAACAGTCTTAGACCTTTAGTAAAGTTGACTCTTGGGGACCTCTCTACATCATTTACATACAGTATGTATGAAATACCCTATAATCAAATGTCCAGTACTGGACCATTCATTCCCACTTTGGCATTGCACAGCAACATATGGGAGCCACAAACACACAAGTTAAAACATGTGGCGTGATTATACTGGCATGATCTGGGATTTGTGAGGGTTGCAGGGCCTGTCACTCAGTTTGGAAATGGCAACATGGAATCAATATGGTTTTTCCTGTAGACATCTATATTAGATTTACTACACTAATACAGAAATGTTCAGCTGTCATCTCTGGAAATTAAATACTCATCAATGCATATGTGTTGACAATAATTCCAAAGCGATCAAATGAGTAAAAACAGTCTGAAATCAAAGGTTATTACCCTGAAACCATGAACATCATGCCAGGCCAAGACAGTTTTATGCTTTGTTAGTAAAGGTCAGGCAGGCACATTGATAATGTGCCTATTATCTGTCTCAGTGGCAATCCGTTTAAAATTACCTCATTATGTTGATGACCAAATCAAGTGCACCCCTGGGCCCCATGCACTCCTCCTTAGATACTACTTATGCCAAGTCACGGGCTACCAGTGCCGTCATGTTAGACCTGATGAGAGCTGTAGGGCATCTAATACTACATGTATGCCAGCTAAGCCATGAAATGTTATTAATTAAGTTAAAGCCCTTCCTGTCAGGATGCCTGATCTCATTAGGATCACACACAGGTGATGCTTCAGCCTCTCTCCCCCACTCTGAGCACGCTGAGTGCGATGACTAATACATGACATCGCCAAACAAAACAAAAAAATCAGTATGTTAGAAGAACAGGGTTAAGTTACAAATCATAATGGCATTTGTGGCAATTTTCATCTGACAAAAATTGCAGAACCCATTTTTTGCCTAAATATTGTAGGCACTTACTATAATTACTGTTTTACTGTGTTTAAATCAGGTTAAAAAACACTGAGCGAATGCCTGAAACAAGACAGAACTAGAAAAATCAAACATGAATGATGACGATGCACTGGTAAAACATCAAATGCAAGCAAAAGCTGATAGAATCAAGGCGAAACTTTTTGCAGTGTAAAGGACAAATCAAACCTTGATGACAAAACTCTTTAAGTGTTTTGTAGGTTATAAATATATGTGCTGTAAATCCAAATGTCAAACACAAAGTAAACACGGAAGTGGTATCAGACTTTTGGAACTGTTTGCTAAATCCATTGTGAGCTGTCCTGTAGAACTAAATGTGTAAAATCCAATTTGTGATTCTATTATATAGAAATATATGCACCGCAGCCTGAATGTGAATTATTTTAATTAGTTTTTTTCTTCTGAGCTTAGACAGCTAAAGTTATTTAGAATATTTATGTGCAGAAAATAGTCGGAAAAGTATTATCACCATCTTTGTGCGCTGTGGTAATTTGACTGACATCTAAGTGCATCCCAGCACCAGCAAGTTTAATGCTGAGCTTAGCTTCCCTCACAACGCACTCAGAAAACACACAGTAGCTTCTTTGATTATTTAGAGCAGGTTTATATAAGCAGCACTCAACATAGCTGCACACCTTCCAGTAAACACTTGGTCTTATTAATGAGCAAAGATTATTTTTTAGCCTAAAGAAAAAACACATCAAATATAAAATCAAAAGCTTTCAAGAGCTATTGAATTAGTATCCTAAACACTTTTTCACCTGCGGTGGCTTGTTTTTTTTGTCCACTATTCATTTCACTCCATTTCCTTGGTGATTTGTTTGCAAGGCGCTGCACACAATGCTTTCATGCAGAACATGTAAGTGGCCACCCAAGTTCTTATTGATTAGGCTATAGGACACTGAAATACACCACATTCATAGGCCATTGACAGAAATTAAAAGCAGTCAAACCTTGACACTTAGCCCACTGCGATCTGTATTATTAACAGCTCAGTCTTATACGTTACCTTTATGGTTAATAATGTTGGACAAACATAAAAAAAATCTATATGACAGTGGGATACCACTATTATACCACATTATACCAATAGTTCCACAAAGCACATGTTAAAACTGCTCCAACATCCAAAAACATAAACAAAACAGGACGTCGACAACAAGGTCTGAGCTGTAATCACACTGCTTTAAATGGAAAAGCCTGTGTTGAGAACAACCCAGATAACGCTGACCATCATTAACCTCTCCCTGACCCTAATTCAGCTTCACAATCCCCCGGATTCTGAGGATTAATGCAACATTTAAATAATTAGGATCAGCAACGGACAAACGGCACATACATAAAACCTGAGCTGACGTGAACGCAACTGAATTTAATAAGGCCGTGCGGCCTCAGTGAGCTGTCATCCAATATGGATTGATAACTGGCTTATAAAACTGTGGTCGGAAATAACATGTTGATTAGCCCGTTTTATGCAGCAAGCGTCATTATGTTTCAGCACAGTCCATATGTATTTAATGCCATTCAGACACAAATACACAGCCTTAATGTTACTGGTCAGTTTCCATTTTAGCTTTGCCAAGCCACCAAAGCAAAAGCAATATGAAGTGTGAGAATAGGATAATCATTGTGAACATCAAAATGTACTAGATTAATGTACTGATCTATTGAGCATCAGATATTTAAGAAAAGTGGAAAATTGC
The DNA here is from genome assembly GCA_016785345.1 of Trinectes maculatus. Taxonomy (NCBI): domain Eukaryota; kingdom Metazoa; phylum Chordata; class Actinopteri; order Pleuronectiformes; family Achiridae; genus Trinectes; species Trinectes maculatus. Next base: position 78,852 of record JAFBJQ010003502.1, read on the forward strand.
AAAGCAACCAGCACTTATCATTTAATAAATAGAGAGGTCTGCGCTGTTACTAATCCCTTCATACCAACATGACTTGTGCATGAAACAATATAAAAAAACGTATGGGGAGATTAATTTGCCATACAAAACACAGCTCTAGCAGCTACAGAGCCAGATACTACGTTAGATGTTGATATTGAGATTCATGAGTGAATACTATGAATTCACTCAGATGTTAATAGTATTGGTGCAAAACAGGCAGTCATTAGGCAAAACGATCAGTCTGCTTCTGCTGCTTTTCAGTGCCCGGCATAATGAATCTATATAGAATAACACCGTATAAAAATCTACAGAAAAGTGGGATACAGACACATTTACACTGCACATGTCTGTAACAACATGCTGTAACCATGGTAACACTTGCATCTCTTTGCATCTGGCTCTGTTTGAGTTGAGACATAAACATAAGTCCTGTTGGGTTTGACTTGGATTCAGCCAGTGAGAAGAGAAAGAGGATTTGTGGCTTGAGCTACACTTTAAACTGAACTAAACATCCAGTATTTAGAAACTCTGCAGTAGCTGCTCTGCAACTTTGGGATGCCACAGTGACCCAGTCCCTGCCCCCATGCTCTGAACATTCATAAACTAAACTCAGTGACCGGCCACACAGGTTTATGTTAACAAAAACTCCATTTCCTCTGCTCTGGATCTTCTTCTACCCATCACTGCATTCATTTCTGAGCAAAACTCATTGCTGTTCATTGCTGATTCGATAAGTGTTTTGGGCTGAAGGTTTTATTCACAATAATGACTCACAAATAAATCTTTCACATTAAGAAAATATCTTCGTCTCAAAGTAAGTATTTCATTGCCTAGTGGAACCACAGTGTTTCTGCTATGTCTATGACAATAAACGTATTGAATCTTGAATCTTCTTGCCATTGAGTTATTCACTGTGACCATCTTCAGTCCTTGGGATCATTATCCATCTGCACAATCCGAGTAAATAGATTTGTATTGCTTTAATTATTATTCATTTGCCCAAAATGAGATGAATCGTGGTATTATTATTTAACCTTTCTACATAAATGGTGAAAATATTATTGTCAGGAAATCTTTTTGCTAGGATAACCATGGAGTGAAAATCTGTTATTGTGACAGCTCTGCCTTACATTAATAGCAAAGATTTATTACAGCGACAAAATGAAAAATCAAAAAGGAACATTTAGCTGTCATAAAAGCGCAAATAAGCTTTTTGCTTTGGGTCTTTAGTGGTTAATGTCCAAAATGCATTTGGCAGATTCGGTGAGACCAGACTAATACAGTATTTCTGTACTGAATATAAAATACCCCCTTGCATAACACAAGGCGTTATTTCCACCTTCATCAACCCGCTAACATTCCTTGCACTGAATCTCATTTAACACCTGCTGGTGGTAGTTTGGATCAATGCGATATACTGCATTAAATTCCATTTTGGAAGTAATGCGCATTGCTGCTTATCTACATCACACAATTCGAGGTGCTTGACTTGGGCCACTGTCACATCCTGCAACTCAAAAGTCCATGATGCATCTGACAGCCGACTTTACAGTGTGAGAAACACAGTAGCACAAATGAGACGACACTTCAAACGGATAATTGATCCACTCATTGGAAAATAGAATCTGAAAATCTAACATATACTTTCGGCTCCTTTAGAAGTGCTAATTAAGGATATTGATTGCATGTAACAATGTTTAAGAACAGAGAGTCCTTCTCTCACCATGTAATCCACTGTGAGATGTACAATCTGCCAGCTCACCACTTTCGTGAAGGGCATTTTTCCCTGAGTGCTTTGATGCTATAATGTCTGTTCTTTTTGAATGTATGTGTGTGTGTGTGTATAATTAGGGGAAGAGTGAAGGGGTGGGTAAGTATTTCTTCACTCTCTCTCTGTTTTCCTTCTTTTTGTCCTTCTCCCTTTGCTTACGTCTTTCCATCTATTCGAGGTGAAAATCAGCTTTGCCTTGAGCTGTAATGGCCGAGTGAGTGACAGGTCAGTGACAGGAAACAAATGTGAGCCTTCATCACACCGGGCACCCACATAAACACTCGGCAACCCCAGGGCCACGCTCTGAATTGCTAATTTGTTTGTGATGAGGACAACTGAGAATGTGTTGTTTTTTTTTGGGTGGGGGGGCATGGGTGTCACAAAGTCTACCCCAGCTTCCATTTACAAAGTCATCAATTCACTTGTTTTTCACTTCCCCCGCCGCTCCGAGACAGAACCGACAGTTTTCGGTTTTCAGCAACATTGATCAGCCTCAGAGCTGCCGACATCGGGGATATTAGAGGGAAAATGATCAGTTGGGCTTGGACAAACGGATCGCCACTGGGAGGATTTGATTGACTTCCCTCTGGGAGGACGCTGCCTCAGATCTACTTCGAGGTCTCTGTTGATATACTACGCAGCGGTGCGGCTGAAAGGACACCAGGTACTGTAGGTGCGTGTGTAATGTTGAAGAACTAAAGTCCTATGCAGAAGAAGGTGGGCTGTGACCCACTCTGTGTGGGATGTAAACTACTCGTTTTCTATTCTGGGTAGTGTTTCAAGCTTTGTGATTCAGTTCTGAGCCTAGAGCTCTAATGCGAGAGGTAAAAATGTAGAAAAGCCATGCAAGACAGAAATATTTCTACTTAGTAACATCAGCAGAACATGAACAGAGCTTAGGATGTCTCAAGATCAATAATCAATAAGTCATAGACATTGTGCAACTAGTTCTTCTTGTTTTTGCTTTCACAGTGTGAGACATGCATCCTCACAGTGGGTAAGACAGCTGGCAGGAGAGACATGAAGGTACTGACCTTGATGAAAAGGGACCAGCGCTTTGCTGGTTCTGAAAACTACAGGTTAAGTTAGATAATGTATTTTGGTACATTAATTGGGTCTACTTCAACACAGCCAGCAGCTGACACTGTCACACACTCCTCGAGACTCATGCAAACCCAAAGTCTCCGCCTGCTGCTGTTTCCTATGGAAATCCTATTTCAGTGGGCCTTTCTGAGGAGATCACACATCCACAAGAGTCAGCGGGAGTAAACATTTATAAGCACATTAAGAAATCATAGATGTGGAGAAAAAAATGACCTCATTCCATTAAGTTTCCTTAAATATCAAAGTAATCCACAGAGCGTCGGTAATGAGAAGTGAGTGGATCTTAATGTAAGCACTGGACCACTGTTCAGCTCAATTAACATTAGGAGAGAAATGGTGTCACTAGTAATCTAATAATTAGATACAGGAAGCAAAGATCCTCTTCAGCATTGGTATCTACAGTCTTTAGGCTTTGTTCATTAAATGTATATTCCATATTCATTTTGTGATATGTACTCTTCTCGTCACAAACTGTTGTCAACTGAAGTCTGGACAGTGGGCTGTCCATCACAGATAGTTAGACTGCACTGGTGATATTCCTTTAAATTGGCTCAATCTGTGCTCCTTATTGACCAGAAGAAACAATAGTAAAGATGGGCGAGGCACATAAATGAACCTCGCTCGATTGGTTTATTTATTGGCTGATCTATCAGGGCCAACACACAGTCATCAGTGTTGGTTTATGATCCTGTCGGCCTCTACACAGCCTGCAATCACACATGTACATGTACACACATGTACAGTACAGCAGAGAGGCTCCAAACGCAATGGGGCTTATACTGTCTATGGGCCGACTCAGTCCTGCTCTAATACACTGATAAGCACTGATGGAATGAAAAGCACCTTTACATCACAACAAGCAGGTTCTGGTTTACAGACCCACAGGTCAGGTTTCTCTGTGAGGTTTGTTGTGCCTGTGTCAGTTACTTATGGTCACTCTGGTTTGTTGCCACAGTCCAAAGACACACTGGTGAAGTGAAGACTTCAAACTGCCTGTAGGTGTAAATGTGAGGGTGAATGGATGTTTGTATGCATGTCAGTCCTGTGATTGATTGACAGTCAGAGCAGAGCAGAGACTGGCTGATAGTGGGTGTAGTTAATAGATGGATAGATTTTGTGCTAATGAGTTATGCCAAACTATGATTCAAAATCCTGTCTGATCGCAAATGTCATTTCTGAGTTGTTTAAAGCAATCAGTGCAGCATGTGGTTTAAAGAAGATGGTTATTGTGTTAGCTCAGTCCAACTAAAATGGAAATTACAATGGAAATCACTGGTCCCTTTATTTGGACAGTTTGGACAGATTTGGGTGCCGGATGGTGCTTTGGGCTGAAACAGGTCATTTGTACTAATAACACAGATCTTTGTGGTAAAATGTAGTCTAGGCTGTTAGCACTGTTAGGATAGAAAACATGTACTTATAGAAGACACCTGTCACTGTTCTGGCAGTGGTTCAGTTGCTTGTGGATATGAATCAGTAATTGAAAAACCATTATAAATTTTAGACAAGATTAAAACCCTGATGATGCTGGCAGTGATTGAACCTTCACATAATTATTATGTGATATAATAAAGTATATGTCTTTTGTTAAAAAAAATATCTGCATCTACGCCTGTAAAATAATTTCTGCACCTATGTCTGAAAAACAATCTACATCAATGCATCTGCTTACTTTCTTGATGCTTGGTCAAAATGTTGGATAAAATCAACAACGTGAGTGATTCAACACATTTTTCTTCATCCAAAGCACCATCACGTCTGTAAATCAGCCCATTTCCATTCTACACCAGCTCCCTCATTCTGGCCTAATGGCAAAGGATCCCTTGTGGTGCGGCATCTTTTTCCATCTCACTGCCAATTGTACAGGACATCTTTCACATCCAGTCTCTTCTTTGACATTGACATTGTCTCTTTCAGGCTGCCAAAGCCAGTAAGGAATACACAATATGTAGGTGGATCTTCAGGCTAATATCTAACTGAAATACTGATTAAAAACCTGGTGTAATTGTAAAATACCGTTTTCTAGATTTCGATGGACACAACACAGTAAACAAGCGCAGCACATGAATCTGAACAAGAGGTATCTGTGAGGGGGTATAGTGCAGGCACAGTCTCATGTGACTGTCATTTCTGCAGATGCAAAACGATGACGGAACATGTACACAACCATTTTCTCGGTACTACAGGCAGTGGGAGATTTACATAAATATACCATGAAGACTGAACTGAGAGGAGTCTAGATCCTGAGGAATTCACAAGAAGCCTCCTCTCAGCAGACTGCACCGTACGTCAAGTAGGACGCTGGTTAACATTCATATCGTGCGCTTCTCGGCTAGTTTTTAAAAAAAGAAATGTCAGGTCATTATAGATCGCATTTTTTTTTTTTTTTGCTGGGCAAAAACGAATACATGAAACCTTTATTACCCAAAAGGCAGAGCAGCAACCTTCAGAATAATTCCTTTCTTCTCTGGGTTTACTGGTCAGATCAGAGACACCACCCACACCCCTGACATCTTTTACAAGTTCCCGGTCCAGTCATGTCAGGGTCACTGCCTAACCGCATTAAGGCTTGATCAAAGTTGCAGGAGCAAGAAGGAGAGTGGGAGAACCTCATTTCTCACATCGTGGGGATTAAACCCGCAGCAACATCTCGGGATCGGCGGCGCTGGGCCACGTCCCACAGGCCTCACAAAGAGTTTCAGCTGAATGGTGAGAGGTGGACAGGCTGCTGTTCAGCTGTTGTAATCTGGGAAACGAATACAGAGGGCAAATCCAGGCTCCATGTGCCAGGCTGAGATAGATGATCAGCTGGATAAAGCATAAAATAAAATACTGGGAGTAAATCACTGCTGCGGATGTCTCTGAGGTGAGCGATCAAATGATCTTAACTTTTCAAGCACGAGGAGGCTGTTGGAGCGGTAGTTCCCAGACACACTTTTCAATATTTCACAGGAGGATTTACTAAGGTTGTTAAAACCGTTTGACTTTGCCTCGTAAAAGCCTTGTACCTCATCAAAAACAATAAATTTTCCGGAAAGTAAACATCAGCAATTGTTGGGCAAAGAACTTAAGACGACTATTCTTGTTTTTTTTTTTTGTTTTTTTTTGTAAATTTCCATTTGTTAAAACAACGTGCCAACCCCAGAAGAACCGGATCATAATAATTACTACGGCTATTTAATTTTTAATGTTTAAAGTAAGCAAAGCCTAAACCATAGGGATGTCTAACAGTCAAACAAGCCACCAATTCTGTCCAGTGAAGGATCTACCTGTCAGTCATGTGACTTTATGTTGCGCTCACTTGGTTTCTCATAGGTCACCGTGACCCCATTACGGACATGACTCAAGCACAGCAATGCATCATTTTGTTGTTGTGGTTACAGCGAATATCTCACAGATGAAAGAGTAAACAAGGCCGATGCATGTTCAAATCTAAAGAAGAGTTTAGCATGTGACAGGGAGAAAAAACCTCGTCTCTGTGTTTGTGTGTCTCTCTTCGTGCGATTTTACAACTTAAAAAGTTTTAGTTTTGTTCTTTTTATATTTGTTCCATGTTCAGTTCTAGTATTTGTGCCCTTTAATGTTAGAAAGACACAGAGCGTGATTTTCTTAACATTGCACAATGCTGCACACAGTCCACAGCTGCCACAGATGGTTGTTTTGGTATTTTTTGCTAACAAATGTCATATTTGCCCTTTTGCACCAGCTTCAAAAACCCGTAATGGTCTGTTCAGTACGCGCCTGAATAAAATACTTCATAACCTTTCACCAAAGAGGGGCTGGATTTCTTGCAGTGAAATCCACTCAGGAGACATTTCAAAACAACCGGCAGCCCAACGTTCTGTAATCACCAAGAACAATAGTCTGGGTAGTTGATTAAATGAATGTCATCTCTAGCCATCACAGTGATATATATATATATATATATATGGATATATATCTGTGTGTGTGTGTGTGTGTGTGTGTATATATATATATAAAATTTTCTTGGTATTCTTGGCAGGTATAATCCTTTAGTTTACGGCCCTTGGCAGTGAACTAAAAAGTTAATTTCAGACATTGCCTACATTTCACGATGACAACGCAAGGCGAGGCATTTTAACTTCAGTAAAATTCCCAGTGTGATTTCTTGCAGGGCTCATACAGACATGACGATTTTTATGATAGCGCCGCGCACTAACGAGGATCGGTCCTCAGAGTTGGGAACAGATTATGGGACTATCACCAGCCTCAGGCAAACACAATGCTGCCATTTCAATCAAAATACAGACTGCAGCCTCCACTGAGGGCATCTATATGGTATGGAGATCATTTCACTTTAGATGCAGTAATATCTAGTCTCACAATCCACTTGAGAATAACAACATTCTCGTGAAACACACCTGAGGATGGTATTCACATAGCAGCATTAAGCTGCTTTTTAAACTCTGTTCCATGCAGGTGTGCTGCATTAACCAGGGCATCAGATGCTGCAAGTTGCTGCCTGTGCAGCTAAATCGAGGCAGTGATGTTGGATAGTCTGAGCTGTCCAAACAACCCCGGCACTTCATATTTCATTCATATCAGTCATGCTGAGTATGTCCTTTTTTTGCTTTGCATTTTGAAGTTTTATCTAAATGCACAGACACTCCACTGAGGACCGCACGCCGACCGCTGACTGACAATCTGACCACCTCCAGGCTTCTGAATGTCGGTAAACTAGCATTTGAGTTTGTCTCCGCATGCAGATTATTACTAATGTCTTTTAGGCGCTTGTCTTATGTGCTTTACTGCTCGGCTGAGTGTGTTTACTGATCCGTGGGGAGCGCAATCAAGGGGAAATTGCACAGATAACACAGACTGGCCACCAGCAGGAGACAACTTTGCCGAGGCCAGTTTATCTCAGACACAGACGGTCACCAAGTTTTCTCCAGATTACACCGTTTTCCTGGGTGCAAGGATTTGTGCAATTATCCAACAAAAAATCAAACGGGTGAATTTTGCCTCTGCGACATTGTACGTATCCGCGACTGCATCCCTGCCACATTATTCTGCGGTGATGCACTTTTTAATAACAGAGCAGGCGATCATGCCTCATAACAAGGTCACAGTAACCCACAGCCCAAATCTCCTCCACAGTCAGGAGAAGGACCTAACACTGTCTCCATTTTACTCCGTTTCTCACTTCTTCACCCACAAACCGCGGGTACAAGAAGTGTCTAATGAGATGCTAATCCTGGCATCTTACGCTGCTGTGTGGAGGGTGAGGCTTTTATTTATTCAGCGGCATCCGCTCTGTACACAGGCGATGTCTGATGAGATCAGGCCACAGTCTGACATAACCTGCATAAGCGAGAGGCCCGGTTAAAGGTGACCCCCTGCGAGAATCATCATCATCACCATGCAGATCAGCTCTCCGTTTATTCTTCCACATGGTGAATGAATACCAAGAGTGGTGCACTCAATGATTTAGAGGCTTTCGAACGGAAACCCACTTTGTTGTCTTCACGGTCGAACGGAAAGTTCTGGAGCAAAATTCAAGTTGACACTCTGTTTTGCTGGTAAAATTCAATTCTCATACAAATTACCCAGCGTGGTTGAAAGCTGGGACTATATTTCCCCTCCGAGATGGGAGCTGTGATGTGTCATGCCATAGTGGCCAGCGGTCGGCTTACTTGCAAGCTGAGTTAGACAGCAAGTAAATGAAGCAAATAATGGCTTGATTTGCGGCACTTGAGCAGCATACGCCAGGTGGAAACAAGAGGGGAGGCTCTAGTTGTGCTGTAGAGCCAGCTGGTCCTGAAGCCGCGGCTGCAGCCAATCTCTCCGACCACTCTGTTTCCCGCTGAGCCTCCTCAGCTGAGGGAGCTGTGCCAAGAGGTGTGGCTCGTCTCTTCAAATCTCCTTTCCCAGGCTTTACAAGGCTCTCTCCAGTGTATAATCGTAACATAATCATGCCCACTACATCTATTGATCTGTTCACAGTACACTTCCACCGGAGCGGCCAAACGGTATCCTGAGGCGAGGCGCTTGCCAAGAGAGATATGATGACACCAATTCGATTGCACTGATATTCAAATACACGGTGGATTTATGGAACCCGGGCTGTGGTCTCAAGCGTGTTTGGCTTTTGTTGTCGTTTGTGAAATTATCCGCTTGTCTCGCTGTACCACAACTCCCTCAGTGTTGTGCTTAATAAATTAGTTATCATTACCTAAACACACTAATTAATTGTCAGTTTAAGGGCACGCTTCAATGGAAGACATATTCAGTCTGTCCCCGGGGACAACTTTCATTATAGTATACATTGCAGTTATTTATTAATATTCTGCTAATTCTTTTTCCAGAACATATAGTGAAGGTCAGGGAAGAAGGGAAAACTGTGATTTGTGAGTGAAGCCCACTGACATTTATCCCTTCCCATGGACTCTGAAGATCTGTTTAGAGGGATGCTATTACCCTCTTTCTTTTTTCTCAAAGTGAATGTCAAGGACACAGATAAACAGCAATGCCATACCTCATTACTGGTCATATTTATTCTGAGGAGATGCCCTTATCACAGTGTTTATAATTAAATGGATGAGACCGCAATTTTGAAAAGATCTGTCATTTTCTCTCTCCAAGTTCCTCGGGGGCTGTTTAATGGATGAGCTATTTGTCTTTTCCAGTCATGATGCCAGTTATATGCTTTTCATTTTGCTCTAAGATCAGACAATCACATTTTGAGGAGGTCTAATTATAGCAGCCTCCCATGAGTTAGCATTAAACTGCAGCAGCACGCAGGCATCTGGTATTCAGATAACTGGCACACTTAGGAAGGGTCCGTGGCATTTTACAGATGTTCCTGTGCACTGTTTAAGAAGCATCGGGATACTCATGCCCCTTCAGAGATGACACATGAAGTGATGGGGAATCCAAACCCCATAACGTCAAATGTTCAGTCTGGTGTTAAGGGCACCTCCGATGCCACATTTCAAATAGCAACAAAGAACTACAATTGTCATGGGAATTCATCCATAGGCAGATAAGTTTTAAAAAAAACATATATATATATATATATATATACTGTCATCTACCAACTAACACTGTGTTACACTTTTACAATAAACTCAGACAAACTACACTTACACAGGTGATAGATCCAAAAATCACAGAGAACAAATTCCTCAGACCTGCACAGACACACGTTAATGTGCAATGTTGGCTGCAATCAAAAGTGCCAGTGTAATCATTTAAGGATTAAAAATAGTGGCTGGCACAGTTTAACCTGGAAATGAAACACCAGGTGATCAACAACACAGCTCTTAGAGATTAAAAAAAAAAAAAAAGTTGGTACCCTTCTACCATGAGCATGATGTTTCACCCCATGTGTCTCATAAATAAAAGTATTTTATATGGTCTAAGTAAAATCTAGGACAGTGGGCTATTAATGGCCGCGGTACTCCTCTCCTGGGGCAACAGTGTTAATCGGAGCAATAGGTCTCCTTCCTGCTGGATCAATGTCAGCACAAATTTCAGATTGCTTTCCTGATGCGCGCCAAGTTATCTGTGATTCAACTTTAATAGGTTATTGAACGGAGCCAGCATTTAGGGAGCAGGCCCGTATTTCACGTTATTGACAATCAAATGCACACAACTTTCTCATTAGCATGCATTAGGAAAACACGGATTAATCTTGACAACACCATTGGGGAACATGACTACACTTTACGCTTGTTTAAACAAACGCCCAACAGTAACTTGGTGACCACGTGAGGAGGGGGCATAAGGTGATCTAGGTTAATGCAGCATGACAGATGTGAGACTGGACAAGGAGCTGATGAGCTCGCTGACAGACAGGCAGAATTAAGACTACAGAGGAACAAACATGATGACCGTGACTTTTCAAAATATAAAATCAACATAGCAAATCGTGGTTTTTCAGCATGAAGGCAACTTCACACATTCTCAATTTTAGCATCTGTATGATGAAGCAGAGAAGACTCTTGGATATTTAACCTCCAAGTATTTACATATTTATATTTACAGTGAATCAGAGGTGAGCATATACAGTTTTAGCTTTTTAAACGCATCTCTGTGCAAATGATATTGAAAATCCGGAGGCACGTGTTGCTGCTCCGTGACTCGAGCTCATTACACTGGAATGATTTGCTCTGACACTTTCTAACCAAAATGAAATGCTCGGTTGACAAAAAGTGGTGGCAAGTCAACCCAGGTGCACTAAATCAGCTGACATTTCACAGCACCTGAAGGTCAAGTGTTTTGTCAGCCTGGACAGAGGCTGGCAACAAAGCTGCCAGCATCAGGTGAAAGATTTACTGTCCACATGTTTTCCAAACAAGACGTGAACACAATGTGTCTGAGATGGGGGGCAAAAAAAAAAAAATAACAAAACATGGTGTGCGGGAGGAAAAATGTGCACTTATGTTAAAACACCAAAGATGTGAATGACCGATTTGGGCGACGGCAAGTTTTGAATAACGGAAATTCATTGTAGTGGGGAAAATATTAAAACGTGAATCTTGGCCGTGTTCGCTTTTCTGTATCTACGATTAAAAACATGACAGAAAATGTACACACACAGACCCCTACAAAGATGAAGGTGACAGCCTGTTTCTACCACACTGCAGCAGAGCTCCTACTATGAGACAAGCAGAGTCGCTGAATTCCCCCGCTTTGGGCACATAATGTTTCTGTTTCATCACCTAAAGAGCTTTGAAACAGGACTTTGAGAACCCAGAGCTGTAAACCAGCCTCCTCTGTCAGTCTCCTCAGATGATGTCACCTCCAGCAGATGCAGAGCACCGCTGTCAGCTCCGTCGCCAGCCAGGATCAAAACACAGTCAGACGTGACTTCCCAGCACTGTGTCATTACCATACATCGGCACCTGTGCGGCTGTTATCGATACACCTGTCGTCTTCTGAATGTCACCAGTTCATCTGAGTATTTTGATTCTGAAGGTAACAACTGGTACATGTAAGACGAAACACTATGTTTACATGAAAGCTGATTTAAAGAAGAGGTTTATGAGAGATCAACAGTAGTAGCTGTGATGATTTGTATTTTTTAATCCTTGTAGATAGAAGAAAAAAGCATCTCAGTGCTTGGTATAACTAAACTTAACTTCCTGTCAAATGGGTGGTATGATGTTTCGCAGTTGTCTCACAGCTTGAAGCTTCCCGGTTCAAAAGGGGGTCTTTCTGTGTGGAGTCTGCATGTTCTGTTTGTGTGTGCGTGGGTTTTCGCTGATGAAAATAGTTTTAATCCACGACAGATTCCTCTAAAACTTTATTTGAACAGTATAAAGACATAACCCTGGTCCTTCCACAGCAAATGGCCTCATTGACGGCCACTAGGCGCTACTGGCATTATAAAGGCATTGACTTGAATTATTTATCATTTTCTACCATTGTTTCCCAAGCTTGGTGTAAAATATTAAGTAATATAGAACGTCAGGGATTTTCAGTCACCATGAACATTACGATTGGGGCTTTTCACTGGTGACCCAACCTCAAAGCCATTGGACAAATCATCACATGCTTGTCCCAAGAGGAAGCCACAAGTTATGGCAAACACAATTATGTGTACGGCCTGTGTGGGTGGTTTAGCCCACCACGCCATACAGATTTGGACAAACAATCACACCTGCCATAACACCTTAGTGTTCCTGTACTGTAGCTCAAACCCTGTCTCATGTGCCCAGAGAGAGAAAGAGACAGACAGAGGATGTCAAAGAGCATAATGTGTTATGTGAAACGTGTGCGGTTGCAAACACAAAAACAGCAGCAACCGCCGCCGCCAAGTGACGAAACCGAATTTAGATTAAAGGCCAAGCGTCCAGCCAAGCGGACAGACGAGACCCCCGTGTTCAGACTTCGCCAGGGGTAAATATCCACCATGACATTTGTGCTGTGTGCTGTTTCCATCAGCTGAACTGTAGCCAACTGACATTTTCATCTAAGTCGCCCTGGCCATGATTTCTACATTTCAAATCCATTTAAAACATCAGCCAGACGGGGGGATGAAGCACAGCGAGCGGGAACGCTGAGCAATAAACCGCGAGGTGTTGTTGGTGCAGCTGTGCCTCTGACAGAGTCTTTCCCCTGGTTTATTTTAGTGAAGTGTTATTTAGAAAAGTCTCTTATATCAGTCTTGCCTCGATGAGGAAGTTACAATAAAGCAACACGGCTCTATGAGGTTTGGATCAAGCTCGGCTCAGTACAGATATACGTATATATATACGGATATATGGGTGAGTGAGAATAGTCTGATAGACGTCACTGATTTCACATCTACTGTACATATGTTCACCATCACTGCTTCTCTCTCTCTCTCTCTCTCTCTCTGCTCGGCCCACATCGACTTCACTCACGCGTGACATTACATTACACTTAACCGCTTCCCTCTCATTCACATTAACGCCGCTATTGTTCGTTATTTCTTCCTGTAAAATCTTTTACCACATCTTTATTGTGAGAGCATATACAGAATAATATAGTGCTCTGCATATTTTCAGTTCTCTTTGTTTAAATTCTCTCCCGGGCTTCTGGAGGCACTTTAAGAGTGCCACGGTCTCCGGTTTGTTCTCAGAATCATCCCACACATTGATCTCGTCTGTGAAACCTCTCATTTGGTGGCTCAAGTCCACGCTCTCTAACGTGCACTCCTTCTGTGAGTAACGTCTGTGCACTTGGACACTTGATAGTTCAATAATGATTAATACATTTACCACCATAACATTTTGAGTTGACATTTTATTCATTTATTTTATTTTCAAAGTTTTTTTTTTTGGGCTCCTTTTGTAGAGCTGAACTACACTGTAGGTTGTCTCTATATAGGTTGTCTCTATATTTTTGTCCATCTCCTGCCTGTGCTGTGTCTAGCAAAGTAATTAAACCTTACAAGCAAGAGGTATGAAGAGGCACGAACCCATTATGTGGCGGTGGTCTAAAAGCAGGCCTGGTTAATTTTTCAGAGGAATTTTCACTAATGTATTCAGAGACGGGGAAACCTGACAAAATAAAAAGCTGACATGAAGGCTGAGAAGAAACGTGAGCTTGGCCAAAGGCTTTTATAATCATAGTGATCTGCATGGATACGGCTCTGCCATCACTGTCCACTCTTATAGAAGAGAAGCCTTGTAATGATGGAGATGCAGGAGTGCAACCACACGTGTCTCAGTTCTGTTTTTGTGTTAAAAAAAATACACTCACTAACAGAATATATTTTTTTGCTTTAATCAAACAGAGATAAAAGTCTGTAAACCAGTCCTGGGAAAGGACGCTATTATGTATTATAGAGAGCACTAGCTTCAGCTGACTTCACATCAGTTTGGTTCACTGAATCAGAGAAACTGCAACTCAACCTTTTCATACCGCGATCATGCAGAAGCAAAAACTATACATACCATGCATAACAAATTATAAAAAAAATATAGCAGAGTTTAAAAAAAAGATAAAAAATGTGTTTTATCTGTAAGAACTAATTCAACTTTTTTTAAAACTCCTGAGTCATCTCATCAGATCAAGTGGAGCCTTCTTCACCAATTCCCTTTTGCTGTGTACTTGGTGGATCCTAATTGAGACAGAGCTGCTTTGGGGAACACATAACATTCTGGCATTACAAGACATCAACACCTTATGAAAAACCTCTATTTTAACATTTGGCTCTGGCTTTTAATTTGACTTTGCTCTGTCAAAGCACTCATTGCTCCCCATCCCCACACAGATCCAATCTGTGAGTCATCGCACACTGCTCGATAATTTCAGTGGCCTTTGGGGAGAAGGTAGACAGTGTATATTGATTGATTTGGGCTGGATATATATTCGCTAAAACAAACAGATATCTTGTTCGAAAGATCAAAACCCTCTCCAACTCTGGCCGCATTAGCAAATGCAGCTGAGACTGGGCCCAAAACACAGGCACCGGATAATTAGTCACACCAGGCTCGGAGTAGGAAGGGAAGGGCAGGGAAGCAATCTGACTGAAGGATGTATTGATCCTCCTGAGAGGGAGGGGCGCCCAGTCAGGAGTCATGATCAATCTTGCAAGCCAGCTCTCTCAATCTGTGATGAGACCTGTGTGTGTTTATATGGGGAAGCATCCTATCTACACTGCACACACTTGAAATACACGTTTGTGTTCGCCTGTGTGTGTGTGTGAGTGTGTGTGTGTGTGTGTGTGTGCACGCAGCCACATTAACGCTACCAACAGCCTGGTGTATGACTTGTCAGAAAGAGACAAATGTCTGTGTGAGTAAAAGACTCCCAGGGGTTAGAGGAGGGGCTTTAGCTGTACCGCAACATCGGAAGCCTTTATGGCTGAGTTAAAAGTCATCCCTCAGCCACAGAGTCGCCTCATCAAACCGCGGCACAGTGAGAGGTTTTAAAAACGGCTCGGGGAGTGACAGAACGGCTAAATCTCCCCACAAATAAACTGTTTGCATACCGGTGTTATCCGCCGGCTGGTCACAGGTGGGTTTCATCTGATTAGACAGTGGTGATGCATATCAGAGGGAGCAGCCGACCGACTGCACTGTAATTCATCTTCCTCTGATACGCTGGAGGAAGACGAGAAGGTGTGTGTGTGTGGGGGGGGCTGCAAACAGGAGTCCTCCTTTAGCCCTCACTGTATAGACAAGATATGGGATCAGTCTTCTGTTTGTCCTTTCTTTGCATTTTACAAGTAAAAGGAGAAAGAGACAAGGTGGTTGTTTGTTTATGGGCTGTTGTGGGGATGGGGGGGTGGGGGGGGGGGGGGGGGGGGGGGGGGGAGGTTTTAAAAACGGCTCGGGGAGTGACAGAACGGCTAAATCTCCCCACAAATAAACTGTTTGCATACCGGTGTTATCCGCCGGCTGGTCACAGGTGGGTTTCATCTGATTAGACAGTGGTGATGCATATCAGAGGGAGCAGCCGACCGACTGCACTGTAATTCATCTTCCTCTGATACGCTGGAGGAAGACGAGAAGCTGGGTGTGTGTGTGTGTGTGTGTGCAAACAGCAGTCCTCCTTTAGCCCTCACTGTATAGACGAGATATGGGATCAGTCTTCTGTTTGTCCTTTCTTTACATTTTACAAGTAAAAGGAGAAAGAGACAAGGTGGTTGTTTGTTTATGGGCTGTTGTGGGGATGGGGGGGTGGTGGGTGGTGGGGGGTGGTGGTGTAATAATGTTCGGCGCTGGCCTCCAGGGTGGAGCGTGTGGATCAGATATCAGACAGCATGCTAAGCTGCAGGGACACCCACAGCAGTGGAACTGGAGACGGGTAATTGACAGGCTGTTGGAGACGAGAGCCAGTCCAGATAGCCAGTCACTTTCACGCTCCCACACTCCACCGGGGGAGAGGAGGATGGCTGGGTGAGGTGTAGGGGGTGTGCGTGTGTGTGCGTGTGCGTGTGTGTGCGTGTGTGTAAAGACATATGGACTTTGGGGAAGTGGATGCCACTCTCCCAGTCTTCTGCACACTACAGGGATGCGTCTATTCTGCAGATGCATTACATCGAAAACTACATCTTCCACACCACAGCAGGTCCGAGCCGGAGCCTGACAAATGGTGTGACCTTGCACCTTATGCCCCGTGCATATGTCAGCACGCCAAGCTGATATAAACCTGTTTTCACAGAGCCGCAAGATTTCTCTATTCTTCCTGTGCTCAGAAACATTTTTTCCCTCGTGAGCTACACACGAGCAATATTTTTATTGACGTCATCTCCCCATTATGTCTCTTTTGTGCCATTTCTGTACAGTATGGTTTTATATTAACGTAGCTTGAAATTTCAGGGACAGGACACAGGAGCAGGGTCAACATCATCCGTGGCTTATACCAGTACACATTCAATTATCTATAAAACAGACAACAGGGGCTCCAGTCAGTACAATGACAGACTGCAGGTGGAGAAACCCTCATCGCCGTCCCTGTTAAACTGTGTTTTTAATAGATCACCTTGCATGTTGCCCTATAGCTGTTTAGCTGTTTCCATGAATATATGCAGAAGGGATCTGTCCTTGCTGAGAGCAAAATCTGATCATGCAGCGGCAAACACAGCTGAGAGTCAGAGCAAACCAATTCAGAGCTGCGTTAAAAAAAAAAAAAAAAAACCCAAAGGGCTCACTGCTCTTCTCGGCGACAGCGCCACACAATAGATGAACAATTATTC
This sequence comes from Trinectes maculatus, assembly GCA_016785345.1. NCBI lineage: Eukaryota > Metazoa > Chordata > Actinopteri > Pleuronectiformes > Achiridae > Trinectes > Trinectes maculatus. The sequence goes on from JAFBJQ010003502.1 coordinate 95,885, forward strand.
AGAGTAAGACTGGGAGAAAAATATTAATCTATTTATTCACGGCTTGTTGAATCAGCTTTATCTCCAGTCATTAATCCGAGTCAATAATGTAATCTTTAATTATAAAGAACGGCCTTATTACCTACGTCAAATAATCAAGCCCGTCCACCACGCTGAAGAGAGGAAAACAAATTTCACTGCTACAAGGTTATGTATTTTCCTGCCGTGAATGAATGCGGCCAGAGACTTGTATGTATAATTTTTGAGCAGTGAGTGAATGAGTAGTAGAAATTAACTGGTAATCATATATTTATTTAAAGCATTTACAACACGTTCATTATAAAAGTGATTTGAACTAAATTTCGATCCAAATGCAATGATTAATTTAATCATAAGCAATTAATGAGGAGTAGAACACAGCAAATGCAAACGTATGATCTATCACACGGAACATGGGCCGTTTACAGAAAATCCATAATGTCTATAATATCGCAATTACATTCCATCATCTCCCACAATGATCAGTGGAAAGAAAACACATTACGAGACGCCGATGTGGAAGGAGGGCGCTACGAGGCGAAGAACAATGATTGATGTGTATGTGTGTGTATGTGTTGTTTGTACATGCTTGCATGTGCGTTATGGCACATCAGTCGCAATGATGGCTTTTCTTTGCGGGAACAAATTGTGTGCAATTTGGAGTCACAAAACACACACACACACACACCCCGACTCACAACACAAACAGAGGTGCGTGTGACTCAGCTTCATTTGCTCTGTGACTTGTACATTCTGCTCTGTTCCCACAGCTCCCAGTGCTTCCCCTCGTCCTCCATGTGCACTCCCAGCAGTCCATCAGTTCACTGGCACTCAGTGATTTGTCATGCGTGGAGGCAGCGAGTAGCCTGTAACAAATCTAACTGACAGCCCCAGAAAATGCAGATCACATCGCCGACAGAGACAAAACAGCAGCTTAGGGAACTTTCAACAGGCTCTCAATCTGTGGTGAAGTCACCCCGCGTCCACACAGAGCTGCCGGACGTTATATCGACCGACGCGGGACAGGCGTTTCCTGGATGTCAGAAATGTCCACTAATTAATGCATTCAGGGAGGACCGAGTGTCAAAGTGTCAGAGGACATTGTTGTCAAACGTGCCAGGAGGACGCTACACACTTTCAGAGTCATGTTGCTGCTCCAGACTGATTTTCGTCAAACTTTATGATTCCTCCGAGGAACGTGACATTTTCTTTTGCCCGATAGTCCAACTGAGAAACATTTCTTGGAGGGGGACCCATTCCCGTGTCACAGGTCATTGAACGTCCCCGTGTGATAGGGCCGCGTTAGAGGACAAGACGGAAAAATAATATTCTTGGTACAGTGTCGAAAAGCCAAATTAGCAGCATTGAAATGTCATTATTTCGGGCACATCAGGTGTAATGTAGTGCTGTCCCTGATAGGACAGGATCTTTAGGTCTCAGAAAGGTGAGCATATCAATGTTCAACACACCCTATTAAGACTTGACACCTGCACTTTATCATCACAAAAGCAATTGCATATTCCTTTTCCTGCGGGAGAGATGAGGAAATCCATCTCCTGCAAGGACAGTTCCTTTAATAAATAGTGCACAGAACACAGGCGCAAACTCTGCCTCTTTCACCTGATCCCACCCTCTCTCACACACACACGCACGCACGCACGCACACACACATGCACGCACACACTCTCTCACTCTCATGGAAATTGTTTCGTTCCTTTTAGTCAATCTGCCTGATGCAAAAATCATGTACATCTGTCTGTAAATATTTAATCTTAACAGCAGCAAGATTGAAATACATCGTGGAAGAAGCATTACTCCTCCCTTCCCTCCTGAAAGGTGCAGGAGCTCAGAGGGCGAGAGAGAGTCAGCTGCTCTGCACTGCCAGAGAGAGAGAGAGAGAGAGAGAGAGAGAGCAACAGGGAGAGGTGGAAAAGAGAGGAAGAAGAGTCTCTGCTATTTTCGATGACTATTTTGTTGCCATGCACTTTGAGCAGCCAGTGGAAGGCAGCATTAAAGCGCAATTTGCTTTGGGAAAGTACACAACCACATATGACAGCAGTGTTTCTCTTGTTCGGGAGCAGCCTTTGTTCTTTGACACCACAGACGCTGGTGCAGACTGAAACACTCGGCTGGAGAGCAACGCTGTCGCACCTCAGAACTTAGGCAGATGAGAAACAGAGAGGGATCTCATCATGCAGCATGCAGGAACGTATCGCGGTAACCACATGGCGCTGAGGACGAGTTCAAGCATAAAGAGGAACTGAATGTCTGCTACCATTAAATGTTAATCTCACCTCCATTCTAATTGTATGAACAAAATAAGGCTGGAAAAGTTACAAACTCCCTGATTCCTCGTGTTTAAACTGTTTTTATCACGGAGCTCATCAGGAAGCAGTCGTCACGCCGCGTGAGGGCAGAACTTTGAGAAACTTTTCCACTCACCACAGAGAAGTCGTCGACCGAGCAGTTCTGTCCGCTGAAATTGCAGCTCATGAGCATCTCTTCTAACTGATGCCCCGTCCTGTTGAAGATGTCCTGCATGTCAGGGGCCGGATACATTAGATCGGTCGGTTTGTGGCCGTCTCTGTTTTTCGGGGGCAGACCTGTCAAGTTGGCCAGGTGGTAGATGTCGGCATCGGTGAGCGCGGAGAAGCGAAAGCGGTTGATGTTGCAGATGGTCACGGCGGGGAAAACCATCTCGGGGGTGGCCTCCTCGTTCAGAGCGGTGACATGAGGGTGCTCCAGGTAAGAGATGGCACACTTAGCCGCCTGGTAGAGAAACAGCGCCAGTGAAGTCAAAAAGGCGAGAGCCCAGAGAGTCTGCCGGATGCCCAGGCGACCAGAGACAAAGATGTGGTTAATCCCATGAAGGGAGCAGGAGTTAGCGAAGCCGGCCAAGTCCTTGGCAGGAGGCGTGCAGCTCTCCTCGATCAGGCTCTCCTTGTCCCCATCCTGCTTGCTTTTCTGCTTCTCATCCTCCTCTGCAAATTTGATTTTGCAAACAAATTCGATAGGCATGGGGGCAGCCAGGTCTGCGTTTTGGTTTGATTCTTGATGGCAGCTATCAGCCCTGGATCACTTCCCGCCCTCTTCCTCGGCTCTCTGGTCCTCTGAGCAGGAAACAACTCCACAAAGAGGAGAAGCAGACAGGAGAGAGTTTGTTGCTGCCGCTGCCGCTGCTGCCTGTGCTCTGACTGATACAGCTGCTGCTGCTGCTGCTGCTGCTTATGCCGCCACGGCTCCTAGTGACTGGAGCGCTGCTGCTGCTGCTGCTGCCGTGCTGCTACTGCTGCTGCTCCCAACGCTTGTCTCACTACTTGATCAGCTCACACAGTCGCGCTTATCAGCAGTAATACAGCTGTCAAAAAAATAAAACACACACACACACACATGTACACACACTCACTCACCCGTCCACACTGGCTCAGAGCCACAGATGAAAATGCAGCATGTTGAGTTGAGGGCTAAAATAGGCACAGGGCTCTTAATAATTCATGGCAAGGTAACATTGTGATTATTTCCTCCTCACTGGCGCGAGTCACAACTTCCCCCGGTCATCCACATGCTCCCCCCCCACACACACACACTCACACACACAGGTTAATCCACTTGTTCGGACGGCACTTTCACTGGACCTGAATAAAGTTGGTGTCAAAGGTTTTTTCTTCCAAACATCCATGTGTTTGATGTAAATAGCAGGGGGTCACGGGGGTTGCGTTTTAATGCCACCCTCACTAAAGTCTCAGATGAATTCTTAATTGAAGCAGTAATGAGGAGCGTGAGAAGTGGAATTGAGCACGGGGCGACTCCTGGCAATCAATCTTGTCTTTGCAACAAAAAAAAAAGGTAAAAGCCTATTGATCGGGTGAACGTGTCTGTCAGAGATTAAGAGAGGCAGTACGACGGCGTTCTCTTATCAGGAGCTAATGTCGCATCACAGGACTCCTGCACGAATTTGAATTAGTGAACGTCTCCTGATCTGTACATCAATGCTGCTAAAGATGTTGATATAAAGCATCGATCCGCCTCCGTCCCTACCCTTTGCTGGGTGTGCGCCTCAGCACTGTTAATGGCCCTTTTCCAAGTTGCCAAACAAAATTATGCAAATGCGAGGCAGAAAAGTGCAAAGCCTAATGCATGTTATTCCCCTTTAAATGGAATTAGTCATGCGGGTCACATCACAAGGGGCTGGGACCTCTGGAGAAAAGGCATATTTAAAAGTGAATTCAGCCGCTCTTAACACACGTGCCAAGTCAAGTCTGAGAGATGCTCAGAAATTACACAAACCCGCAGAGCACATAAGGACACAAAAGGAACCAGCTCTCTTTCTATTTCCCTGGATGATGCATGTGACGAGTAAAACATCCTATCTTTAGCTGTAAGGAAAGGACATTTAACTTGTATGATCAAACATTAAACATGTTTCCAAAAATCCAATCAGGCTGGTTAAAGATCTCCTAATAAACGCCAAGCAATTGGTTTGTTGCTATTTATCACAGCAGTCCCTCAGACGTCGCCCTTCTACACCTTTTTACAGCAGGTTTGTCTCAGATAGCACAGATAAACACAGATATCTCGGATATTACCTTTACTCGACAGTAGTGAAGCGTGTGTGGTTGGGCTCTGCCTCTGGCAGACACCGAGCACTGCTAAACACTGTGTTTTATGGAGTCACTCCCAGAGGATCCTGGGCTTATTTACACTCTCACATAGGGAATGCAAGTTCACACTCCATGCCATGACTAAATATCAAATGTGTGTTAAAAAAACAAAAACAAAAACATGCAGGCACATGAAAACCACTGGAGGGCTGGGTGGCATTATATATCTTTGTCCAAACCCTGGACCTGTGTTATATCTGATGCCCCCCAAAATGAGATACACTGGATTAGATGTCGCTGACCTTGAAGATATTTTGTGCAGCGTGAATAATGTCTAATTCTGCAGCAACATTAAAATACTTCAGAAGGCGCTTTTGTGTGGCCTCATGGTCACTTCCAACACAACCATTAATTACACGAATCACCACTTTCTGATTGCCTTGATCAGTTTTTCCCCCCTTTTCACATACAAGGCTCCTCTGTGGAGGAAAAATCACTGAGAGGATTTCAATTCTAAAAAAAAGAAAAAGTAGCTTATAGCTGTTGCTTTAACATGCTCTGCAGTCTGGCCACTGAAGAAACATTAGGTTCTCTGGCCAACATTTAAAGGGGCTGGTTCAGAGCAGTTATGCATCCATCAAAGCCAAATAGAAACAAATTTTAATTAACTGGTGCTGAGTTGTTTTTTTTTTTTACATATAAAATCATCGTAATTCAAATTGTATTTGAGTAACTGGGGAAAAAAAGCTAAAAGCTAAATAAATAATGGACATTATAACGATTGAAAGGTGTCTGACAATAAACCCTTAAATACTGAGCTTCAAAAAGTAAATATTTAAAATTTAGACCATGATGATCTTTACATATTCTGACTAAATGTTTGTAAATGTAACCAGAATTTTTTCAGGTAGCACAGTCAGGGGCGCCACCAAGATTTCGTCAGGAATTTTGGGCCCCATGACAAAAAATCAAACTGGCCTGCCTTGCGCAGAGACTATACATATATACTCTTCTGTTTTTTGGGGCCCCTGTCAGTCAGGGGCCCTTGGAATCTTCCTAACTTTCCCCCCCATACGGTGCCCCTGAGCACAGTGACAGGCCCTGGTATTTACTTCAGCAGTGTGTTACCATTGCATCCAGTATCACAATGAGTTATGAATTCATAAATACAAACTTTGTCTGACACGCAACTTCCACAGTCAACAAAACAACCACGCGTAAAGTTTTGTTGCACTATGTTGTTTAGTTGTGTGTTATTGACTCTGTCCCCCCCTTGGTCTCTTGTTCATGCACACTTTATATCACGCTCTCAGACTGGTCTTGAGGCAGACAAATACAACTCTGGGCCTAACATCAGGAAAAATAATACAATGTCTACTGCTCACACTAAATATAGTGGCAACTCCTGCAAGGTGCCTGTGGTGGAAGCAGGTGATTATGTCGCATGTCTTTTGCCAGCAGGTCTGTTTCTCAGCAATACTGATCCAGATCAGGACAGCATTTTATTTAGCAAATAAAGCAAAAGCCATTTATCATATTCCAAAAAAAAAAAGAAAAAAAAAGGAAAAAGAAGATTATATGTGTCCAGAGAAGATTTGAGTGCATTCGCTTTTACTTCACTTGTCTATGTAGCACCAGCATCAGTGGTAGGTACGGATGCTGGGTGGTTTGAACTGTGGTTTGAACCCCTCCATTTACCTTTGAGAGGCAGCAGACGGCTGAACTACAGCACCAGCCAGGAAACCCGCTTCGCTCAATTTCCTGAAGAGAGGACAAATTGGCGAGACATCATCTGCTTCTGCGAGCTGAATTATCTTCTGCTGGTTGTGGGGGAAACAGAAAATGATGGTCTTAGTAAAACAGGGACAGTATGGACAACTGATGGACTGATTCATATCTAAATGTCTGTATGATCATACATGAACATACTGACGTCTGTCTCCACATCTATCAGTCAGGGATCACAGCTATATTTCCTGGTGCGTGATGTTTATATATTTTGGGAGAAAGGAGGCTTGTAGCAACATGTTGATGTATGTTTGTTAAGACTGTGGGAAGGAGAGCAGTTTCTAGTTTTCAGTCTTAAAAAGAGATTCTCAATGTGCAACAGCCAACAGACCTGACACTTTGCAAAAAAAACCAAAAAGCACTGGAGACAGCAATTATCACATAAACATGTCATGTAAATCAAATTTAATTAGCTAATTATTGTATCTATCTACGAATGTTTACATTTTAACATTTTCAGTTATTTTAGCACAAGAACAAATTAATAGTATTAAAAGTTGGTGAAAAAATGTCACTGGTGTTTGGGTAAATGCTGCAGATTTTTTTTTTTTTAACTTCTGTTGGACTGTTTTATTTTTGCCAGACATTAATTTTTTGGCTCTCATTGTTTTCATTTTGGAATTTATGTTTCTCGGTAAACCAACATAAAAATGAACTGCTGATAAATGAGTTTTTCTATTAAACTCCGTCCTTGACATTGGACCAACTGATATGAGGAGGCGTCATTTACTAATGAACCTGACGAGGTTTTAACTGCATCAAGCTCAAGTCCACCTTAAAAAGCTACAAGGTAAACTTCATTCTTTACCTCTACCTAAACAAATGCTGCAAATACAAAAGTTCATAAAGCTGCAGTGGATAATGAACATTACACATTAAGAGGAATCATACAGATGTTGATGATCTATTGACGGTGAACGTCTAAAGTTGGTTGTTTGTCAGTGTATGAGATTGATCACTGGTAAATACGTGGACAAGATTTACTGAACTATTCTTGCAAATGTCATTGGACTTGCTGCTGACATTGATATTTTAAATCATTACATCCTGAACACTGAACTTCCCATGTTGAATGTAAATAACAAATTAAATTGAAACCGACTTAATTATCAATCAGCGACCGGATTTTATTAAATTGTTTTTATCCTGCTAATGCTAAGATGTCAAACAGGAAAATGCCAGTCACACACGTGCAGTTATATAAACTAGTATACTCTTTGGAACACAGTGAAATTGGTATTTAATAATTTAGAGCTTTATCGTATCTTTGCCTCAATCTTTTTATGATTTAGCCGAGTGAGAGAAAATAAAAATAAGGCAAGCCATGCACTGGAATTCAATTCCCAAGCTGCAGCTACCAGATATGCCTGTACAGTGACAGATGTGACATACATTTTCCATAACCCGGTTCACAAGCAGCTCAACTTTTGGACTTGCATGTGTGTAATTTCTATTCGACGGGTATTAATTTGTTGATAACAAATAACGACGACTCAATGCAACAGAAGCTGCTGCCACCTCAGCAGTACCACATATCTGTGGTCAACAGAGAACCTGGCTCTGTGGAGTCGACGGGGGAAATGTCAAATTTGCATAAAAGCCACAAAATATTGTGTTTCTTGTTTTTCTCCATGTTTCATGGATTTGAAATTGTGTGGAATTGGAGAGGCTGCAGACAGCAGGGCTGATATTTGCTCTTTTGTTTTTTCCTCAGGGCGAACAGAAGGGATCTCGGCTCCATCAGAGGACGAAGGATTGAACTGTTTATTAAAGAGATGCACTAAAAGCAGATGATTAAGTTGCTAATGGCTGTGTTAATAACACATCTTATTATGGTTTGTTCTCTTTAAAGTCCCATCTGCCACTTGTAAGACTCACATTTGGGCTTAGGTTTGCAGTGTATGTGTTACACCCCTGTAGAGGGGAATAATAAATGAAAAACACAGACACGATGCCGCTTCGGTCACGTCCAATGTTGTAATGAACGAGCGAAACACCGTTTCCCCTCTACCGTCTCAGCTCAGACATAAGCAATCGAAAACCGAAAACAGAGGTGATTAACTAATAAGAAGTAGCAGTTTAGGAAACAACATTAAACATTAATAAGAGAGCTTTCCCAAAATAACATAAAGAATTAGTGAACACAGATATCCTTTTTATCTTATCAAATCTTGCTTGTTAGTCTAGAAGACTATAATAGCCGATAGCAGATCACTCGATCAGTAGATCACAATGAGTTTCATCTTAATACACTTTCTTTAACGTTCAGAATGACTTATGATGTTATGTTTTTAACCATGTACTTTTCATGAATTAAAGCATCCTTTTTCTTACTGTTTTAAAGCATTTTAGCATTTTTAACAGCACTTTTTTTAATACACGTTTTTATAACCATTACACACGCCCCCTCAATAAAGATGTCGTCCTCGACATGAAACGATTAAGGCAGGTGCATAGCATACAATCAAGATATTTTAACAGTTCTTATATAGGCACTTGGACAGTCCTTGAGTGTGTGATGTATGGCAGATCAAGCTGCTTCAACAGTCCATTATCAGTGTGTTTGTGTGTATTGTCACTCTGCTTCCTGAAGCCCACTCATATTACCAGCTTGCTCTGATGTGCATCAGTGACATGGCAGCACCACAGGAAAGCCAGTATTCAGACATGTGGCTTTCAGGGATGACGGCAGATGCTCTGAATGCAAAACTGCACAGTCAAACTTTCAAAGTGCTTTATACTGACAGGTTAATAAGTGGTGGCCGTGTCACAGACTGTTTAAGTAAGGCATGTTTGATTATTCCTATTATGTGGAACTATAATCTCTTTTGCCATGCTTGTTCCGGTTTGTCATCACAAACTGAACACAGCCGCCGGATTTTCACATGCAGCTGCTAAAATATTCAGTGTCCCCACTCCTCCTCCTGCCCCCACAGACAACATGCACACTTGTAACAGACGGCGGCCACCTGCTGCTTCAGCCTCCTTCCCTCCGGCTCAGAGTACAGAACAATCAGGGAGCGGAGGGCTCGCTTCAGCAAAACCTTTGTCCCCTCATCTGTTCATGTACCACACAACACTGTCCTTTATAAAATGAACCAGTGAGCCACATCAAGGTGCTCACTGCTGCACTTGCACATATACAGCATATCTGTATATAGTGTATGACATATGAAGCAGCAATAATTACAACAAGTTTGTGTTATGTATGCATGCATGCATTTACCAAAGAAGAAACCCTGACCTCACTCTCCAAACAATGTTTAGTCAAGACATCACATGGACGAAATGATGCAGGAAGTATTTACTTTCGATACATCAATAATTTTCATTAAACTGAATGACAATACACGCTAAGCTGAAATAAAACTTTCCTAAAGATGTAAAAAACTGATCATGTTGAAATTAAAATTTAGTTTAACAGAGTAAGTTTTGAAGGAAACTGAGGACTTGTGTTGGTTATGCATATTTTATCCTCCATGTTATTTTCTGCGACACATTTAGTTCAATATATCAGATATTATATTGCAGTGCCCAGGATCAGCTTTAATTTGAGTAGGTTCACCTTAATATAGAAAAATGGTATGTGCGATATAGCACCAGTTTTCCATTAATTACCTTGTCACTCTATCTCTCTCTCTCACACACACACACACACAAACACACACGCCGGCACCCACGCATTATTTTACATCATAATTTTAATATTTTGTGGAAAATCAGTGACGGCCTTTACTCTCAGATCCAGTCAGATGGAGATCAGGTGATGACTGACTGGGTCAGTAGAGAATATTCCACCTCCTCACTTCACCTCAGGAGTTGATCGTGTGTTTAGGTTCATTGTCCTGCTGTGTGATAAAATGCCCCCCACTGTCGATTCCCTTTTCTCCCCACTCTCCACATTATTTTCACTGAGGCTGATTTTTGCCTAATCAAGTCTTCTCTTATTCACTGATGAGGAAACATTTATATGCCTTCATTCCGGGCAGCTCTCTGTGCAGTCACAAAAAAGGTGTTTTTCCTCAGCATGCAAATGATTTTTTTCTTCATCCACAGGACATTTGTTCTTCAATCTACCAGGTCATTTGCAGTAATCCAGTTTTCCTGTACACAGCTGCTTATGTAGAATCGCATCTTGTATTTTGTGTCTTGTTGATTTAGCAAACAAACATTGTCTGATAACTGTCTGATGGAGATTTGGCTCACTGGCTCATCATTATATTTTTTCCCTCACCTCTCGTATGGGCAGAATACACATCATCGCTAATGGCAACACCCAACTCTTAATCACCTCTGAGCTATTAATGAGTATGATTGGTACAACCACACTCATCTGTATGTCACAAGGTCCTGAAACATAAACATATCAATGACCCGATGCAGGAGAGCAGTCGATAAAAGCAGAAAACGAAGGAGGGGGGTTGGTGAGGTGGTCACAGTGGCTCTAGCTGGGGACACTGCGCAGCTTACAGCTGTGGACAATGTAATAAAGACAACGATCCACTTTGGATGCATGTTATGATCCACCAGTATCTTGAGTGCATATTGTTTTAAGTTCATAGGCTCAACTCTGCAATATTTTAATATTTATTTAAGGATCCAAATTCAGACTGTACTTTTATTGATATTGCTGTTGTTGTTGCTGTTGTTGTTGTTGCTGTTGTTGTTGCGTATTTTTTGGAAGTTCACCCACCCTTGGGCTGTCTCGCAGTTTTTCTCTACACTAATATAAAACCACTCAAATTAAAGCTTTTATTGTAATTGTACAAATACCTCAGGTCTTGATTGTACGACGCTTTATGAACTTTTATGTCTTTTCAGTACAGTTAGAGAGAGGATTTTTTAGTATGTTTTGTTTGTCCTGAGATTTATCACCAGAAATGTGGCGAGCAGCAACAATATAGGAGGCTGAGGCAGGGAGTATAAGCTGCTTTGCATATTGCCAATACTTAGAAAGAGCTCCAATCAGCAGCCGACTGGATGGATGGGTTTAAAAGTTGAGGGAAAGAAATACGCAGAATAAAACTAATGTCCTTGAAATGAAGCTTGATTTTTTCCTTCGTTTTTTCTTCCATCAGGATTTATCATTTGATAAGTGGCATGACTACACGCGCTGCGAGAGAGAACGATCAAAGCAAAGCCCAGTTGTGCTCAAGTGAACCCACACACCCCAAATGTCTGTTCATTTGTGATTGTGGATCCGGCTGCGTCTTGGGAGGAACTGAAAGGCAAACGCTCGCCACTTCATTGCAGATTCAGAACACTTGAGTTTTGACTGTAGCTTTCATCTGGGTGAAAATGCTGAAATGATTGGTGGAGCTTGCTAGGTAACATATCAGCTTGCATTAACGCTGTGATTGGACACGGTGCGGGTTCAGTAGCTAGTTCAGCCTTTTTCAAGCAAACACTCTGCTATCATGTTCTAATAGTAGAGGAAAGTCGGGGGTTCGACTGCCTAATGAGAGCTCTCATTATGAAGACTGGACCATCTTCTGAAGGACCATATGGGCTCTAATTTCTCTGTATATGTAAGAACACACTGCCCAAAGGGAAGAGAGAAAATATGGAAAGCCTGTGCAGTGGACTGAAGAATTCCCATGCTTACATGAGTGCAAAGAGCAAGGTTCAGTAATTTTCTATAGCCCTGAGGATCACATCTCTTTAGGTCCACACACTGCATGCTACTCTAAATGGCAATCAAACATATTTCATATACAGTACATACACAGCCTGAATATTTCTATGCAAAACAGAGAATGGAAGATAAAAAGTGAAAGTGACCAGTGTGTCATTTGCTGGGGCTAAAGGGTGAATTGAGCATATGCCATCATTTCTCCAGAGGCTTGAGAGCGATGTCTCACAGCAGGAGAAGGCCACTGACTTTAGCATGAACTTGTCGTGTTGCCAGATGAATGCGAATGATTTCTCCCGAATTACTGGAAACTACTCACACAAGAAGAAAAGAAAATGGAGGTACATTTAAAATGATTGATCGCGATGCTGGAATAGTCAAAGTTAGCTGTTAACAAAGGGCATCCAATAATCAACTGGCAAAATAGCGGGGTTCTACCTTTATAGATGAAGGTCACAGCAGCAAAGCGGGCAAAGGGAAGCAGGCTTCCTCCTCCTAACATGCTATTTTTTTTGGTTCTCTGAACTGACCCCTGCATGAAAAATTAAAGAAAATTCATCTTTCCCATAAGCAACTGGAACAAAAGCTAAATGTCACCAGCTGAATCTTCTCTGACCAAAAAAGCATTCATGTGAAACATCTACGCTAGATGTAGTTTTTAATAAATAATAAATGAGATGACTCTGGAGCAGTATTGTGATGAAAAAAATAAAGAACAAGACGCTCCCCTGTCTTTTCACAGTTCACAGGGAGTGAGTCAGTATTTCTCTTACAAAATGAAACCAACCTTGCTATTATCACAACCCTTAATGTTCTCTCCAAAAGAATACATGGCAAAAGGTTGATCGACTTTTTTGACCTAAGCGATTCCTTTTTGAATGGATTCACAAATGAGTCATCAGTGCTGCCCTGTGAGTCAGAGGCACACCTCCACTGTATGTGCATCTGCTCCATGCAGCGAGTGGCAGAGAGGCGGAGCAGCTGTTAGTTGACCGAGACGGAGGCTGTCGCTATGTGACGGGGAATATTTGCTTCACGAGATGCTGTGAAAGACGGAAATTTTCTCGACATTGATTACTCAGGGCTTTGTATGTGTGAATATAACTGTGCAATTCAGAACGATGAAAAGGCTACATGTCTGCCAGCTCTGTAATATACAGCTGAGCCCATATGCAAACAGATAACAGACAATAAGTTAGTCAGTGTATTGCAGGTACAGTGACCAGCTTTTGACCCAGATTTGTTTTTCTTCTGCAGTTGCTGTGAAGCTGTCGACATGTTGATGCACCTCCCCAACACCATAAAACATAGTTTTATTGTTTGTTTGTTTTTCTTTTCTGTTTGTATAAATTGCGTAGAAGTGTTGTCCCCCCACCCCCATTCCAATATAATGTCTCCTGTCTGCTCTCTCAACTCTCTTTTTGTGCCTAATGCACAGACATGGTGGTATCAATCTTCTCATCCCAGCCTCCAAAAGGGTGGCACTGTAAAACACTACTTTCCTTCACTGATATTTTGCAAGTGCTGCCCACATCCAGCTCAGATGCATTTTCTCTTTTGTAACACAAATGTCTGCACATCTCGTGTATTGTATTTGCTCCCCACAAACCTTTGACTGTCAGAACACAACTTGTTTGTATGTCAGAGAGTCAGACAGAAACTGATCTGATACAGGTCAATGGTTTCTGCATCCTTGTAACACATACCTGCTGTCGCCTCTATAGGCACTGTCATCCACAACTATGCGGTGTCTTTGTAGAGCAGCATGTGATTGCAGGGTCTGAACTGGATTGTGATGTACAGAGTGTGTACATTATGTGAGCTATCTGTTTGATATCTGTTTTGATACAACTGCACTGCCGGAGCCAATAGATCGCTGAAGCCTGAGAAAAGTCTATACTAACCAACAGGAGACTTGTTGTTTATTAGGCCTGTGACATTTTATAAACGGCAGCATAAATAACTGTCGTTAGGAAAAATAATCACAAGACTGCAATAAAAATATATTCTGTATGAGAGTGAAATAGGAGGAGGACTAATAGATTGAGGTGCCGACATTGTTGGAACGCCACAATCTAACAAGCTATTTATGATACTATCAGTTAATTCACCCCTTACCTCAACATTTCAACATCTAGCCAGGACTTTCTCATTTATAATTCTTTTCTTCTGTGAGACAATGAGCAATATTCCTATAAACAACAACAACAATACAATAAGAAGAAAAAGGCTGACAAGTCATTTTTAAACTTGAGAAATTGAGTCACAAATTAGACTGTAAGCAAAAGGTTTAAACCTGGCTTAAAGGATAGTTTGGATTCTTTGAAGTGGGGTGCAGTATTTATCTATAGTTAGTTTGTCACCTGCAGTATATTCGGGTTCATGCAATCATATAGTCATACAACCCCACTTCAAATAATCTGAACTATTCCTTTAATCATGGTAATATTTTTTAAATAAACCTCACACTTCACATATAGAGTTAAACTCCTCTATATGCTTGTGGGCTGCAGATCCTGGATGTGCCACCATGGGGTTTGCGAGCTCAGGTTCAGGTTGCTTGGAAATGATGTTACAGAAAGCACAAAACACAAAACTGAGGAAATGAAGCAGACACAAACTGAACTCAAATATCCAGCATGGAGAAAAGCTTCAAAAGCACAACAACCTGTATAATGTAACAGGGCTGAAAACGATTACCTGGCTATTAACTTTTGCAAGGTTATGCAAAGGAGCATTACTTTACTTCAGCCCCTGCTGAAATTGTTGTGTCAGTGTAAATCTAGCGTGTGCATACACAGGATGTCTGCAGTAGTGTGCGGGGTTACGCAGGGGTGATTATAAGGCACATAAACGTGTCACAAAACACAGAAGGTGGCTCCTGATACACGGTTGAAGGTCATGGGCTTAATTATTGATACACTTGAGTCAGCTGCATATTAAATTGACTTAAGAGAGCGTTTGGCATTATATGTTTACATGGTCGGTGTTTTTTTACTGCGAACCTGGAAACTATTTACTGTGGGGTTGTGTAGAAAAGCCTGATTCACCGCTCCACTGGTGCCTGCACCGACTCTCTGCTCACTACTGGAAGACGCTTTGACTGTGATTTGATGTTTGTGGGATTTTGTAAACATAAGTGCTCAAAGTAGAGCATGTATGTGTAGTGAGTATGTCTATTGCTTTAAGAATTTGTTTTTTTCTCCAACTGATGAATTCTAATGTATTATTTTGACAGGCAGGTCTATCTTGCCTTGGTTAAGTCTTGCTTTTGCGACATGGAAAACAGTTTGCTTGATTGCCTTAAATCTTTCCATTCACAGAATGCAAATCATGTTGCTTTTCTATAAAGTGCGTCACAAAAAGGAAACACAATCCTCTATTGGCAGCCTGATAAAATATAAAAAGCAGCGCGTTGGGATTTCAATCTCACTAATAAGTGGAAACTCGCTGCCTCCTCCATCCAGAGAAACTGAGGCTGTGGTGTGAAAAGAGGCTCTGATACTCGGATGGATGATGAAAGCACACTGGGCCTGGACAGTCGAACCCTGGAGGGTAGTCCTGACACACAATATTAGAACCTGAATAAATCACGCAATGTAGCTGTGTCATCCCTGCCCTGATCAATCTCAACAGATCAATACATCAATCTACAGCCATGATATCTGAGCAACAGAAGAGGGGGAACTCGGCCATTAGCATCAGGTGAATGATTGGCTGACAAAGAAGCTCAGTGGGTTGTCGGGGGGGTGGTGGGGTGGCAATTACAGCAAGGGCAAAGAGCGGTGAGAAGCATATATATTGCAATATGGTCGCCCAGTAATGAAATTCTTGCTATCACAAACAGAGACAGATCAATTTAACAATATTTGGTAACTTTCGTATCCGCCATCTGCTGCGTGCAAACTCTGGAGACGCGTGCTGTTTATAATTTCTGTGAATAACACCCTACGCCAGGTCAGCTGCTCATAACAAAATGTGGCGATCCGCAGCGCCGTGTTCAGTTATCTGAGAACACCTCATATTGTTCAGTCGGTTTATGGATGCACGTCGATTCTTATTCTGTTCTGTGGAGCAAAGATAAAGAAAGCAATAATCCTTTGTATTAAAAGCACTGCCATGGCTCCTCCAGTTCATCAAAGCAGTCGGTGAAATAACAACACACTGTGCCACTGGTTGGTCATTAATTCATGTTACACTTGCTCACAGCAGGAACACAGCGTCTCACTCTACAAGCTCGCAGGGACTTACTTCCTCATTGTCCTCATTACGGGACATTTTAACTTTACTGCACGGTCAGTACTGTATACAACCACATATATTACTGCTTTAAGGTGGTGACGTACCTAATCAACTAATATATATATTAGCCGCTGTGCCAGCTCGTCACTCACAGATGCAGATCATTTCATTGTCGGGGTTTTTCCTCTATTAAAGTGAAGGATGGCCGAATTCCATTTAGCTGCTTCACTTTCAGATTCACTGTCAGAGTCAGGAAGTACGATGACATTTGAATAGAGCAGAGTCGGCGTTAATGATGAGTCAATGTGCTTCCCGACTTACGATCTTTGTGATACAACTAAGACAACATGGCAGCACCATCACTACAGCCAAACACAGTAAAACGTATTCCTTTGTGAACTATAAGCTATGAATATTGCAGACACTAGTCGGGGTGGAGGGTGGCCGGCCATTGCTGTGGATAATGGACTGTAGAGCTGGATGAGTGAGCTTGACACCTGTGGCCTACGGAGCAAGGCCCGCGGAAAAATAAATAACTCTATAATCCATATAAATGTTGGTTAAGCCGCCTGAAAACAAATATGCCTTCAGCTGGCACCAGGAAAATATGACTCCTTAGATAAGAGCAAAGGAAAGAGAGAAAAAAGAAAACATTTCTTCCACACATTATCATGTCCAAATGTTCATCATCGCAAATAGAATGAGCAGCAATAACAGCCCATGTTACTGTTATCATTTCTGCGTATTATAAACTCAATCTGTTTATTAAGTCTCTACTTGCAAAAAATATATTATAATGTTAATCAGAGTTTGAGTTAAATATTAGAAATGCTGCTTAAAGCTGCACAGTGACAGTATGGTTGTATGAATGTCTGCACAGCCACGGCAGACCGCTGGCCAGCATTACATTTATCCAGCTTCAGCATCAAAGTGTTTGCCTCCTGGCTCTCATGCTTGGCTTATTTCTTTGAAATATACACTTTTACACTGCTGTTTTTCATATGAAAATGTGTCTGCGGAGCTCAGAGGAAAATGGATAAAAGCTAGGTTGGGCTAGTTACTAAGGTACAAAGTTCGACTTCCAGTCCATGCATTCACAAATAGTACAGGGTATGGAGCAATGCGAGGCCCTGCCTTGATGCATCAATAGAAGGGAACCTAAAGCCACACTCCTGACATGTCATTATCAGAGAGACAAATGCACCTGCACAGCAGCAACTGATGTTGTCTTCTCATTTTTTTGTGGGTATAACAGGCTATACGGTTGCTATACAGCTGAAAATACACTGATCAATCACAACAGTGCAACCATTAGCTGTTTTAATGTTGTGGTTGACCAGAGGGAAGTAAACTAGTGTGTTTCTGGGAAAACTGTACAAAAAAAAAAAATCAAAGCTCAGGATAAAAAAAAAAGTCATGCTTTGCCTGTGCTGAGTTCATGTTCCCTTCACTTGCAGGAAAGGCTCATACGACACAATGCCCCATGTAATCCACAGGAGCTTTATCTCATTATCGTCCTCACACTTTCATCATTTGCTCTCATACAGCAGTGTGACAGCTGTATTAAATTATGGCTTCATGTAAACAGAAGTCGGTTCAGTCTGTCACCCTGACCTCCACCCAGACTGTTCACTGCACTAAAACTAAGTCCTCCGTCAGAAGGCAGTGACTTTTAGCGGCCGTGAGATTACATATAAAATCAATGCGCAGATGTGATTTGACCTGAATTTGCCCCAGGTGGTGTGAGCAGGGGCAAAGGCAGGTCAGTGGGAGTGGAAACAAAACATTTCTAACAAGAATCAAGGCTGTATTTTTCTCTGACACCTGCTTAACAATCGAAAATTGAACATTCTTTAATTGATTAAATGAGTCACATTTATCAGTTTTGAAGTGGGAGTTGTAGTTGTCCATTGGTCTGATGTTTGTGCGTTCTGCAGTGTCGACATTTATAGAGATACATTTTTTTACCACACAGCTGGACAGCTGTATGCAGCGACTCCAGCAAGCTCAACGACATAAACAGCTGCAGGCTTGGAACTGGAGCCATATATACCATGCAGAGGCTTTGTAATCTGGTGCCTCACTGGCATCAAGATAACTTGTTGTTGTCTGAAAGCTAGCAATCAAGTAGTAACATTAAAACAGGCAAAACAAGCTCAATCAATGTTGTTTTTAATTATGCCTGATATAAAAGACGATTTACCTGATTTGTGGCTTCTCTTGTGTTATAGGTAAATCAGAGTGTGATATTTATAGAATGGAAGAGACTGTCAGCACAGGAATAATGGTTATGTCTGCTCCAGAGAATCAGGTGTGTTAGAAAGAGGGAATTAGTCACATTTCATGTGTCAGTGAGGTTATACATTTTATAATGTGATGGCTGGTGCATACAGGCTTTTTTTAATATTACTTTTCTGTGGCATTAACACTACAAAAGCGGCAAAAGTCTTTACTCTGCAAATGGATATAAAAGCCAGAACTGAAGGGGACTCTCTTTTATTCACAGTTCAGAAATCACAGACTAAAAATCGAATTTCCTCACCTAAACAAGATTGGCCTTAAAATTAAAGAAAAGGGGGAATATTTTTAATCTGGGTGTTTTGCCCGTGAATTAATGGCAGATCCTTTGGCAGACTGCAGCACTAATAAGATCTGCATTATGCATAATGGCAGGTGACCTTTTACAGTGCTTTTAGCTTCACCTCCAGATTGGAACATTTTAGCTGTAGCTCTGGCCAATTATTTCTCAGGTACCTCCTGTTGTGCAGGATAATAACACTTAATTAGCCAGAGAACGTGGGGCGGGCTGGCTCTTTCTCACTCGTCAACCATTCCTCTGTCACTCGGCCGTCCTCTGCTGGAACACAGCTCTACGGCACGGTTTGCAGTGAGAGTCAATCATGTCCACTCCCCTGCCTCAACACTCACCTGCACAGTGAGGGGTCATGTGGCTGCACAGTCTGGCCCGGCCATAATCAGGGTACACATAGGTATTATGTTTTGAAGGGATCTGAAGGTCGAACTCATGGCAGGCAGGAGGGAGAAGGAGGCCCATCTGCCTCTCTAGCCCCAGAGCTACTCTCACCATCATGATCATGATGCTGGTCGTCCAGCAGGGCTGGAACTTTGGAGGAAAGATGAGCCAGCGGCTACTGACACGCTGCCTTCCCTAAAACTGTGTCAACTCTGAGGTCACATTGAAGAACCTGGACTGACTACAGACGAATTCAAAGAGAGAGTAGAGGAGCAAAGGCATCATACGCTAATGGCTTACACATTCAGAGACTGTCCCTGTTTGTGGATTAAAGAGTTTTTACAGGAACTACATCAACCTGCAAGAGCATGGTCAGAATAATATGGAATGTCTAAGGTAGAAATATCTCAATAAACTAGTGTACCACTTTCTTAACATCGCAGTCACGACAAAAACATTGGAAGAGTTTTTTTCAGTTTGACAGTTATACAACAATGACTGTCAATGATCTCAGACTTATTTAACTATAAAACCACTAAAATCTCAGATCGACCATATTGGTCATGGTGGCTGGTAAACTATGTTTACTTTCTGCCCGTCACCAAAGGGTCCAAAGAACTACTGTCAAGGACCAAAATGAGCCACACTACGAAACAGTTGGTGTTGGGAGAATGAAGATAGTGTAGATTACTGTAGCCCTGTAAGACACAACAGACCCAGCTGGCTGTTTGAAACACCCTTGCAACTGTCCTAAAAACAGTTTGAGGCTCGGTCTCAAACTAATAAACCATGGAGCCAATCACATCTTAGAAAAGGTATTTGGTGACAAACGATCCCTGTTAAGACAACAGCAGTTTGTGTCTCACTGGTGGTTCTGTCTCTTTTGCAGGTTCCCCTTGTGATACTCCCAAAATACATAAAGAGTCAGGAAGCGGTTACTCAAACTGCATTACAGCAACATCAAGCTTTGCAATACATTAAACAATAATAGAATTTGAGGAACACAAATAATACATGCATAATACATACAAACCTTCTGTGTTTTTAACTTGTTAAAATGAAATGTGGCTACCAGCTAATGGTTCTGTAAACTAAATAAGTTACTGTGATATATGGTTAATTATCATTTCACAAATGTTTCTAATGCAACACTGTGGCAAAACGGACCACTTTTACTTTTTAGGTTAATATAATTGGCCCCATAAGGAAAAACTGGAGTGACACCGGTATGATTGAAATTTAAATTCAAAAAAATTCATTTGTCCCCTGAATTAAAGAAAATGATTTAAACTGGCTGCAAACACACTGTCTTTTTTGTGTGTGAATATGATAATATATCTCTTGTGTGATTTAGATTTGGGATTTGCACAATTAACCAACTTCTAATTTACTTATCTCCACACAACATGCTGTGTGTGGTCTGCCAACACAATAATCCTTATGAAGCGTTATTATAAATTATGCTGCACGATCTACAGTTTGCACATAGTCTTCAACTGCTGCGTCTCCAGAGGTAAAAAACCTTATTAACAACCTTATCAGATGATTGAACTAACATGGTGCTCGAGTGACTCAGCCCTTAACATCACACAAGCAAATATCTCCATGAATGTCATGATTTTTTTTGGAA
Organism: Trinectes maculatus; assembly: GCA_016785345.1. Lineage (NCBI taxonomy): Eukaryota > Metazoa > Chordata > Actinopteri > Pleuronectiformes > Achiridae > Trinectes > Trinectes maculatus. The sequence goes on from JAFBJQ010003502.1 coordinate 116,770, forward strand.
ACCGTGTCCACTGCATTGCAGGCTTAGTGTGCAGTTTCTGATAAAACTATTTTCTGCCGCCACGGTAAATGTTTCAGTGAAAAAGGCCCCTTGGATCAGAATCTGATGCATCCGTTGATATTTGAAAGGTCAAACATACCCATACATACAGTGCACTGTGCCAGTGTTTTGCCTCAATAGTCTCTGTATGATGATTTGATTCACCAACATATAGAAATTCAACATTCATCACCTCTTTTCAGCGAACTTCTTGGCTAAAAATGGGACAGAGATACTATAAATTGCTAAACGGAGCCCACTGTTTCCCTTTTGAAGTGGCCACAGTGAAAGTCAAAGGCTCGGCAGACCAGCGGACGCCTGTCTTCTTGGCAAATCATTGAGAAAATGGCAGAGAGTGACGGGCTGAGATTAGAACAATGGCGACCGGAGTCAGTGGAGGATTTCAGTCAGTCATCAATTACCCAGAGGACAATGTGCGAAATACAAAAGCCACCTAATTACATTTAATCTCACATCCTGATGTAAAACAGGAGGTTAACATAATATCACTTTACCATCTTCATGGTTGAGTGATGCCAAATGACTGCGCTAATGAAAGCCAGTCTGCCTCACTAACACCCTCTGACTGGTCATTTTTTTCCGAGACAGCCACTCTTGAAAATCCAATTTTCTGTGCGCTTGGGTTCTTTTTATGTCTATTCACTTGTCATGTCTTACGTCACGGAGATTTTTTCTTTCCCATCTTTTTTTTTTCTTTCTGCCTCTCTATAAATCTATCATTTACAGCAGGTACAATACTTGTATAGCGCATATCCTTTCTGCATGAGCTTCCCTTCTGTGTCGAGGACTTGAAAGAGGAGGAATGAGTTCTGTGGGTTTTGAATATGTCATTGGGTTTATAATCTCAGGGGCTGAGTACGGTGACAAACACTGACAATATGAATTTCATGTCATTTGGGGATCAAGCAGGAATAACCCTCTAAAATTGAACATTAAGATATAAAGCAAAGGAAGCTTTGAGACTCACACTGGGAACATATACATAGGCATAAAGCTAACATTCCTACGAGGATCTATATGTCTCACTGGTTGCCACATCATAGTCATAGATCATGAGGAGTTATTACACTTACAGCTTGTAATGGCTCCGTACAGGTAATGGGAGAATGGGCTGAATGAGACAGACAAATGGCCAATTTTCTGCCCAACCTCAGAGGGCCTCTAATACTCCCGCATGTGCGCCCGCGTCGCGCTCTCACAAGACACATTGCAGGACTTTGGAGTTCTCATTTTAGGCTGCACATTTCTAGTAAAAGGGACGATAGGCAGGAATACCTATTAGAAAAATGGCAAATGAAAAAGCGACCACTGCAAGCTTTGCAACAAAGGTTACATTTGCTGAAAATCCTGTTTCCGATGTGGAAATTGAGCCCTGTAATATACAGACCATTACCCCAAAACGTGTACAGAGACCTCCCCGATGCATCAAGACCACAAACCCTTCAGAACCCTGAGGGTGTTCTATAATGCACCGTACGAAAATGCAGATACACTGGATATATGTATATACACGCAGACTTTTAAACTTAACCTACTGTAAACGTAGTAGATAAGCGACTTTCTCTAAGGCACCGACAGCAGAAAAAGTCCAGATCGTGATGAATCTCAATTAGGTTCTTTAGGGCAGCGCGAGGCTGCTTTTGACCCTCTCAAAGAACATCACTGTGTAATCGAGAGGAGCAGTGCAATTATCAGCAGCAGCACTAAAACATTACAACCCCATTAAGCGATTGCGTTTAACACAGGACTAACACTGGAATATGGCGTCTTTAGTCCACTGTCTGTAATATCCTGAAGTGGCTTTTATCTCAGTAGGGGCTTTATTGTTGTTCATGTTGAATGAAGGCTACTTCATGAGACTGACTGATATATTTCGTGTATGATGTTGGATTGAAGCGATCAAGCAGGAAAATCCACTATAAACTGAATTTAAAGAGAAAATAAACAAAGCTTTAAAACTAACACCTGGACTATATGACATAATCAACTGCAGTCTGCAGCTCAATAATCATCATACAGACGTAATCATCAGTCTGCTCGCACAACTTTCATTGAGAAGGCGTATTTTCCAAACTGTCGCACTATTCCTCTAAGAATCTGAAAGCTTTTCTCACTGACGCATTAAATATTTTGATCTTTCAATTAACCACGTCAGAACCCGAGAACCTCAGATAATAAAATTAACGCCGTCGCGATATAAACTGTCTCGTTTCCTTAAACCTCCTCCACCTTTGTCAGGTTTTTAACTCTGATAAGCTGAGTGTTGCTGACCTTTTTGAATAAAATCCCTCTTTGCTGTAATTCAGATTGGACCAAAAAGAAAAACACAGACAGAGAGCACCGTCACTGGAGACACCTTGTTCCAATACACGAGCTGCAGGCTGGATTGAGCCTCTGGGGTTAATCTGCTATTTAGTAGCAAACAAGAACACAGAGTGGATTTTCACTCAACTCACTTCCACTGGACTCCACTGGTTATGTTCATGGCCGTGCACTTAACAAAAACACAATGTACCAAAACTGGTACAGAAATGAACATGACTGCTTCTGCCTTTCAAGGTGTTGCTTAAAAAAAAGTAGTGTATTCTTCTGCCACACTGGAATAACTCCATACTTATGTTTTATCTTAACCTACCTACACTAGGAAAAGTCAAAGGCCCAAAATGACCCAAACTTAACCGGAAGTCCCACTGATACAGTTATTTAAGTTGCAAAGATTCAAACACACACAGGCAACGTATGTGTGTGTGAACCTAGTAAAAATGTATTATTTGACCCTTAAATATTGATTTTTTTTTCTGGTCCAGTAACAAACTACAGCATGAAATGTCAAGTCTATTTTCGCCTGTCTGTAAATAATAGTAATCTGTAATCTAACAAAAAACTTTTTGCAGCCTTGCCAAGCCCGGGTTGTTATAGACTGCGTAACATGTTATATACTGTGTCACATTATCGACAGAAAATAAAAGAGAGTGCACGGTGGCCATACCTCCAGCATTCACCTCTCTCCTAACTCAATGGCCACCGCTTTCACTGCACATGTGAGCAGAATACTGTTTTCATAATACTGCAGACACTAAAGACTGAAACAGGCCACAGAGTTATCTATTTTTTTCCAAAGAGGAAGTATTGTTGAAAGAATCGTTACTGATACTTTTATGTAAACACATATATGTTATGTTAATTCCCTATGAGTGTCTCAAGTGCAAAAACATAGCACCTTGAGTTTGCCTTTTGATATATTGGCTCTTGAAAACAGCCAAATTCTCAAATTTGTCAAGGCCACAAAGTAAAGGTTTGAAACATGAATGAACCTAAAAATAAATTCATCTAGAGTTACTCTGAAAACGTGACTCCAAACATTAAGGTATGGAGTTTCTTCACTGTACTGTGACCTCCATCTAAACTCAGTCATCCGCTACTTTAGGGAGGTTTGGATTCTATTTTATTATCTTACTATCATATGGGTTTTGATCTAACTGCTTCCTTTAATGTCTAGCTTTTTTACATTACTCATCAATTTTTTATGGGTTTAAGTGTTGGCCATGTATGGGCTGTTAAAATAAAAATACATATAAGCAAAAAGTAGATTCTAATAGTATATGTTTTTAATTTATAATCGTGAGAGATATATATACATACACACACACACACACACACACACACACATATATATATATATATAACATCAAGCATTACCTGCATTTTTGTGAGAAGAAATTAGTAATAATTTTATTTGTCTGTTTTTCAGTGATATAGTGGTGGTAATTGATGAGTAAGCTGTCTTACGTGACAGCTTTGACAAAAGACAAAATCAGCTGTTTGATCTGGGTCTTTGATTGCAGAATTTAAAGATTCAAGGCCATTAACTCAGCCAATCTCCACTATGTGCTACTGCTAGAAAATAATAGGATCTTATGGAAAGCAGGTGATGAGTGACATGTCTGACTGTCACCCTCAGTGGCACGCCTCTGCTTTTACACTGCACTGTCCACTATTCCAGAACAAAACAAAAGAGGAGGGATGTGAACACAGATACCACAGGATGGTTGTCGTAATCAAAAGAAAATATATGTTCAACCAATTTAAAAATGAATGATGATCTGCTTACTATTCTTTCTAAATCATGTTGCTTACATCCACAGTCTGTTATTAAAAGATAGTTATTTGTCTAAACAGAATACGGGAACGGTTTATGATCATCAGACATCGGTTCGACCCTGAACCTGCTCCTGGATACAGCGTCACAGGGAAAGCTAATGAGCCTGTTCTTACTATGCAGCACAGGCCCTGTATCATTAATACCAACCAGCACAACGCTCCCAGGAACAAGATGTCACAAGTCTGAAGTCTGGCCTGCATGTTAAGATAAGGGATAACCCTGTGAGTTTGGCAGTACTGTCCACGTTTCTTTCTCTTTGTTTAATGCACATTCACTGCAAACCCGGCTGCAGGACACCTTCCTACAATATAGTGGAAGATAACAGAGTGTTGTGTTTATATTTTCACCAAGATGCTGCTCCACTAACTTCTTCCTAAAAAGGACCTGCAGCAGTAGGAGCTGCTTAGCCACTGAGCGGACAGAGATACATCATCCTCCAGTAAGACCTGTGGAGCAGGACATTAACGAGGAAGAGTGTTCGAATTACTCTGCGGTGTCAAGTCCCTTTTCTCGTTCTGGTGCTGGAGCCTCTAACTGTTATAGTTCAGCTGTACTTTCTACCAAGGGAGTAAACTGGTATTGTGGTGCATCCCTCCTGGTGTAAACACTGAGGAGCAATAGAGCATTGTAAGTTATGCATAAAGGAGGGGTGGGGGGGGCTTTGACTGGGCAAATTACTCAACTTAAATTTGACCAACACACAAGAAACGGGAGCAATATTTCGAATAGATGACATTTTGTAGGAAGTTCAAGTTGGTGTTTAATGGCAGTTGCCCAACAACTTTTAGATGCCTAACCACCTCCTCCTGAATTCAGAATTTCTCTGCAACATTTCACCGACGCACACACACGCACACACACACCTTGAGTAAGTGAGTTTTGTGTTTGTTTTGTTTACAAGGAATCTGTAGAAAATGTTCTCTTCCCACTGTCATTATGCCTCTAAATTTACTACATTACACTACCAGACTGCTACCCTGCCGAAATTGCCAGCTTCTAGATGCCCACAAAAATATTTGTATAACATTGCTTCGCAGCAGTGTCCTCACTCCCAACTCAACCACTTGAACACATTGTGCACACGCCTTCCCACATTGTAATCATGGACTCACAAGGTCCCTTTACAGACGGCATCTGATCATAGATTGGTCAGACTCCTTCTCGCTTACAAAACAAACAAAACCCTGCCCGACACAATCAGAGTCTGCACTACACCAGCATTATAAGACTGTTTTGAGAGTACCGACTGGGAAATGTTCAAGGAAGGCTTTAGTACACCAGAAGTAATCAACATTGTGGAATATACCAGTGAATACAGGACAGTGTGTGAAGAAGTTCACTGTAAACACAGTGAAACTTGTGTCAAATTAGGACTTTCTCATTAGGAAGATCACAGTCCTAATTAGAAACCGTGGCTCGCAAGCAGTTGTGCGTGCGCGCCTGAAATCTGGGACACAATGAGCCTTAAATCAGAGCTGCTAGACCCAATCCATCCCGGGCAAATCTCACCCACACGCGGAAAAGATACATAACGATATCTGCTTTAACAGGTGATACATCTGGCATGACATCCGATGACACACAACATCTGTGTCAGGTCCAGCTCCAGTATTTTGATTATGTTTACTAATCTGTATACCCTGCTCTGACCCTTATCTGGGGCAGCTATGTATTTGTCCATGGCCAAGACGGCACAGCAGTACCACAATTTCACACGTCATCTGGAACAAGAGAACCTTTCGAACTTAGTCCTCATCAGATCAGGCACCACTGAGCTCATTCAGATCCAGTACACCTGTGGAGGTCATACGAATGCCTAATGCATCATCAAAGCCATTGCCATCCAGGACATTTTGTGACTGTTGCAGAAGTGGCATAATTGTATTAGACAATTTAAATCTCTCCCACAATCTCCTCACATCCCTCCTCTCCAACAAGAGGTCCCACAGCCAGAAACTACTGCATTACAAATGGCTTTTCCCCTGAGAGACAGGAGCTGTTAGACTCCTCGGCACATTGCGACGACAAACCTCCACATGGACACTTTCAGAATGACACAACTCCCCATGCCCACAGACATCCCATCAATCCATTACCTAAACTGCTTATCCCTTTGATGGAGCATCCTTGCTGACGTTGTGTGAGAGGAGGGTGCACCATGCACAGGGAGCCAGCCTATTGCACAGCCAGCACACAGAGAGCTGTATTGGAAACAACCATATTTACATACACAACTTGGTGAAAATCTACTCCTGCACGCAAACTGGGATACTTGCTTGCTCTAATGCTGAGCAGTACACCCTGTGTCACACTTTTATGGGATGGGTATTAATGGGATATGGTACCTGAATAATAATTGCATCATCCTATATATTCATGTGTGCATAGGTTAGGCAACAAAACAAGTCTGATGAAAGCTGCGGAAAGAGGGTGGTTTTGGTTGAATGTTAATTAGGTAAATAATGTAAAAGGATTGCTGTCAACCAGAAAAAAAAATTCACTTACAATAAGAATTCATTCAGTGTTTTACTCATTACCATCTCTTACTACCATCTTTGTTGTCTGGATTGCATTTCCCCGTAGCATGTTTGCTGTTATGCATTCATATTATTTGCAATATGCCATTTCCAGATGACAGGGTTTCTCAGTCAGGGTCTCTGACCTCTGTGGTGCTGTCTCACTACACACAGCAGTTGAATGCAATCTTCAGATATACAGGCATGGAGACCTGTGCACATATTATCGATGAGGAGACTGTGGCGTTTCATTCAGAGGGGCACACGTGCACACGGTATGTTTGATCATATAACAGCACAGATCGGCGGATGAAGTGTAGAATAATAACTACTGTGTGTAGAACCACTGCGCGGGGTAAAATGCCAAATGCACCGGAAAAGGGGCTAAGAATAGTCCAACATCATTTCATGGCAGTTTTATTTACATGATACCTCTACTTTTTCCTCAGTCCCTAAAACTACCACACTGAGAAAAACAGTGCCAGAGGAAAAACAATGTATCCACTGATATACAGTACCTCACTCACTGGTACATTGGATGGGTATCTGAGCTCTCAGCACATTTGCTTTGCAACAATCAGAACCCACTTTAAACAAGATATTTTTACACTGAACAGTGGAAACCAGGAAAGCACTTGTTCATAGCCTTGTATCTCTCTTTTCTCCAAATTAAAGCTTGGAGTCAGAACAGGGGAACGACACAGAAATCCCTCTGCATTCTCATTAGCACACAAAAGGCATCTAATAAAAGGCTGACCTTCACACCATGTTTTTGAAGGAACCTGCAGTTTTATAGTCAAAGACTTTATGCCAGATAAGCAGTAGTGCATTTTAATCCTCTCCCTGCTGAGTGGGGCATCTGGTTAAATAACTGCCTTTTCACCTCTTCCCTTTGTAGTGGGGATTTCTGTTATGACCGTGCTTCTCTCTGCAGATCCTCAAGACCTCAGATCCACCAATTGTAAAGGCACATTGTGTCAAACTTAAGCTCCTGCTCAAAATAGCCTCCACGAGCGAAGGCAGCATATTCCTGTCCGAGGCATGAATCCTTACTTCCTGCGAGTTTGGGTTATAAAACTGTTTTCAACATTTCATTTTGCATCCCGTGTTTACAAAAGCTTCTATTGGTCAGTTATGGTTGCATCTCAAAACCAATTAATTTTTTTTCCTCCAAACTGAGCTGATGTTCCATGCAACATCATCCTCTCCAGTGCTTTAAGCTTCCAATCCAGTGTTTCCAAGGCAACAAGACATCAAGTAAGATGCTGTCAGTTTGCCATTTAGGCCATTTCATCCTTAACATTTTAGCCAGGTTAATTACTTATTCCGGAAGAAAGGCGTGAACACGGACATAGTCAGTGCATGTAGTGAGAAGTGGGTGGAAACGTGTAATGAACCTCATTATTCTTACCATGCACACACTCTACACCCTGATACAAAGCAAGTGAGGGTGCACCCTATAAATATGCATGTGCTGAATGTTTGATTGTACTACCTGGTAGGCAGTTTGTCCAATTAAAGCTGTTTCCGTGCCGTATCTGGGAGATCACAGAAGGTGTCAGTGTATGACAGTTTGTGCTACTGATTCTGGTTATGATGCCGTGGTGATCTTAAACTAGCTCACCTGGAGCAATCGTGGCTCAAATAAGTGGCAGGCAACCATAGACCCAAACCCAAGCAACACAGCCAGCTGAAAATGCATCTTTTACCCCTGCTCTGATCTTTAAAAGGCTTGAACTTATGTGGAAAGTTACTTGTCAGATCTGAATTCCTGCAGGTCTGAGGTCTAATCCAATCAACGAAACAGAAGACAGCCACAGCCTCAGTGTGAACCTTGAGTTGGTGTGACCTTTCACCAACAGGTGTTAAAGCAGACGGAATTATAGCCATGTTGGATGACAAAAGATGCACTGCATTGTCCCTGGTCACTGGCATCGTAACCTTCCTCTTACAAACCATGACAGAGAGCAAACAATGGATTTGCATAAGATATCTTTCTGGCTCTAACATGGACTTCTTAACATTAACATTAATATTTAATAGTAATCAGACACTACTAAATGCTTATACTTGCAGAGGATTATTAAATCGGTGGGAATATAGCAGTAGACCAAGCCATGGATGCAAATTCTACTTTGTTCATAAAATGTAAAGAGGTTTAAAATGGAAATAAAAGTTTGAAATGAAAAATAATGATAACTCTGACTACTCGAGTACTTGTACCATATGTTGAGAAAGCACAGAAAAGAGGGAATATCTAGCAGCAGTTGCTAAACACAGATCAAGAATGATCCCTCCAAAGACTTTGGTCTAAAGGCTTAACTTCTGGATAGGAAAACTCCTGCACCGGGACCCGACCGAATTTATCATGTGAAGACACTTTAATTTCTGGTGCCTATTCAATAATCCCCATGGCACCAGGGAGAGGATTGTTTGGTTTTATCGTTGGATGCTGAAAAGGCATTCAACCAGATTGAATGGCCCTATTTATTTTTGGCCCTTGAAAAAAAAAAAAGCATGATTTCTCCTTTCTGGTGTATTTATCTGGCAAATAATTACGTAACGACTTACCAGAAACTTTCCCCAAACTGCAAAGGGAGCCAGAGAGCAAGGAAGGGCCTTTGCTCTTTGTGTTCATATCATAACACCTCATCAAGAGCACTTGATCACACCTTAACAATAATGGATGCAGCGCCGGTACTCTGTTACTACAATATCCTTTCATGTGCGCATAATCTGCGATTCTGATCTAGTATTAGTCACTCTATAAATATGAGAAGGACTAACCACAAGTATCCTAACAATGCCCATGCCAATGCCAATGTTGCAGACGTGTCACTGTTAAAAAGCTCCTACTTATATTTTTGGATGGAGAAAGAAGAGCCAACTGTTAAAACTGTTAAAAATAAATAAATAAATAAATAATACAGTCTTATTTTCTTCAATTGTCTCATACTTGCAACAACATCGCATAGATATTCAAGATATTCAATCACACATTATTCAATACACAGACAAATAGAAAATGATGTCCATACACTTCCTGCATGAACTCAGATGCTGACCGCACAATCAAACATGTAAAACAACTAACATCAGCGAATGTGGTTAGCTCACCAATAACTGCATGTGATCATTTTTTACAATGACTTTTTGTTTATGCCACAAGACTGTAGACAGCGTACAGTAACTGTCTGCATCTTAAAACCATTCAGAGGAAGAATGGTAAAGCTTTCCGGAGCGCTCACAGTGCATCATTTAGTACGAGTGTAATTAGAATGGGTGAGGAACTGCAATTAACATTTAAAAGCGGGGCCTACTTCATTGGCAACGGCATCGTGGCTCTCTGTGACTCGGCACAGCGCAAATATTTAACAAGGTCCTCACTGAAATGGATGAATACAGGGAGGTGTTTAGGTGATATCGAAGGTGCAAGAAGCAGAAAAAAAATTCTGAGCATTATGTTGGGAGAGATTGCGATCGTGTGATAGATTGCTTGTGATAAACTTGTGATAGATTACGACATTTAAATTCAGCTACACAGGCACTGAATGTGAGATTCAATTTTGAGAGCTGATCTGGGAAGTTGTTTTTTTTATTTTATTAATGTTAGACACATTTTCTTTATTCTTCACACAACAACCACAATAAAGACAGACATGTGGACAGACCCCTACTTCAAATATACTTTGAATTACTACATTTGATCGTGTAGTAAAAATGCCAATCTGTAAAGGTTTAAATTACTACCAGTTCCTTACAATAACATAGCTTGTGAATTTGGATGTGATTTGATATATATATATATATATATAAGCAGATGCACACGGACACAGATGCGTTCGGGATCGTGGCGATACCGTAGGTTTATTCACAACACAGGTGATAGATTACGACATTTAAATTCAGCTACACTGGCACTGAATGTGAGATTCAATTTTGAGAGCTGATCTGGGAAGTTTTTTTGTTTTTTTTATTAATGTTAGACAGATTTTCTTTATTCTTCACACAACAACTACAATAAAGACAGACATGTGGACAGAGCCCTACTTCAAATATATTTTGAATTACTACATTTGATCGTGTAGTAAAAATGCCAATCTGTAAAGGTTTAAATTACTACCAGTTCCTTACAATAACATAGCTTGTGAATTTGGATGTGATTTGATATATATATATATATATATAAGCAGATGCACACGGACACAGATGCGTTCGGGATCGTGGCGATACCGTAGGTTTATTCACAACACAGGGTCTACACGGTTGATATCAGAAATCTGAAGGAAATGCTCATTACACTCGTGATCTCAACCCCTACGGTGTGTCAAGAGGGACAAGAGGGACAAAAAAGCAATTCACCATAATAAACTCTTATTTTAGCGTGGTGTTATAGCGACATCTGGTGGCACAATGTATGCACAATGGCACAATGAATGTATGGTCCGACTTACGTCGAAATTCGGTTTCGACACATTCTCAGGAACGGATCGCCGACGTAACTCGAGGACCCCCTGTATATGTATACACACACACACATACACATCTAAAAACTACAAAGCAGTTCATTCAGCAATCCAGCAATCACATATTATAAAACGGATAAAATATGTGGACTGACATAATCTTGCTGATCCGCCGCCCCACCATGCAGTGTACATCCAATATTTGCTCTCAGCTTTCACTTTGTTTAAATTTGCCCACTCGTATGCTAAGGCCTCACATTTCTGGCAGTTTGGGATGAATATGAAAAAAAGCACTATTAAAGCAGAAGACTTGATGCATCTGGACAAACTGCATCCATCTCATTTGACAGAAACATTTCCAGTAAAGCTCATTCACAAGTCAGCTGTACTTCTTTGATGTCAACGGGAGATGGGGGGTGGGGTGTTAGTTTAGCAAAAACACAAATTTCTTGGAGGAGTAGAAGCGTATCCTGGACCTGATGTCCCTCTCTACTCATTGTGAAGGACACCTCCCTCTTCCTGACTGGTCAATCAATCAGCCCCCTGCAGGGAGAGGGAGCTTCCTTGTCCCTGTCAAACCTGCCTGAGCTGCAGCAGCAGCAACACAACGTCAGGCTCTCAGCAGATTATATCCATTCTGCATCTAAACTGTCCATGTAAACACACATATGAAATGGAACAAAACATATTATAACCGTATATAAAACTTACAAGACAAATATTTTAGCATATTA